>CM046802.1:3740463-3972932 GCA_025617405.1 Perca schrenkii | reverse complement strand
AACCTTGTGTGTTACTATTGCTGCTGGTGTGTTTAAGTGTGCTAGGTTTGACTGCTGTCTTAAGAGCTAGTGGTCTGATGATAAAGCAAATAGGGTGGGTTTTAAGTTTCATTTGATCATGCTACTTGTGTTTTTTTGTCTTGCAGTGAAAACCCCTGATCACTCCATCCAGCGTTACAACATGGTGCTGGAGATGGTGAGGAATGATGGCATCAGCAAAGCGGAAGCCTATGCAAGGCTTGGAGTAGATCGGAATACCATTGTATATCAGGCACCAATTGCTGAACTTGCAGCTACCAACCACGAGCTGTACAAGACATTCAATTCAATTCAATTTTATTTATAGTATCAAATCATAACATAGGTTATCTCGAGACACTTTACAGATAGAGTAGGTCTAGACCACACTCTATAATTTACAAAGCAACCAACAATTCCAACAATTACAGTAATTCCCTCAAGAGCAAGCAGTGCGACAGTGGCGAGGAAAAACTCCATCTTGGGAAGAAACCTCGGACAGACCCAGGCTCTTGGTAGGCGGTGTCTGATGGGCCGGTTGGAGGTGTGATGAACAGTGGCGATAATAGTCACATTAATAATGGAACAGTGACTGGATGTAGCGGGAAGCTGCAGGGTTCAGCAGGAAGCTGCAGGGTTCAGCAGGACGCAGCAGGGCACCGTTGAGCTCAGCAAGGAGTGCAGCAGGACCACGGCGGCAGCTGGAACCAGGATCTTGGTGCCAACGTTCTCCAAGGAAATACGCTGTGGGAAAAAACATAAGGACTCCGGGGAAACTCCCCAGAAGCTAGGATTAGTAACAAGCATTTCCGGGACGGGATACACGCAAATAGTAATAGTAATAGTAATAGAGAGGGAGAGGAGAGAGCAGCTCAGTGTGTCAAAGGAAGGAAGTCCCCCGGCAGTCTAGAACTATAACAGCGTAACTATAACAGCGTAACTAAGAGAGACAGGTCATAAGGAGAGGTCTACTTTTAAAAGAAAGGACAGCCTCAAAAGGTTTGCTAAAACATGTAAGGGCTTTTGTGAGCAGGAGCCTACAGCTTCAGCCATTCAAAAAAAAAAGAAGCTGGATCCTTGCTGGACATTTACAAGAAATAAAAGGGTCAACTTGTTGATTGTCATATTATTGGACATCATAGGCCTAACTTAATTTTTCATACTTGAAAATGGTGTCTGTTGTTTTTTGTAGGATATAAGTTGCATCTTGAAGCTGTTTTTGAATGTTTACTATTTGTAAACATTTGCACTTTGAACTTACAGATCATGCATCTGTTTTTTTATTTTTTGTCAAGACTTTTCAGGTCTACAGACACTAAGAAGTTAGTAAAAAGTGAAATTCATAAATATTCTACTTTGTGTATTTTTGTTGTTTTTTGTAGGATTTAAGTTGGATCTTGAATCTGTTTTTGAATGTTTACTATTTGTAAACATTTGCACTTTGCACTTACAGATCATGTATCTGTTTTTTAATTTTTTTGTCAAGACTTTTCAGGTCTACAGACACTAAGAAGTTAGTAACAAGTCAAATTCATTCATTCTTGGGTGAGCATTGTTCTAAGGCATTACTGTTTAAGTGCCTTATGTTGTGAATAAAGCAACTATAAAAGTGCATCTGCAGTATACTGTATTTTGTGTAAATCTAGTGACCTTAGTATAATTTTGCAAACCCACTCCTTTAATTCTTAATACATTTCAATTTTATGGCACCATTGATCATATCTGATTTATCAATGTTAAAGATGTACCAGGTCAGCACTTTATTTCAGGGGCCACAAACATGATGAAGTAATGAAGAAGTAATGTTTAGTTAGTCTTGATTACAACACTATAATTCATTAGAATATATGTATACTGCTGTGACTGGTTCAGGTCAGCACTTTATTTCAGGGGCCACAAACATGATGAAGTAATGAAGAAATAATGTTTAGTTAATCATGATTACAACACTATAATTCATTAGAATATATGTACATTCTGTGACTGGACAGTTTTTTAGTTCTGTCACTTTAACTACAAATTTACCTGATGAAGAAGACATGATCATCATTAATAAATCAGAAGTCATGATGATTCAAATACCTTAATTAATGCATTAATAAACGTATTGTTCCTGCATTAAGTCATGCATGAAATACTATAAATCCATGTATATTAATGATAGTTCATGAAGTACTACATGAATGAATTCATGCTTTTTCATGCATGAAGTCATGCATGAATTCATGATAATTCATGTACCATTATTATAAAGTGTTACCGATCGGTTTGCTATAGTCCTATGACAACGTTTTCATTTTTACACATCATGGAGACCACTTTGCAGATGATATGTTATTGTCCCCAGAGGGATATCTGCCTTGAGTTCAAATGCTTCACACATCACACTTGACATATTGTTTTATCATACAGCTGACATATACTGAACTTACAATAAAAAACATTCTAAACAAAGTGATATGTAGTCAGACTGAAGCACATCACACAGCCACAATCTATTGCTCATCTTTCACAAACAGTGATAAGAGCAACACACAGCCATATGCATTATATCATGAAGCTATTCCACAACCCCTGCAGCCTCAAGCAACATTACCTAAAGTTTTAATTGAGGTAGGTCCGAATAGGCCTATAGTTTAGAAATGTTGAGTTTCCATTGGGGTACCCATATCTTCTGAAAAACAGTAACTACCCTTCTGAAAAACAGTAACTAATCATTCGTTACCCTTTTAAAAAAAAAAAACAGTAACTGCCCTTCTGAAAAACAGTAACTAATCATTCATTACCCTTTTAAAAAAAAACTAACTACCCTTCTGAAAAACAGTAACCAATCATTCGTTACTCTTTCAAAAACTGTAACTAATCATTAACTACCTATTTTTTTGCGTACCTTATTGTAAAGTGTTACCATTTAGACTAACAGATTAAAAAGAGGACTGGATCAAACAATTAGTGAAACCAGTGGTTAAATTGGCTTTTGTAGGGAGGGGGATCCCTTATTTACGGGGAATGGTCATCATTCAAAATCGCGCCGTAAAATGACTTAATGTGTTTTTACACCAAATGGGCTCTTTTTCCAGTATTAATGTGTAAGGTAGGGTTGATTAGTTATTCAAGCAAAGAGAAATACTTTACAATTCACTTACCTTATTTTTTTTTTATTTTTTATTTTTTTTATCTTTTATAGGCTAATGTTAACAGGCAGGCAATGGATTTCACCCTTGGAAAATGTATGAATTTGAACATGTTTGAAAATATTGGTTGTCAAATATGTAAAGATCTTTTTAAACAATGTTGATTTAAGAGAATCAGAAACCACTATTATAGCCTTTTTAACAGTGATTGGCTGGCCCAGCTTGTTAATAGCCAGTGTATGTTCATTTAAAGGAACACGCCGACTTATTGGGAATTTAGCTTATTCACCGTAACCCCCAGAGTAAGACAAGTCGATACATACCCTTCTCATCTCCGTGCGTGCTGTAATGCTGTCTGACGGCTCCAGCGGCATCAGGCCAGCATAGAACATGCAGGAATGGTTCCAGTAATCCTACTGCTCCCAATAAGTGACAAAATAACACCAACATGTTCCTATTTACATGTTGTGATTTATAGAGTAACAGCGTGTACAAAAAACAACGTAACATGAGACACAGCCGTCTTCTAACTGTAAACAAACCGGGAACTATATTCTCAAGCGGAAGAATATAGTACTTGGGCGGAGTGATATGCTCACAGCAAGCCTGTCTGAGAATATACTTCCCGGTTTGTTTGCTGTTAGAAGATGGCTGTGTCTCATGTTACGTTGTTTTTTGTACACGCTGTGACTCTACAAATCACAACATGTAAATAGGAACATGTTGGTGTTATTTTGTCACTTTTGTCACAATTTGGAGCAGTAGGCTAGTTGGAACCAGTTACCTGCAGGATCTGTGCTAGGCTAAGCTAATGCTGGAACCGTCAGGCAGCGTTACAGCACGCACGGAGATGAGAAGGGTATGTATCGACTTGTCTTACTCTGGGGGTTACGGTGAATAAGCTAAATTCCCAATAAGTCGGCGTGTTCCTTTAAGCTTCCAGTTTGTTAGATGGAACCAACATTTGGTCTAATAATAACTGGCCTGGCAACCCAAGGGCCAAGGTTTTGCTTCCAGATTTGTGTGCTGACTTTTTTTTTTTTTTTAGCATTAAACACTTAATTTCCTGCATTTTGGTGAATTTTTATGCACCTATTTCTACTAGGCCTACCCTTTTCTGAATAAATATGCCTGAAATATCGTTATGTAAAGGGAAACATTACAATCCAAATATAAAAACATAATGGAAAATATTGCAGTAAGGCTGTAAGCTGTATTGCTTTCATCTATTTATTCTCCTTTTAGATCGACTTTTCAAATTATATCTGAGTCAGCACACATGTAGCCTAGGCATCATTTATTCTTCCTTCTTTTGCATCTTTTGTTTGGGAAACCTCCGTAAATGTGCATATGACAATTATTCCCCTTAGTGATACATTATTCATTTAATTTATTAATAAACCTCTGGACTGTAATATTTCAGATGTTTGAGCAAAATTTCTGCTCATGTCCAAAACTTTGTGCACATTGAAAATATAACTCATCCCATCTGTGTTCTCTGAGATTTGGAGGAGTTGTGATATTTTGTGAAAAAAATAAAGTTTATAATTACGAGCTATTACGAGAATAAAGTCACTATATTTCAGAAAATAATCTACCTGCACCATAGTCTGCTGTGCATTACGTGATTGCTCTGCTGATACGGTAGATCTCTGACCTTCTGACAGACACAGCCCCGTTTGAAACACAGAGCCCCGTTTGAGACGTTTAGGGAGGTGGCTGTACGCTGCTAAACATCGGAGGTGGAAACCCGAAACTTATGGCAGAAATGCACGGAGCTCAAACGCGAAACATCTGCCGCAGCACGTCGACAGCAGAGCGCATCCATAAACCTGAAGCTGCGCAGCTTTTTACAGCGAGAGTGGACACTACACGATGCCCGGTTTCATATTTGTCAGTCAACTTTTCAAAATACATTCGGGGCTACGCTCAAAACATTCGGGCTGAAACCCCGGCAAAATGTTTGATGCTGAAGGACACGGAGCTGAGCTCCGGCAGGGTGTGTTGTGGACCTGAGGAGGCGGAGCTGCGCTCCGGTGCGCTCCGGCCCAATTTAACCTCTGAGTGAAACACAAACAGGGTTTGTAAGTGGCAGGTCCATACATAATAATATAAGACTACAAGATCTGTTAGAATATAACTATGTCATAGATAGAAGATAAAAGATTCATTCTCTTCCTTATCTTCTACAAGGCATTTGACATGTTAGAACATCAATTTCTATTTGAAGTCTTACATATGTATGGATTTGGCCCAAAGTTCTGTAACATAATAGAATCCTTCTATAATGACACAACTAGCTCATTAGCACTCCCTCGGGGTACGTCTCCCTGTTTTGCCATCAATAGAGGGGTCAAACAAGGATGTAACATTTCCCCATTCTTAATCATATTAGCAGCAGAAATGTTAGTTAATATAAAAAATGTTGATGTTGCCAAACTAAACATCTTTGATGAGCAGATAGTGATAAGCCAATTTTCCGACATCACTACCATCTTTGTAAAATCTTTTGAACCAATCCCTAAAGTTTTTCACTTAATTTATGAGTTTTCTAAAGCTTCAGGTTTAACACTTAATCCCAATAAATGTGAATTAATGTCCATTCACGAATGCAACCTCATAAATGCTTACAATATTTCCATCAAAACTTCTGGGAAATATCTTGGACTTCATATAACCAAGGATGTTAAATCCAGCGAATCCTTAAATATACAGAACAAAATTCATGAGTGCACATCTAAGCTGGATATGCGGTTACAAAGGGACCTAACAGTCTTTGGAAAAACTTACTTAACTAAGATGGAATCCCTAGCAAGATGCATTTATCCCGCATATTCAATGGCCATACCTGATAAATTCATTAAAACTGTTAATCAACTTTTTTTTTGGAAGAAGCGGGTACATTACATTAAAAAATCTGAAACAGTCAAAGATTACGAAGATGGTGGTTTAAAGGCTATTGATTTTGAATGCTTAAATGCTATGTTGAAATTAAAATGGCTATAGTCTTTCCTGCTGAACAAAAAGTGTATGTGGTAGTATCTCCCCAGAGGTTTGTTAAAAAAAAAATGGGTGGGATAGAGTTTGTCCTTAAATGTGATTTTCAAATTGAAAAATTGCCAGTCAAACTATCTTCATTTCACAAACAGGTACTATTATGCTGGAAACTCATGTACACACACAATTTCACCCCACATCAAACTCCCATCTGGAATAACAGATATGTGTTATGTAACCGCAGACCTCTCTACTTACAACATTGGATGGATAAAAATATCTGGTCAGTAACCCATTTAATTAACGACCAGTGATGCTGGCTAACTTATGACAGCTCGAAATACAACATAGATGCTCAATTTGACAAAGTAATCAAAGCGATCCCTTTGTCAATTAAAGGGTTAGTCCAAAACATAGTAATACAATCTGTCATGTTAAATCTACCTACACTTCATTTTAATCGTCATGATTTTCTGGCTGAGGGAATTTCAAACAAATTAATTTGTATTCATTTTAATAGAATTCTCTTCCCAATACGATCAAACAGAAACTCCATACTCCAGCTGTTCTCTGAATCAGACATTAAGAAATTTAGAACCAACTATATCAAGTATCCTGTAAGCCCCAAGACAAAAGAAGTCCATTTTAAAATAATGAGTAATATTTATCCAACGAGCTGCTTAGAAAGAGATTTGGCGTGGATCATAATAACTGTAACTTTTGTGACACTGAAATTCAAACTACTGATCACCAGTTTTTCCATTTTGGGAGGATTTACAGGACTGGCTCTCAACCAAAATCCAACTACTCACTCCTCTCACAAGAGAAAATTTTGTGTTTGGTGTTACTATCATTAAGCCTGACTTGATTTTGAACAATATGATATTGATGGCAAAGTCTTTCATCCATACCTCCAAATGGAGGAAAACAAAGCCCCTTTTTTTCTGTTTTTAAGCGGGACCTTGTAGCCAATGATCTTTGTGCTTTAAAACTAATGAAAGGGAAACATGCAAGATCTCTCCTCCATGCTTATAAGGAGATGAAGGTGTTTGAGGACCCCTATCAAATTTGAAAAATGCAAATTCCAGGCCTGGAAAGGTTTTGGAAACATAAAAAGACCCAGAAAGTTTTGGAAAAGTCATGGAATTTCTTTTAAGACAGTATAATAATATGTCATTAATAAATGTATTTTCACGTTGTCTTAACCTCAACATTCTAATCGGGGAGCGATATTATGAATCCCACTATGAACCACATAAATTGTCATTCATTTTATAGTTAAACCTCTGAGGGTAAACTTTAACACAGATTTATATTTGTTTTGTATAATGTTGACTGACATTTTCAGGAACACAGTCATGGAAATTTGCCAAAAAGTCATGGAAAAGTCATGAAAAAGTCATGAAAAAGTCATGGAAAAATATTAGTTAAAATGCATATGAACCCTGAATAAGAAGCTACTCTTTTAATGTCTATGTCTTAATCGGTTACATATTTTTCATACCAAAGGAGCTTTACACACAACCTTATCACAGTTGAATATTTCATCACTGTAGTTAGAGCCTACATTTGATGTAATCTTGATTTGGGTGGGGGTCATTTATATTTAAAAAGGTTGTTATTCTAATTCTTCAACTAAATTGTAGCACACCACAGTCAACTTTAATCAAATACCACTATAATAATAACAATAATGTAATTTCCCATAAATTAGTGGCTAGTGAAAATGCTGGTCTCTAACTTTGGAAAAACAATAGCCAGATTGGCAGCAGCTGTGCTGATGAGTGGCAGAGGCAGAGCTACTGGTGATTGAGTGACCACGCCCCTTGATCTACATGCACAGACAGGAAAACAGACAGACACACAAGGGGAATGGGGGAAACACACACTAGGAACTGGAAAAGACTGCTGCCCCATTACACAACATCCCAAATCAAGTTCAAGGCTATTTTAATGTACACAGTGCCATGGTGCCTCTACAATGATTGGCAGGTTGACGTGTCCCTGCTTTATTGTCTATTTTAAAATAAAGGGGTCCAAAGGGATTGAGACCATAAACCCATTAGGAAAATGTTTACTGAGGAAATAAATCAAGTGAATGGGTTCATTTCCCCATTCTATAGAAACAAAGTTCTTTTTGGAGCCAGTGAAGTTGCCTCCCGCTATAAATGCATGTTTAAGGCACTTCTGCATTGGCTTCTCTTTTCTGGCTCTGACATTGGTGCCATTATTTCAGTACATACACACTTGAACATGTGCTTTTTTATTTTCTTACCACTCTCATGTCTGTATGCTAAATATGCAGCTGCCACAGCCTACAGCAGCATGTTAGCTTAGCTTAGCTTAGCATAGCATAAAGACTGGAATCAGAAGGAAACGGCTAGCCTGACTCTTTCTACCAGTAACAAAATCCACCAACCAGCAACTCTAAAGCTCACTAATTAGCATGCAATATCTTGTTTGTTTAATCCCTGTTAAAAGTGTAAGAGACAATTTGCACTTTTTTTTGCGGGTCGGGTTTAGGGGTTAGGGTTATGTGCAGTTTTGGGGAGTAACGGAATACATGTACCGGCGTTACGTATTCAGAATACAAATTATGAGTAACTGTATTCCGTTTCAGTTACAATTTAAATAGTTGGTATTTAGAATACAGTTACATTGTTGAAATCAATGGATTACATGACGATACTTCTCTGTTTCACCAGTTTATTCACTCTCTAAATAAATGAAGGCAACTCCATGCATTTCCCAGAAGCCCCAATATGAAAATGAAAAAATGAGCTATTTGCGTGATCAGTCACAATGGAGTTGGAACCGGCACAACAGAGCCAGGGCAGGAATGCGTTTCTAATTCAAACAGCATTTCACATTAAAGAAAGAGAAGGGAGAACAAAATATAACTGTGCAGTGCAACCTCTGTCTTAAAGTTTTTTTTGTTTGTTTTTTTTAAATTAGCCAGGGGTAGTCGTCTGCTGTAGTTTTACTGGTCACCTTGCTATTTTATAGTTGACGTGTGACTTCTCATTCTCCTACGTGCTGATTTACTAGCACCAGAGCCGTTGAAAGACTAGCCCCGTTTGACATGGCCTAGATTGGAACGTTTTTTTCCCTTTACATTTATAATTAACATTATTTGTTTCTTTTTTTATGGCTGTTCATTCCTAGAGTCTACACAAACATGTCTGCAACCCTACACCCTTGTCCTCCACTTCCCAGTTCCTCTTAAACTTCCCGATTGTCCAGATACAATATCACTAATATCCCTAATTGCCTCATTAAATTGACACACAAGCCAAGACTAAGGCTGAGGCAATGGACCTTAATTAGACACCTAAACGTGAAGCCAAGGGCATTTTATGGAGGGACACTTTGGGGAATGTTTTAATGAGGACATGGTGCTGAGAATAGCTTTAGAGTCATTTGTTGACGTAAAAGCTGCACCCGGTGGCCAGCACTCCTAACCTTATTCTCTCTCTCTCACACACACACACACACACACACACACACACACACACACACAATCAATCAATCAAGCCAGAACCTAAAGCCAGTGGTGAATGGACTGACTTTATATAGCTTTTTTCTAGACAGCATTTACCCATTCGCACACACATTCTGTTGGCAGAAGCAACCGTGCAAGGTGCCACCTGCTCATCAGGAGTGGAGGGATAAACATTCACACATACACTCACATGCCATCAGGAGAAATCTGGGGTTTATAATCTTGTCGAAAGCACAAGGGGGCCAACACGCAGGGGCCAGGGATTGAACCGCTGACCTTCCGATTACTGGAGGGCTGCTCTCCCTCCTAAACCAAAACCGAAAAGTAAACACCATAGGGTCGTTAAAATAAAAAAAGTGTAATTGTTTAAGGAGCATGAAATCCTTAATGCAGTGATTTGTATTACATTTCCATAAAGTTGGGGGTCTTACTAGATAGTGATTAAAAAAAAAGAAACCGAAGCAGAGATACTGTATCCTCATTATTAGTCCCTAATACCAAGCTTGTATTTCCCATAATGTCACTACTTAATCTCTCAAGATATCAAAAGAAGGTCCTTTCATTTGTTTGACTGCAGCTAAGAAACTCTGTTAGCTTACCTGGTACAGCAGGCGCCCATATGTAGAGGTTTACTCCTCGACGCAGCGGCCGCAGGTTCAACTCTGACCTGCGGCCCTTTGCTGCATGTCATTCCCCCTCTCTCTCCCCTTTCATGTCTTCAGTTGTCCTATAAAAATAAAAGGCCTAAAATGCCCAAAAAAAATTAAGGAGCGGGTGCCTTGTTTCAGATTTGTTTTCATTTTAATAATTGTTGATTGCATCTATAAACCCTCTTAATAAGAACCCATGGCATTCAATGGAAGTTGAGGGACTTCTCCCTTCAATATGAATATTTAAATACGTATATAGTTAACAAGTCATATTAGGAGCTAATGCATGCTAACACCATAAAATAGTATATGTAAAGACTTTAGACTACCATATGTGTTATTGTAGGTCCAGTTCAATATGCAACTCAATTTTATGGAATACGTAGTAAGGGGTCCCTGCTGCATCTCTTTTACACTTAAGGGGTCCTTGGTCTAAGGTCATGTTTGTTTTCTTTAGATATATTTGCCTCTTCCTATTTCATTGTGAAATTCCCTTTGTCCCTCTCATTCCAGGTCACTTCACTTCCGGTCTTTGTCTGCTTTTCCATCACCTTCTCCTGCCTTAATGTGTTTCACCTGTGTCTAATTGTCTCCCCGCCTCCCTCAGTATATGCACCCCCTCTCGCAGTTGCCAGATCGTCTTGTACCTTTGTGTCAACATTCCACCAACGTTCTTCACCTCATGTTTCCAGTGATTTTTCCGACCCTTGTTTTGACTTTGCCTTTCGCCCTAGGGATTTTGTACGTCCACTTTACCCGTTTTCTGTTACTTAGTTTGGGAATAAACCCTCTTGGGAAATTTACCTCTACCTCGAGCTGTACATTTGAGTTTATGTCTGGTTTTGATCTGATACAACAGCAGTGCATAACGCTAGCTTTCTTTCTTTCCCTTCACAATATAAGCAAACTTAACTTCACTAAGTATTTCGCTAAGAGGGAACTCAATAAAGTAGTTTATCTATTGTATCTAGACTATGTCTCCACAGAGTTACATATTCCATATGTACGAGGGACTGACCCACTGGGGCGGTGGACGTGGATACCACTTTAAGACACACCACTACGTGGCCCATGCTTTGGCATGGAAGGCCCAGGTGTGCATGGGTTCACTGATTAACACTGATGGACCTTTTTTCACAGCAGACATTTTGACTCGTCATAGAAGAAAAAGCACTGCTGAAATGTATAACCTTAACGATGGCTCAATTCCATCAAGTGTCCCAGTAAGCTATTTCAGTGAGTCAGCATGCACAATACCAGTGCCTCTCCTAAGTGGAAAGCAGCCATCATTAATGGTTTTGAATACACCTGTGCTTTTTCTACTATGACATGTCAACATGTCTGCCGTGAAAAAGGTCTGTCGGAATGGCATCCGAGCAGCCTTGCCCTGGAGAGAGTCTCTTCACTCAGAGAACCAAGGTTACCTTGTAACCGAACGTTACACTTCGCCAACATTTAGAACACACACTGGAAATCAAACAAAAGCCAAACACTATATTGTATGAATGTCACGCTTGAAGACTGGGGAGGAGGCTTTTCAAGTTCTTAATGCGTGTGTTTATCAACAAAACCAACATACTCAAACCAAAAACAATATATTAAACTGAGGCAAAATAACGGCAACCAAACAAAGCTGTCACCTCACAGCAAGCTGCCTTCTTCTTGTGCTTTTGAATGGTGGTTGGCAACCAGCTTTTTGGAGCATTACCGCCACCATCTGGACTGGAGTGTGGATCAAGAGGTCAACCTGCACTTTCTTAAATCCTTTTTAATAGCCCAGTTATCTTCAAAAAGAAAACAAAAAATTAAAACAAATTTCACCAGATCCTTTTTGCAGTATATCATGTAAATTTAATGTCCTCTGGTTTTCACCAAGTTGTGAAATCAATCTTTGTCTGGCTTGATGGTATTTAGGACAATACATAATTACATGCTCTATGGTCTCTTGACTATTGCAATATTCACACATTCCATCAACATGCGTTTTCATTATAAATAATGTGCCATTTAATTCTGCATGTCCTAGCCTCATTCTGGACACCATATCTTCTTCTTGCTTACTTCCTTGCTGTATTCCTGTTCTTCCCCACTTTTCCTTAAATTCTATACAGGTGTCTCCCAGACTGTTCATTATCCCACAAAAAATGCCATTTTGCAGTTGTTTTAGCCTTAAAGGAATACGCCACAGTTTGTTGAAATGGCATTATTCACCGTCTCCTCTATATTTATATAAGTGGGCAAATGCATTTTTGTCTCAGTGCATGCATTGTCTTAGTCCGGTGGCGCCGCCGCTAGCTTAGCTTAGCTTAATGAATGGAATCCTTTGTTGCCGTTAGCATGTCATGAGTAAAAGTGACACAACAAAAACAAAACCTAATTACTTCTTGTGGCCTGCGTATTCACAACGAGTACAAATAGAAATGCAGATCAAGACTAGACGATTTCCTAGGCAGATATTGACTTGGGACTATATTGGGTGGAAGTAGGCTAAAGCCGAAGCACTGCTACTCGGGCACAGAGATATCGGCATCCTGTGGGGCTCTATGGCCGGCGCAAAAACTGTTTCTGGGTTGCTGGACAACCAAATGCCGCTGCCCTGACTGAGCTCCGCAGGGCTCCGCAGGCCGCTGCCCGTCCAGTAACTCAGTAATCTCTCTTCTCTTACTTCATGTTCCTTTCTTAATTCACTCCTATCTTAATTCTAATAGGATAGTGATCACCCCCTACTGTATTTTCCCTCAATACCTCCCAAGTACATTTAACTGCAACTGTTTTTGTGACAATAGTAAGATCTATTGCTGTCTCTGTACCTCCTGCCACATCTATTCTGGTACCAGAACCATCATTCAGACATAGCAACTCTTTCTCTTCCATAAATTCTTCAATTACATTTCCATTATCACCAGCCTTCTCGCCCCCATACTTTTACTGGTTTATAAATCACTAAACGGTTTAGGGCCAAAATACATTTCTGATCTGCTACTACATTATGACCCACCCAGACCTCTCAGATCGTCTGGGACAGGTCTACTTGTTGTCCCCAGAGTCAGAACTAAACAGGGGGAAGCAGCGTTCAGTTTTTATGCTCCACATATCTGGAACAAACTCCCAGAAAACTGTAGGTCCGCTGCAACTCTCAGTTCTTTTAAATCTAAGCTAAAGACCTATCTTTTTGATGTTGCTTTTCTTTAAATAATCTATTTTATTAACTTTAATTTCTTACACTGCACTGTAACTTTTATTCTTATACTGCACTATCAATTTTATTCTTGTTTTAATTTGTTTATTAATGTTTTTAAATTGTTTTATAACTGCTCTTTAATGTTTTATGTAAAGCACTTTGAATTGCCCTGTTGCTGAAATGTGCTATACAAATAAAGCTGCCTTGCCTTGCCTTGCCTTGCCCATAATGTACTATGTGCATTAAAATCCCCACACCAAACAATTCTCCCTGTCAAATCCTTCCAAATGTCCTCCAAATGTCTCATCTCCATTTGCCTGCATGGATTATAAAAGTTTATAATTCGTCACAGTCACCTTACTTCTTTAACTATGTACTCCAAGTCATTCCCTGTCTTTATCTCTCTATACTGAAGCCCCCTTTGTATAAAAACTACAACTCCTCCTCCTTTACCTATTTCCCTATCCCTTCTTATTAAATTATACCCCTTTATTACAAAATCCAACCTTGGCACTAGCCATGTTTCCTGTACACAAATGATATTAGGTTTTTCTTTGAAACTGTCATCATATTTCTTGAATTCTTGACCGTTTGCAGTTAAACTCCTAGCATTCCACTGGAGTATAATTAAAACCATTATGTAACCCCAACCCATGTCTGAGATTGTTGTGCTTCATCATTAAGAATGTCTCTTACTCTTTCCCAAGGCATTCCCTTCGCATCCAAGTATTTTTCGGCGGACTTAACAATTATTTTAATTCTTTCAGTTCTACTACTGGTCTGTGCCGAACAATTGATTATCTCAGCCATGAAGAACACAAAATCACCTTTACTCACAATCAATGTCTCTTCTTTCAATTTATCACACTTTGCACATTCCCCTACAACTTTGGTCCTAGTCTTTATTTTCTCTACCGGCACACCTTTTGGGACTTTCTTAGTTGCCTCCTCAAAGGAAACACCTTGGATTACTCAGACGCGGCCTTACCTATGTTTCACCCGTTTCAATTGAAACAGGCCCCGCCCTCCAAGGGGGCCCCGACAGACCAACAAAATCCTATTCATTTTCTCCGTAGGATATTGATTTTCAGTCATAATGTCTAAACCATCCAAGGTAGATTGACCACGAGCTATGAGGTTGTGAAACGAAAGTTTCTGCTCCTATAAAAGCCACAACTTATGAAATCAACCTTGTTATTTGCGATCTTCTGGAGAAATACTACACTAACCACAATTCTAAGCAAAACACTGACGTCTCTGATTGGTCGAACTCGCAGTTACCATGGCGACGTTTACTGCCCCTGCGAACGGCTTAAACAATATGAAGTTCAATATAGGTAATTTATGTGTTTATACCTTTGCCTTTTTGCCGTTAGGTTAAAATGTTATTTTGAAGAAAAGAATGTTAAGAGGAAATGAAACGTACATATGCCAGTGGTGCTGAAAAACAAAAGATATCAGACAACAAACAAAAGAAAAGCTTTTTTCAGTCTACCAAAAGTGACCTCTTTCTTTGGTCCAGCATCTGTAACCCTACCGGCGACAGCAGCTGCCGAACCCCCGTCACAGGATGCTAGCCAAAATACAGATTATCCGTCTTCAACTCAAACTGCTGGCAATAATGATGACCAAACACAGTTAGTAGAACAAGAACATGACGATGAAGTTCTTACCGCTGACACCTGAGACAGGTGAGGGAGATGCCAGGGAGAAAGCTGTTTACAGGGACAGACCCGGGGTGCTGGCCAGAGCATATTGCCGATGACCAACGAATTAATATTGTTAGGCGCGGTCCCGTTCAGATAGAGGAGTTTAACTTCCCACAAAGCCAATCACACCGCCGTTTTACCAAGGACAGATATTTAATGAAGATGAAAAATGGAGAAAAGATACGCAGGTCATGGTTAGTGTACTCAAAATCATCCGATTCAGTCTTCTGTTTCTGCTATACCTTATTTGGCAAGTGGACGAGTAGTCTCACTCACAGAGGTTTCAGAATGTGGGAACGACTCACTCTCACACTCCAGGATCATGAAAAATCTAATACACACTGTGCCAATATGGACAGCTGGTGCGAGCTGGAGAAGCGTGTAAAAACGCACAGTAAGCTACACCCTCAAAGAAAGCTGCGTAAATATAGAAAAAACAATGTGGATGCTGAGGATCTTGTGCACAAGATCTCGGCTGCTGTCACTGCCGTGCCAGCAAAAGAAACCACTGGCCGGCAGATTCTGAGTTACATTTACAGAAACAATTTAGTTGAACTGTATCCAAACCTCAGCATTGCTCTCCGACTCATGATGACAGTGCCTGTGACTGTAGCGAGCAGAGAGAGTTTCTCTCGCTTGAAGCTAATAAAAGCACAATCGCTAGTTTTAAGTCTTCTGCAACACAGAATGATGTTAATTTTTTTAATTATGGTCTCGTCAATTTTAAAATCGGCGATAAAAATACACCTGGGTCAACAATGCTCTAGGAGTGGGCTCAGCTCTCGCTCGGATTTCAATTGAGCACAAGGTGATAAAATCGCTGGACAAAGATGAACTTATCAGGGCATTCTCACCACGCAAACATAGAGTGGATTTCTAAAAAGGGCTCAGGTGAAATCTACGCACACCGCCCGGTGAGCTGACCACGGTGCTGATAAAACGCGGAGCCTATCGTTAACTATTTGTGGGCAGTGGTGGCCTGAAGGTTAGAATCCCCAGACCGATGGTGGGGAAAGCGAAAGAACAGTGCTTGTCCCTCCCTCCCTTACACCACTGAGGTGCCCTTGAGCAAGGCCCTTAACCCCAACCGCTCCAGTGGAGCTGCTCAGTGGCCAGCAGATCAGACTGTGGTTGTGTGGTTGTGCTGGGCAGCTTCCAGGTATGAATGTGGAACTGTGTGAATGTGATCAGGACAGTCCTGCAAAGGAGAGGCTGCCTCTCAGTGAACCTCCCCTGAATAAATAAAGGTTAAATAAAAATAATAAAAAATTTATGATAAGTTCGCTTCAGTGTCAGTCAGACACATTTTCCTTCTTTGCTTTTGTTAAATAATTCAAGTTGAGGGGATGTTTGAGCTGTTTTTTTAAAGTCAGCTCAGACAGCTGAAAATATACTGCACAAATCAATTAAACAGAGAAGTTGGCTTATTCCAATGTAAAACGCTGTATAATTGTATATAGTTTTAATCAAATAAGGTTGGATTATTTCTATGTTGAGCTGCCTGTTCGTAAAGCTGAAAGTGCACGTAATAAAATAATATACCATTAATGCAAACAAACAGGAATCCTTGCTTTTTCTGCTCTATTATGTTTATGTTTTATGTGGGTAGGGCCCCATATTAGTTAGTGAAACGGGCCCCCAGATGCTTAAGGCCGCCGCTGGGACTACTTTAACTCGCTGTACCTCCCGAATTCTTTTGTTAGTCTCACATCCACCATATGCTGCACTATGTTCTCCTCCACAATTATAACATTTAGGGTTTGCCCCCTCTTCACATTTTCCATATTTGTGTTCACCACTGCATTTGCCACATCTTTGTTTTCCCTTGCATATCGCAGCTACATGCCCATATCTTTGGCATTTAAAGCACCGCAGTGGTGGAGGGATGTAAACCCTGACATCATAACTCATGTAGCCAATTAATACTCTTTCTGGGAGTTTCTTCCTCAAAAGTTAACAAGACTGAAAGACTGTCAAACATATTTCCATTCCATCTTGTCTTTAGTAGTTTTGATTCCCTGACTTTAACATTGTTTATTCCTTAGTAAGACTCACTTAGAGGAATACCCGAGATTACACCCCTAACAAGCTTCTTGTCAAACGCCATTGAACACTTCACTCGCTGTCCATTTAGTTTATTCATCTTTATTGCTTTCTGTTGTTGTTCCACATTTCTACATATTACCAATAAAGAACCATTTCTAAATTTTTTAACACTCATTACCTCCCCAATATCTTTATGTAGAGCCTTGGTTAGTAGGATTGGACTCCACTTATCAAAAGTAGTCCCCTCTTGCAACAGTTTGATAAATACCTTGAACTCATCTTCACTCCTTTTCACCGTAGTTGTTCCCTTTTCACTGTCACTATCATCCGACTTATCCCTATCCTTTCTTTTGCGTTTTTTTTAAAAACTACTTTCCACTCTTCCACACTCCCGCGTCCAACATCCATCTCCCCAACCTCACTTCCTGATCCGTCACTTCCTAACCCCTGATCATTCACAGTCCAGTTGTTGCCAACCGCCTGAAGCTCACGGTCAACAGACAAACATCTAGCTCCTTTCCTCCAGAAGCAGCCATCCCTAGCTCACGTGTTCTCCTCTTCACTTCTCCCGCTCAAATACGCTTCCTTCGACAATACTGAATGAATGACAATCAAGTTACTGAAATTACGGGACTCCTTAAGCCGCCTTCTTCTTCTTCTTCTTCTTCTTCTTCTTCATGGTTTATTGGCAGTTGGCAAACCAACTTAAAAGGTGCATTACCGCCACCAACTGGACTGGAGTGTGAACGAGAAAAAAAAACTAAATCCTCTTTACCAAATCAATTTCTCTTTTGAAATTTTTGTGCAACGTAAGAAAACTTTTTTGCAATCTTTTATTGGGCAGGTGTGTAGGATATGATCAAAGGTAGAAGATCAAAAATTGTTAAAAGAAAATCCCGCACACTGACCATTAAGCAAGCAATGATTTATTTAGAAAAATACAACGTTTCGGTCTCAGACCTTCATCAGGTAAATTCACACATTCACCTCAACCATAGCCTTAAATAGTTTGGATGACTAATCAGGATTGAGTGGTATTTTTTCTGCCTTCACCGTCTGTGATGGGAGTGCCACTTTTGTGAATGGATGATGTCATTCAAGAGCTGGACCTGATTGGTCCTGATTAGTCAACCAAACTATTTAAGACTATCCGTGCGTTCATGGACATCGGAAAAACGTTTTTCCGAGTGAAAACGTCACCATTCACGTAATGTCCTGTGGGAATCAGAGGTGGGGAACTGGGGCTGGATTTTGATACCCGAGTTCCCCAGTTGGTGATGCGTTGTTGACAACTGACGTTTGATGGAGGCGACTTTGGTTCACTGAACATATTTTAATGACAATAAACTGTTTATTGTGGACAAATGCCTCTGCCAAGAAACATACACAGACATAATATGTTTCAAATTATTCATAAATAGCCCTATGTATAAAAAAAACACATTATCCGTGTCTTTTCCCGTTGGTTGTCCTGCAGATAACACAAACAAACACCTGGCGATGTGCTGTTTGGATGCTCATATAAGAAAACAGCAGAGAATCTTTTGTTATTGTGGCCTCCATGTTTTCACACACCTGATGCTCTAGGCTACAGCCAACCGTTGGTGGCAGTCATGCAAAAAGTTGTTATGCCAAACGCCAATATAACAGAAGAAGAAGAACACGCATCCCGCTGCCAGAAAAAAAACAACAACAACGTAACCACGGGGGCGATCCCTGTTATTCCGAGGTGGCATGAACGCGCCATATGGTTGAGGTGAATGTGTGAATTTACCTGATGAAGGTCTGAGACCGAAACATTGTATTTTTCTAAATAAATCATTGCTTGCGTAATGGTCAGTGTGCAGGATTTTCTTTTGAAATGTTTAACTCAGCCCCACTACAATAGGCACCCCAAATATTATAAAAATGTCAGTTTATGCAGCACTATCTTACCTATTGTTCTTCACCTTAGGATTGCCCAGCCCCTCCCTTCAGAAATGACCTAATGAGGCAAACCTGCATCCACTCTCCCTGATTACGTTGACTAGCAGCTGAGCTACCCCCCTATGAACCCATAAAACCTGCCGTACAGGTCTATGTCAAATAATAAAGTAACCAATACACTAAAACAATAACCTACAACATTAGTGATATCAAGAATTAGGCAGACACAAAACAGTATCAATCTTGGGATCAGGGCCTATAGTGAAAAGGGAGAAAATGTAGCCTTTTCTCAATGAAGTTGCTATAAGCTGTAAATTCACCAGTTCTAAGCAGAAGGCAGAAGATAACATTATCTCAGAGCCTGACAGGCAAGCCTCTTTTCCTCATGGCTCATTTCCACATAGCTCTGTGTATGTATCGCCAGTTAACCGAAAGTCCATTCATTTCTATGGGAACCTCTGTTAACTCCGTTGTGTTGCGTGTCGGTCCTATTCCATAACAGCGAAAAACACACAAAATATACTTTTCTCCCATCTCTGCGGTAGCATTTCTATCCATCCGCAAAGAGATGCATTTACTTGCATAGTCGTACTCCGTATATTATACAGAATTACTGACACAAAACAAAACTGTGTTGAAATGAGGCAACAGCCAAATCAAGTTACGAACACAACGCTAATATATCATCGCCCATTAAGTTGATATGGTACACTTGTTAGCAAACCGCTACTTACACCAGCCGTTGCTGAACAACATTATCAAAGTGTTTGTGTCCTCCTGATCAATGTAAGTCTAATACTCATTCTCTTTTAGCTCTGTATTTGGTCTCCACCCACTCCTGCCTAAGGCTCCACTATGTTTACCAGCTAGTCTACTGAGTATGTGTGTTGTTAGGTGCTGAGCTTTTTTTTACAGCTTTTTCTCTCTGAAAACAGCTGCCTGCTGTGGCCATAAATGACACTTTGAGAGCAGAGAGAATGAACTGAAACATTCATGTTGTGTGTGCTGGGAATTGTGCGATGTCAACAAATCATATTAACTAATAAAAATTATAACAGTTTGTCCCGTCATAAGCACAGTTTGTGCACGCCCATACAGCACTGGGAAGAGTTCTAATTAGGCAACATAAGTGAAAACACCTGTGTAGGGGGAGGAGAGAGAGAGAGAGAGAGAGAGAGAGAGAGAGAGAGAGAGAGAGAGAGAGAGAGAGACTCTATTGATCCCAAATTGGGACAATTGTTACAAGCAGCAAGTTACTTGGACATACACTCACTCACACACATAAAAAATACAAGAAATATACTAGTAATAATAGTATGGGTGAGCCGGCACTTTAAGATTTTATATACAAAACATATGATACATTATTATTCATTAAACTAACAAACATAACATGAGTATCTAGAGTTTGCTCATTAAAATGCTGCTCACAATTTTATGATCATAGATAAATCAATCTATATAAAAAATAACACATCACACTAATAGGTACTTCTAAAAATATCTAAAATTCTCATATTTTAAGCACATTTTTCTGTTAATACCTATTTACCCAATCATCACATACCTTTACTTCAGTAATATTTAGAATGCATAGCTTTTGCTTGCAACAAAGTATTTTACACTCTAGTATTGCCATTTTTCGTCTGTTTTGCCTCATTATAATATATGTAGTATAAAGTATCACCCGATTCTGTGTTACATCTTCTTAGCCAACATCATTCCAACTTATTAAACTCTAGTTTTAGAATTATTTTTGTAATTCATGGTCAATAAAACTCATTCAAATTACATTATGCCAAATTCTTGAGTTAAAAAACCCAGAAATTATGATTATTTTGAATAATAGTGCAGAGGAACTTATGTTGATGCATAATCACTGACTGTTTGTGAATGGGAATGGTTATTTTTGGGCAATTAGGTTGAAAGAAACCCATATTTTTGATATAGAAACTTTGAAAATGGAGGGTTAAGGTTCATCTTCACACTGGTGAAAATAAATAAAAACATTTGTCACAAAAACTTTGTCACTTTTTAGTTTTGAAGTAATTTAATAAGTTCATTGTAGAAGGGGGAATTTAGTTTCATGAAAACCTTTGTCATGCAATGTCACCGTGGCTCTTCCTGCCCCGCACAAGTGTTCCACTCATCACTGATGTGACTAATGATGGAGTCAGAGAGCTAAAGGGCAAATGATAAGACGATATCTCTGCCACAACAAAGGTCATTATTTCCATTCCCCTCTTTAACACTGACCACCTCTGTCTTTATCTGCTCCGCTGTCAGCAGCCTCTCAGACAGAGTCCAGCCTTCAGGATACTTCAGAGACACGTTGAATGCAACTGCAGCAGAGCAGAGGGCACAAAGGGCCCATTCACGGGAGCAAAACAGGAAACAGCCACGCAGCATGCTTCCTCATGGAACATGTTTTGATCCTTGATCTGCAACGTATTTAAGACTTCTGCCTGGGGATGAAGTACTGAACCTAGTTTTTCTCACAGATCATTTTTAGGTAGGCTCATTCGATAAAGCTATTATTCAACATTTATGCATTAGCTGTAGTTAAGGTGACTTTTCAGGATAAAGCCTGACACCTTCCGCTCTCTGTGTGTTGCTGTTTTCAAAATCGCTTCGCTTTGGCAAACAAGAACAACCAATAATAATAATTATTAGTATTATATGATATTGTAAAGTAGGGGCAGGACTTTATAAGCATTAGGCTTCTGCCTGCTCCTGGAATCCCTTATGCTTTTTATTCTTTGGTGAAATCGGATTGATTTGTCTAGGTTTGTGTTATATCTTTGAGTTTTTATCTAATTTTCTTTTTCTTTTCTGTTGACTGTTAAACCCCCCCCACAAGGTTGAAAATAGCAAGTTTTGAATACATTTGGATCATGCAACAAGGCAGGACTGCTTGGTTCTTTCGGGGAATGATTGTAAAGATTTACAAAGAACATGTTTACGGCCTTTACTCTCTAAGTGGGACATTTTGGGACCGATTGTTGGGGATTGCTATGGACGCAGTACACACGGCGATACATTCTCTTCGTCTTCTCTTCCACCTATTGAGCTGTGAGCTAGACCAGGGTTTCTGCAGGTATCAGCAAATCTCATTTCATGCTTTTTCATGCCCTTTTTCATGCCACTTTAAACTAATTTCATGCCCATGTCCAACTGCAGATTAGGGCTGCAGCTATCGATTATTTTAGTAATCGAATATTCTACCGATTATTCCATTGATTAATCGAGTAATCGGATAAGAAATACTTAGTAAGAAATACTTACTAAACAGCAATAGTAAATATTTATTATTGCTGTTTACTAAAAAAAAGGAAACCTGTCGCTTGTATATCAGGGCTCCACACTAACTTTTTGCCTTGGTTGCACTGGTGCGCCTAACTTTTTTTATTTAGGTGCACCAGCACAAAATTTAGGTGCACCCACATTTTTTCTTGCATCGCCGTAATGCTGAATGGCAATACACGATATTTAGCTCTGTATTTTTTTACAAAGTGGGCTAAATGTTCAGTTTTAAGTCAAAGCCACTTTTCACAAGCTTTTTTATTAAAACAGATTGTGATTAAAATAAAAATCAAGGACAGGATTTCCTTTACCAGTTTGAAAATATACAGCTGCAACACATGTAAATGAAAGTTATCTAAAATAAACAGCCTAGGAAATATATAAAAAATATATATCTGAGAAAGCTCCTTCATAAGCTTTTCAACAACAATAACAGACTGATTAAAAGAGAAAGAGGACGCCCGGATAGCTCAGTTGGTAAATATAGAGGTTTGACTCCGACCTGCGGCCCTTTCCTACATGTCATCACCCCCCCCTCTCTCGCCTTTCATGTCTTCAGCTGTCCTATCAAAATAAAGGCCGACATCTTTAGGAGAACGACCTAAAGACCGAGGGAGTGCGATGGACTGAAGCAGGCTATGCTAGGCCACTCAGAGAGTGACGGCTGACTCATTAGCGGCGTTACACCCGTCTTGTGTAGACTATGAAATGTCTGTATCGTCACTGCGCTGCATTTTTATGAACTATGATCCAGCAGGCTCCGTCTCTATTACACGCTATTACTCAACCAACTGAAGTTAGTTGCATTTAATAACTTCTAATGTGTGTTTCGCCGTGGCGGCCGCAGTAACATGGAGTTACCAGCGGAAACACTGGTACCAATACAGGTTTTCCTCTCATACTTAACAATATAAAGCTGTGTTAATAACAATTAAAACTGTAGACAAATGTCGGGAGTTTGGACCAGCGGCGCTGTGTCTCTCCATGTTGCAGGTGAGCCGGCCGGTGTGTGAGTGAATGGGGGCGGGGCTGCGCGGAGGAGACATCCAAACACTTTCCAGAAGGAACGGGTCATGTACCGCAACATTAAACCATATCCATATAAACGACATTGCTTAGTTAGTGGAGAGGCAGCGGATGCAATTACGTTAGGTGCACCGGTGCGACCTAGGAAAAATGTTAGTCGCACCCTTACAAATTTTGGTCGCATTTGCGACCAAATTGGTCGCACTCTCGAGCCTTGTAAAAGACTGGTTTCCTTTTTTAGAAAAAGCAGCATTTTTTATTGCCAAATTCCAAGACCCTTAAAAAGAAATTCATTACAATAGTACATTTTTTGTGGCCCAAATGTTAATATTTTTCACCCAATTCCCCTTCTTGCCTCTGGCTCTTTACACTGGATATGCAAAAGAGCTGTTCACTGACCAGAGGGTTTACAGCAGGGCTACTCAACTACACTGTTCTGGGGGACACATTTTCAGAAGCCTAATACACAGTGAGGATTATAGATATATCTATGGTGAGGAGAAAGAATAAAGAATGCATGGTGACGTCATTCACGTGCATATTAAGTAGCCACGCTGGGGGGAGGAGCCGCTGTGTCTCCGGCAGCGGCTACATTTCCAAAGATTAGAAGCAAACTAATAAAAAGTTACACTACAAACCGACAGCTTTCATTTTAGCTTGGTAAAACATCGCTATTAGCAGAGTAGCATGCTGTAGGCTAGTTGTGTAAACAGCGCGGTGGACGAGAGCAGCAGACGTTAGCTACCTTGTGTCGGGTTGGCTCCGTGGAATGGATGAGTACTCTGGATGTTTGTTACAGAGGTGATGTAGCAGCATGTTTGCAGCTTAAAATGGTCCCAAACTTTCTGTTGTTTTCTCTCGCCTGTCTCGTCAGTCAGTCTTGTGTTTATGTCTGTTCTTGTGTTGTGTCCGCAGAAGCACACACCTCTTGTGCGCTAGTAATAATCATCCGTGCGGAAGATTTACGACTTCGTGCACCAGCCGTAAAAAAAGGCAATTAAAAGGTTCCGCCTGTCAACCATTACGCTATACTTCTGATCGAAATTAGATTTCGATGTTTATATAATCAAAATAAATCGTGAAAAACAATGGTTTTTATTCCATCAAGTTTACATATTTTTTAATGCCTTTGCCTTTTTTCATGCCATTTCAGGCCTGAATTTTCACAAAATCTATTTAATTACTTTTCATGCTTTTTAATGACCCGCGGAAACCCTGTAGACGGAGCGCCGTCACGGCCGGCAGCCCAGCAGCCCACGGTGCTTGATACACGTGCAAAGTCACCATTTCTGGGTTAGTGGATTACCGAACGCCGCTGTCCTGACAGAGCTTGTCTGCTGCTCCCCTCTTCCTGCTAAATGGCTGGTGTGTGTGAGTGAGAGCATGGTCAGTGAGCTTGTTACCCCAGCATTCTCCTACCACAGGTTCCAGTTAATCTTATAATGTGTGTAATTATAATGTGTTGAGTTATTTAAACAAACGATCAGGGAAATAAACGCCTCTTGTCCACTAGTCTCATTGATAGAGCCCGTGGCTGGGTGGAGCTCTATCAATGAGAGCTAGCTAGCCTCCTCCTAGACCTTTGAAATTCACAAAAATGCATTAAATTGAAATCAGACAGAACTATTATCTTTATAAGACCTTGGGGTAGCTGTTATATAAGTGGTGTGACGAAATTCAAACTGTAAATATACTATAGTTATGCCGGCAGCCGGCCAGCTCCGCGGAGCCCCGAGCCCCGGTAGTCCAGTAACCCAGAAACGGTGACTTTCCCCTGGGTATGGAGCAAAGCAGGCTCCTGCTTTCTCGTCAGACTGTCTGGAGATTCTGAAGTCAAACACGTCTCACCAAATTAGCAATTAGCCATACATTTTTATAAAACGGCCCCAACTATATAAATGAGCTTTATATAGTTGATTTCTCACATAAAAAAGTCTCAGAAGTGAATTTAATAACGAAATAGCAGACAAACAATGTATAACGTTGCAGTGTCTGAAATATGAGACCTGCTGTCTCGTCTCCAGTGGTTCCTCAACCAATCAGCGCGCAGCTCATCTAAATATTCATGAGCATACCATATTTGGAAGAAAAGCTGTCATTCCAAATAGAGACATTCCACAGGGATATTATAAGGGCCAAAAGAATAGCAACTGGGACATTTTCAGCCCAACCAATGTTACATACCCTATTAGGAGACCTTAAGGAACAGTGTGAAATTCTATCATCCCTTTAACAGTTGTTATTTGCATGGTTTTGGGATTTGCTGTGTTTTTCTAATTGTTTGTTGGACTGGGAATTAGGATTATGAGAAGCAGCTGTGATTGCCTGGACCCCCCCCACCACCCACACACACACACACACACACACACACACACACACACACACACACACACACACACACACACACACACACACACAAATAAAACTAGGTACACACATACATATATGCACACAACACAAACTGCACTCTCTTTCTCTCACACACACACACACACACACACACACACAGCTCATGATTGGCCACAGGATCTAATGATGTACTTGTTAAAGGTGGATACAAAACAGGTGCAGGGGGAGAAAAAAAGGAGGACAAAGAAGGAGAATCCCTGATGTTACAGAGGAGACTTGTGTTTTTAATTTTTTTTGTCATTTTTTTTATTGCTGTGCAGAAGTAACTGGTTTGATTTTAAATAAATTATTGAAGAAACCATCCTGTGGAACTTAAGTTTTTTTTTAACAGTGGAAACTCCTTGTTTTGCTGGTAATGAAGGTCTTCACGACACTGTGTGACACAGTTAACTCCATTTAAGATTGTATGTTTTTTTTTGCGAGGTGCAAATGTTCCGCCAAAACAAGTTCCTTCCCGAGGAAAGGGAAGGAGCCACTGTCGCTGCTTCCGGAGCTTAGCGCCGCCCAAGACGATTGTGATTGGTTTAAAGAAATGCAAACAACCCAGAGTGTGTTTTTCTCCTATTCTAGAATGTAGGTGTGATGTAGCCAGACTTTACTTGGCAGCGCTGTGGAGATAGCTCTGGCAATGCGAGACTAATTTAGCAGTGATGCTGATAACAGCCCGAGCTTCATGTCACATAGCATCACAGCAATTTTCTTCTCAAGAAATCCTCTGAAATGCTCTACATTTTTAACCACATATATTACATACAACATTTCTTAATCTTCAGGCTGGAATGTGTGTTGACCTAAAGCCGTATGAACTGACCTGACTCTGTAAAGCAATTAAAAATGAGCAAACCTGCAGGATCCAAAGAGGCACGTTTCACATTTCCCCAGGATAAGGCCGCCATCTGTTGACTAAATAAACCTCTTCATTGGGTGTGAGGTAATGCAGTTTAATTTGATGTAATGTGATAGTCATCCGAAGGAAATTGCTTGTGAGCATCAAAAGCCACTGAAGCATTATGAGAAAAAGCAGCTGGGTGACCAGATGAGTCTGCAGCTCAGGAAGAGCGCTCAGTTTCTATCGTGTTTCCTGTCGTAGGTCTTTACTGATCAGCAGGGTGTGAAATAGTCAGGGCTATATAACACTGAGGTTGAACTTCGCTTACTCAGGGTGTCCTTCTGTTTTCTTTATCAGAGAATTTTGAGTTTTTTTGCTTTCAAAATGTTATGAGTTTATTGTACAGTCTGGCTAACTTCATGATGACTGGGGTATAAGCTGATGAGCTCCATACACTACTTTTATGAAATAGGTTTAAAGAACCCCTCAAATGAAAATCAAGTGTTTAACTTTGTTAACATATCCATATGAGCCCTATGTTCCCACATTTCTAAGATTTGTTTTTTCCAAAATTAGGCCCTATGTTCTTACAGTTCCTTTTTCAGAAATTTTTATCAGATTTTATCCCCCTTTCTCCCAATTTGGTAGCCAATTACACCCAACCTATTATCCAGTAGCAATGGACTACAGATGGAAAGTAACCCTAACCCTAACATCATGCCTAATTTTAAGAAAAATATTAGAAATGTGGGACCATTGGGCTGTGGGAGCATAGGGCTGACCTCCTACAAGACATGAGCAAAATAAACTATCAATGCCATGGCTGAGTAGCCTGACAAGCCAGACCCACATCCAGATGTAGGGTCTGGGAACTCACCATTTACGGAGCTCAATTCGAGGGGCGGGATAAACGGTTGTCTTTCAAATTCCATCTGCACGTAATAGGATAGCGCTACAACCAGGCAGAGCAATGAAGAAGGTAGCAGAGCTAGTTGATAGATTAAACTCCGAACACATCTTCCTTTTTTTAAGAATGATTTCAGTGCCGTTCTTTGTTCTTTTCTCAAAGAAAAGCTTAACTCCAAGGGCCCTATTTTAACGATCTGAAACGCAAGTATGAAACGCAAAACGCAAGTAGCTTTGTGGGCAGATCTCGGGATAAATGACTCTTGCGCCCGACGCAAATCTAAAATGGGTTGGTCTGAAGTAGCTAGGTGTGGTTTGGGCGTAACGTGCAATAACCAATCAGAGCGTCATCTCACATTCCCTTTAAGAGCAGGGCGCTTGTTCCATGGCGGATTGCTATTATGACGGCGGATTTGCCTGGCGCATGCCAGCGGGAGCTGCCGATGCGAGATGCGGCAAAGTAATAAATGCCCGTCTTGACCGGGTGCCGATGTTGCTGCGGCCTCTCGGGCGCAACTCCTGAAGTCTGGAGAGGATTGCTGCAGCCATGGAGCATGGGCCTCCAAACGCACCTCCACCTCCTCCTCCCCCCACTCCATCTCCGTCCACCCGCTCCATCAGGAGCACATCGTGCATTACTCCCGGACCAGATCCCGCCAGAGTTCAACATCACGTCTCCTTAAGTCCTCTAATATTTCTTCATTTATGTCATCAACACATCCATGATTCATGGAAATGTTGTGTAAAACACAACAAGCCACAAAGAATGCTGCGACTTTTTGAGGACTGTACTGTAAAGTGCCTCCTGATCTATCCAAACACCTGACGCGCATTTTCAGTAATATTTTCCTTTGTAATTATGTATGGTTTGCAAAAATGGGAACTGCTGCGTCCGTTTAGATGAGCCAAGTGTATGTGCGTTGTGCACACGCTACATTATGGCCAAGCATGCGCCCCTAAAATAGCATCTGAATAACACGCTATTGACTTTAGACTAGCGCCACTGACTTTAGACCAGGTTTTTCCTGGTCAGTGGCGGAATTGTTTTCTGAAACTGCAGAATAGCACAAAGCAACGTTTGCGCCAGAACACGCCTCCTCTTTTCGCTGAACCGCCCCCAGGAGCGCAAATACATTCCCTATTTTACCGACGTGTGTCTGTGGAGGGAAAAAGTCCGCTCTGCGTCGGGTGCAAAATAGGAATGATACATGCGTCGGTGTACAAAGGCAATTGCGCTGGGTGCAAGATACGGACCCAAGTCTTCTAGAAGACCACTGTTCCCAGCAGCAACAGCCATAAGCCCGCCCACAGACTCTATACACGATGTGATTGGCCTGACTAGAGTTTGGTTTTTCCAGCTCGCAAGCCAACGGAGAGGGCCTAGACCCCCCTGGCTGCAAATTAAATATTTTTGCTGCCACTAGGGTGTTTCTAGATTTCTAGGCTAATGGCTGAGCATTTCCGCCTTGGAACTGAAATGTATAAAAAAAATTAAATAAAAAACGCAGATTCAGACAGACCTAATATCTATATCCACGAAGTTCCATGGTGCCGGAAATTCCGCAGGATGTCACTCTTTTCGGATGTCACTCTTTTCGGATGTCCCGTTACCTTTCTTTCTTTGTTTAGGCATTTTAAACTCCGGTGGATTTTTGAGGACTATGGATATAAATCCAGACAGCTAGCTAGACTATCTGTCCAATCTGAGTTTTCTGTTGCGCAACTAAAACAACCTTTGAACGTACACGTTCCACCAAAACAAGTTCTTTCCCGAGGCTATTCTGCAGTGGCACAGTGGCTCCGCTGGGTGCTTATAATGGATATTTCTGCATGTTAGTAAAATGATTTTACTAACTGTTAAATAGTTAGATAGTAGCTGCTGGTGTCGAAGATTTGAGCAGTGTCAGTGGCCCCTGTGCCTCTGTGTGTGCGTGGTGGCATGTGTGTGGAGCCCCCGGCAGCTTGGCGGAAAACTGTGGGGAAGCCTGTTAATTCCTAACTGTGATATTTGTGTTTTTGATTGCTTTGTGGTCATCGTATGCGTAAATGTGACTGGTTGTTGTGGGTTGGTTTTTGTTTCTTTGGTAATTACATTAATTTGGACGACATGTGATGCAGCATCCTGTCACACTGCGTTAAAGTGATGGCTTCCGTCACAGTGTATTTATGTCATGCAATAGTGTGTTAATATTGAAACTCTCTATGTGTTGAGTCGTTATATTACTTTATTCCACATGATAATGCCCTACTGTCATGGTGAGGTTATTCAAAATTGGTTTAATTGCTGTAGGATAGTACTGAAGGCCCAGGTGCAAAATACACAGCCCGCCACTTTTAAAACGTGTCTGGAGGATGCCTTTAATACATTTCTGCTGTAAATGGGAAACTGGGGTTTCTGCATTACATGTGACCCCTTTCATAAGTGTAGTTAAAAATATTGAATGATGCATATTTAAGATGTATTTATGTATGTATTTAATCTGTTAATTTCCTCCTTGGATAAAAAAGGTCTTGTTACAAATTGACGGTAAATAAGCTAAATGCTCTCAACCCTCCATGTGTATAACTGTAAGTTTGCTTGAGGTGAAAGAGGGCATTGGTGTGTGTCAGTGATTAAAGTACAGAATGTGTCAGCGGGCCTCCGTATGTGTAGGATTTTGTATGGGAGCCACTATGTGAGCTGAGTGGTGTGCTGCAAATTGCATCTGTTCCTAATTACAGAGTGCTAATGAAAGCCTGTACTCCTGGTGGGCCTACTGAGGACTGGCCTGGCACCTCGCTTCTGTTGCTCAGAGGAAGGAAGAGAGTGACAACACGAGTCCTAAACAAAACGAAATAAAATACATACAGTACATCCTGAAGACTGATGAAGACTCTGCTTTGGAGTTTACTGTTTCAATTTTAATTGATAAAGTATTTGTCTATAGTTCAGCATTTTATTCATTTAAAATAAAACTGTTGTACAATGCATGAGTGAATTTGAAGCCACGTCTCTGTCTACTTTCCTTTATACTTACCTGTGTGTAGACCTGGAGCCATATATAATAGCCTTGGGGGAACGCTGGTTAAGATGTGGCTTAAGGCTGTTTTATAGACGGGTTTCCTGTTTACAAACATTACAGGGTGCGTGCGCATACCAGGGACAGAAAGCCAGATTGGTGAGCTGGTCCGATAATGCAAACGCATTTTTGAGCTGGAGAGGTCTCGTTACGAGGAAGCTAGCTATAGCTCTGTTTGCTATTCATTCCAATGGGGAAACATCGCGGCTAGACTTTCGACATACATTGCGTATATTTACACTTTGAATTTCGTCATGGCATTTATATAACACATACTCTATGGTCTTACAAAGCTAACGTTTTTGACCGATTACAATTTAATAAATTTTTGTGAGCTGGAGAGGTCTTGTTACGAGGAAGCTAGCTATAGCTCTGTTTGCCATTCATTCCAATGGGGAAACATCGACTTTCGACATACTTTGAATTTCGTCATGGCCTTTAATATAGCACATACTCTATGGTCTTACAAAGGTAACGTTTTTGACCGATTACAATTTAATCATTTGTCGGTTTTTAATTTTGCAGTGTTACTGTGATATATATGTATGGCTATAATGATCATTTTAGGGTAATGTAATAGCCCGTGTTAGCAGCAGGGTTACTCCTGAGTGTACCCTTATGGTTGGTTTATGCCTTAAAATAATGGCCAGGATTTTTGGGAAAAGGTACGATATGTTTGTTTCAAAACATCACTGCAGGTTGATTGTTTTTAGCAGCAGAGGTTGATTGTGGGCGAGAGGGCGACAACACTGTCTTGGTTAGCTCGCCGAAGCTCTACTGCCACTGTCTCGGCAACGTTAGCTAATGTCCGCTAGCTAATGTAGGCTAACTATAGCCAGTTAGCTTTGTATGTAACATAACAAAAACCCACCCATCTCAGTCAATAAAGTTATTTACAAAAGGAGCACTAACGCCACAGGTCTTATCTTGGCAACGTGGACGCAGACATAGTAAACTCCGAAGGCAGTCGTAATATTTACCTAGTAGGCTAGGCTAACGCTGTTGCGCTAACGTTACCAAAACATCGATGTAGCTTTAGCTAGCAGTCTAAACTTATCTCGAATCCGGACCTTTAACTGTCTATGGTCCGGACTCGAGTACCACAGCCCTGATCTGATATCACTGAGCTGAACAACAACCAGCTGCAACTTTTCTGATTGATACAATGGGAGCCTGAGTCTTGCATATGACCTCAATCTGCCCCTCTTATGGCTTGAAGCCAATAACCTCCGCCAGTTTTTGGCAAAGGCATGCTTCCCCCTAGGTATGTTAAACATCAGGCACCCATCACTGGCTCTGTTTGTACAATTAACCACACAACAACTTCTTGGCATTTTGACTTACGCTATGCCGCTACTACTAGCTAGCTACACAACACGTCTTCTTTCTGCCCCCCGGTTGCGTGCGCAAGCAGTGATGACGTTGCCGAGAAACCCATGTATGCTTCTGCAGCAACTCCACGCTGTAGCTACGGCAACGCTCCTAGGGCGTTGTGACCCTTACGGAGTTTTGCATCAGGGTTGCTTTGCATTGCGGTGCATTTCACCGCCATAATGCTCAGGGTGATAAGTCTGAGGTTATTTGCGAGGTGTCTGCCAGCCAGTTTATATTATGTTAGCAAGCTAACTTTAACACAACTGCCCACTAAGTACTGCTTGCTGGTGAAGTGCTAATTTCACACTAACATTTGCTAATTAGCATTGAACACAAAGAACAGCTGGTGATTGTCATTAGTTCTACAGGTATATGGCCGTAAACCAAAGTAATGGATTTATATTGGATTAAAAAATTTGACCTGATGATGGCGCTAGATGAAAAATGAAGGGATTACCAAAGTTATTACAATTCATCCTGAGGGGACCATGAATGTGTGCACCAGATTTCATGGCAATCCAACCAATAGCTGTCGAAAAGAAAAACAATGTCAACCCCATGGTGGTGAAAGAGGAAGAGTCAGAGGATCACCAAAGTCAGTAGGATTCATCCTCTGGGTACCATGAATGTTAAACTATAAAAAGGAATCTCTGTCTCTATGTGTATGGGTGCGTGAGTGAGTGTGTTTGTCCATCCGTCTGTTATTCGAATATTGTGAGAACCATCCATCCGATGTCCCTTACACATGGCGGGTGTATTGCTGGGTACCCAGTGCAGTGTTGAATTTGGTGCAATGGCGCCGCACTGTTCTGCTTCAGAGCAGAGCGGAGAAAGGACTGCAATTCCACTCATCAAAACTACTTCATTTCACATACAACTGCACAATTGACATAGTTTTCCTTTTTATTTATTCCCAGAAGGAATTAAATGTACAAAGTAGTTATTTCCCATTTATGTTACAACTATCAAGACATTATATCTCATTTCCATACATGCTGCACAAAATAATTCCCCCAATGTGGTGTAAAACTGGTTTATTTTTCATATAATCAATAATAAATATCATATAGTAATCAAAACTTTGTCCAGGGCTCCAGTGTCAGGTCTGGCTCTGCATGTGGCAGTATTATCAGCAGTGATCGTCCTTGGGAGAGAACATAGAAAGACACCCACAATGAACAATAGTAACATTACCATTTCTCTGGCGCGAATATTTTGTACCAATATCATTGATAATAATTGTTAATTCAGTATTTGTAAATTGCTGCTTGTTGATATTGTTGGGATGCTTTTTTTGTTTTGTTTCTGTTTATACAGCACCTTAATGCTTCTTTGTACAGCAATAAATAATTCAGTGTTTGTTTGTTTTTTAAACCCCAATTGCAATGAAGTTGGGACATTGTGTAAAATGTAAGTAAAACAGAATACAATGATTTGCAAATCCTTTTCAACCTATATTCAATTGAATACACTACAAAGACAAGATATTTAATGTTCAAACTGATAAGCTTAATTATTTTGTTGCAAATATTCACTCATTTTGAATTTGATGCCTGCAACACATTACAAAAAGCTGGGACAGACAACAAAAGACTGGGAAAGTTGAGGAATGCTCAAAAAACACCTGTTTGGAACATTCCGCAGGTGAACACGTTAATTGGTCATGATTGGGTATAAAACGAGCAAGGAGACGGAGAGGTTCACCACTTTGCTTTGTGTACAACTGTGTGAGCAAATAGTCCAACAGTTTAAGAATGTTTCTCAATGTACAATTGCAAGGAATTTAGGGATTTCATCCACAATATCATCAAAAGATTCAGAGAATAGCGAGCTTCTCTTGGCTCTGTGCAAATTGGAAAAGTGAGCTGTGGTCTGACGAGTCCACATTTCAAATTGGTTTTGGAAATCATGGAACCAAGGACCATCCAGATTGTTATGGTATGGGGGTGTGTTAGTGCCCATGCCATGGGTAACTTGCACATCTGTGAAGGCACCATTGTGCTGCCATCCAAGCGTCTTTTTCAGGGACGTCCCTGCTAATTTCAGCAAGACAATGCCAAGCCACATTCTGCACGTGTTACAACAGCGTGGCTTTGTAGTAAAAGAGTACAAGTACTAGACTGGCCTGCCTTGCATATGACTGCACGCTCTGATTACTACTAAACACAAGACAGCGACGAGCCAGGGAAATTCAAAGGTAGCGTTCTTGAACTGGAAGTAACGGCACTACTTCTCGCTCATTGAAATTAAAGGCAAGAATGTTTATGTAATAGACACGCTATGCCCAGGAAAAAGACTTTATCCACGTCTGCCTCAAGCAACTCGAATCTTATGAAGCACCTCACATCAACACATGCTAACACGACACGTGTTGCTGCTAACCCAACCCCCAGCCCAAATACAGCTAGCGTGAGCTCCAGCAAAGGAGACGGAGCAACGCTGGATCTTCCATGTTCACCTTTTTTTGGCTAGTTCAAGGTTTTTACAGAGGGAAAACTAACCTGTCAACATGGTCTTGGTTAAGTCGGGAACCAGAGGTGGGTAGTAACGAGTTACATTTACTCCGTTACATTTACTTGAGTAAGTTTTTGAAAAAAATATACTTCTAGGAGTAGTTTTAAATCACTATACTTTTTACTTTTGCTTGAGTAGATTTGTGAAGAAGAAACTGTACTCTTACTCCGCTACATTAGGCTACAATGAGCTTGTTACTTTTCTTTTTACCTCTTTGGTATTCTACGCGTCATTGTTAGAGAGAGAGAGACTTCCGCTAAAGGCTCTACCACGCAGAGGTGTCAAAAGTATTCACATTGATTACTCAAGTAGAAGTATAGATACTAGGGTTTGAAAAGACTTTTGTAGAAGTTGAAGTATCAACTCAAGCTTTTTACTTAAGTAAAAGTGTAAAAGTACTGGCGATGTTCAGTTCCCCTTAACGTCCGTTTTCGGAGGATCGCGCAGGCACCTAAGTGGCACCTAAATAAGGCAACGAAATCCGTGCGAATCCATGTTGCTATTCGGTCCGGTAGATAACGGTCGTTAAGGCACCGGTGGCGTATTAGCACCGGGTCTGTGCAGGTGCGATGGATCGCGTACAAACCAATAGGGTGTCGGAATAGCTAGCTAAGTTTATACTTCTCATCCAACCACAATCAAATTCACTCTCTCCGGATGGAGCGATTTGGATAGGTTTTTTTGTGTGTGTTTTTTTGAACGATGACTGACGAGCTGGAATGAAAACAAGCCGAACTGAAATATGAGTAACGAGGCTATTTTTAAAATGTAAGGGAGTAGAAAGTACAGATAATTGCGTGAAAATGTAAGGAGTAGAAGTAAAAAGTATGCTGTAAAATAATTACTCCAGTAAAGTATAGATACCCAAAATTTCTACTTAAGTAAGGTAACAAAGTATTTGTACTTCGTTACTTGACACCTCTGCTACCACGTGACTGTGTTTCACCAATCAAACGTAGTTGTGCAGCCTCATCACGTGACCATACTCAATCTCAGCGGCGGGACGGGTTAGCTTTACAGTCGTAGTCTATGGTCGTAGCAAAACAAAAATGTCAGAATCAACCGTCGGCAACGCAGACACAGACGAGGTGGACCTCCCCTGGCCTCATATTGAATGCATGTTTACCTTAGTAAAAGTGCCAAACAGTAGCTACATTATGCTGTGTCTTCTGTGTCTACCAAAACAAACGGACATTTCAGCATTCAAAAACTGAACATCTAACTTGAGGAACTGACGACTTCTTTGCTTCCAAGGAGTTGGGAAAATCACAAGTAGGAGAGGTACCTTTCATGTCTGTCCCCTGCAGGTATAGATCTACTCCACGCCTTTCCTCACATCAAGAAGCTGTCACTCAAAGTCAACACAGGTCTTCCTGCATCTGCAGCCTGTGAGAGACTTTTCAGTCATGCAGGACTCCTGTTCACTGCTAAACTATCACAGCTTCACAGCAAGAACCTTGAGAGCCAACTACTGTTGAAGCTTAATAGTGACATCCCTGAGTGATTCATTGGTGAAATTGTTTGTTTCTGCATGTTTTATCACTCACACACACACACACACACACACACACACACACACACACACACACACACACACACAGTTTATATGAGTTTATGGGCTGCCTTGTTCTAGTTCTGCCTGCAGAGCCTGGTAATTTGTGTTACTTGTGCTTATTTATTTTTTATTATTATTTTATTTTTTAAGTACTTGAATATACCTTGATTATTTTAATTTAAGCTATTTTGTAATAATTTTTATAATAATGTTTGTCTGTCTGATTGAATGCTTGTGTTAAAAAATAAATCAGACGTTACTCATCAGTTACTCAGTACCTCAGTAGTTTTTTCACCGAGTACTTTTTTACTCTTACTCAAGTAATTATTTGGATGACTACTTTTACTTTTACTTGAGTTATATTATTCTGAAGTAACAGTACTTTTACTTGAGTACAATTTTTGGCTACTCTACCCACTTCTGTCGGGAACGTCTTGGACTGACAATGATTCCTGAGACCAGAGGTGGGAGTAAGTCACACATGGGCAAGTCACAAGCAAGTCTTAACCTTCAAGTCTCAAGCAAGTCCAAGTCATTTTTTGTGACAATCAAACAAGTCAAGTCAAGTCATAGCTTGGGTCAAGCAAGTTTGCTTGTTTAACAATGGAAACTTTTGAATGACTTGACTTGTGAGTTTCCATTGTTAAACAAGTTAAAGACAGTGGTTATGAACTGCTGGAGTTTTATTAGCATTTTTTCCTACTCAATATTCAAAAAATATTCCATGTCCAAATGTACATGCCATCTGAACAGTTTAAATTTATACAGATAAAAAACACAGCCTAAAACTGATATTAGGCCAACAATAAATCAACATGTTCAATATGCCTCAAACATGACATCAAATCATGAAATTCATTCAAACAATTCAAGTATAATCGTTTCAAATAATATTCTTCAAACATGCTTCACTTTTATGGGACAGAAACACATCCTTTAACCTTCCCTTCTCTTAAAGAAAAAAAAACATATTCTTTAAGAGTAGCTGAATCCCACCACCTTTGCGTAATTTGGAGAGATTGACTGAGTGTATTTATCACATGGAATGGATAGTATATGTTAATATTTGTCAGTGTATTTGTGAGTGAAAGTGTGCGTGTGTGAGAGACAGAGTGAGTGAAAAGTTATTAATATTGGTGAGTGAATGTGTGTATGTGCGTGTTGTGTATGTGTGCCTAGCTTTATTCACATACTTACGTCTGCATGTGTGTGTGTGTGTGTGTGAGAGAGAGAGAGAGAGAGAGAGAGAGAGAGCAGTTTGTGTTGTGTGTATGTGTGTGCCTAGTTTTATTCGCAAACATACTTAAGTCTGCATGTGCGTGCGTTGCCTACCTCCTCTAAGGAGCCGTCTCTACATGCTATGTGTGGTGAATATGTGGTGGGTGAAAGACAGCCACCCATCATCTCACTGGAGCCCAGCCTGAGCTGGCAACCCTATATCAGCTTAAATTGGGAAAAAATAACTAATCAATCAGATGAGGCTATAGTCGAAATTTTGATATGCCCGACGGCACAACACCAGAGCTACATTGAGCTACTACTTTAAGGTTTTAGGACTCTCAATGCTATATATATATATATATATATATATATATATATATATATATATATATATATATATATATAATTATACTTTAGTCTAATATATGAAGCTAAAAAATATCCTGTATTGATTGCTGACAGTTTACTTACTGACCGCTGTTACTACTACTGTAACTTATGGGATAGGGACGTGTTTCAGAGGGAAGGAGGGAAAGAGAGAGAACAGCTTACTTTACTTTGCCATTATCAAGATTTTTGCTAGCATATAAATCAGGATAATACTTAGACAACAACATGTTTCACGTTGCCATTTAATGTATTTTAGTCCAGTCAGTATGGTATGGTAGCTAAAAAGATTAGGCTGACTTCATAATTTACCTTTCCTTGTGGGATTTGAAGTGTCTGATGAATTTCGACGTGGTGTTGGTTGTGTCGGAAATTTTTGTACTGCAGACCTTGCAAACTGCCGTTCGTTTCTTCTTTGTCCGGTCAGATGTGTAATCCTTAAAGCCAAATTTTATTATTTTCGGTGCAGAGTGATCCATGACGTTACTGTAAGTTACTAGCCGTATCGGCTATACTGTTTACTGCAGGTCTGCCGCGTCACTTGGTAATATTATCAACGGGTTCCCGGCATGCAACAGCACCCAATCAGATTACCTAATCAGATTTTCTCATCTGTATATGGATTTTCTAAAATCGTAAAGTTAACTCCTCCTCAATATCAGAAATAAACAGAAAAGTCAAGTCATTTCAAGTAATTTGACTCAAGTCTAAGTCAAGTCTCAAGTCATCAAGTCAAAGTCAAGTCGAGTCTTTTATGAATGTTTATCAAGCAAGTCTCAAGTCCTAAAATGCGTCATGTGACTCGAGTCCCCCATGTCTGCCTGAGACACTGAAGACCCTTTCGGAAGCACAGCTTGAAGCTGCAATGCAGAGATATCTCCTTGCAAATTCTGCAAGTTGAGGTATTGTGCCTCCATTTATTTTCCGCCAGATGAGAGGATCTTCGTCTGCGCTCTGTTCTGGCATTTTGCTATATACCAGAAACTTACCATTTAACTTCTCTTGTGTGGAGAGCCCTGCTTGAGACGATGTGGCATCACTGCCCTTCTTCTCTTCTTGAATGGCTGAAAGCAGATGCTTCAAATCAGGCTTTGACTTTTTTGATGGCCTGCTTTGGCTCGAGGCCTCTGCTCCTGTTGCCATGGGGGTTTCAGATGTTCCAGCTCCATCATCGGCATTATCATCGGCATTCTCCACTTGCTCCAGGAGACTTTGCTTCACGTCATCCTCCAGAGCAACAAAACTTTCCTTAAATTTTGGATCTAGGTAGGTGGCAGTGTTTAGCAGAAGCTGCACCTCCCTATCCTCATAACATTGGTTGATGTTTTCCCTTACTACTCTTCATCTCTCCAGTAAGTAGAGAGTCATCCTCCTCATCACTGAGCCAAGATATATATCTTCCATATCAGCAGTAAGACAGATGAGAGAGTAGTGTGCTTATCACCACTGAGTGCATCTGTAAAAGGACTCAGTGGCTCAAGGACTTCTTTTAGTGTTTCTAGGATTGTGAGTTTCGGAGGCTAACAAGCCATCACCTGCCGTTAGCATTCCATTGACTGCCATTCATTTTGACGTCACTTTGACGGTGAATAACTTTACATCTGAAGTGTTTAAAGACTCTATTTGTCCATTGTTTATTTCTAAAGAAACACAGCAATGTATAAAAGGCTCCATTACCTTGTTATTACTCAGTAGCAAGTGTTTTTGTAAAAATAGGCTAACGATTGTGTCTTTAAAGGCCTTTTGTCTGTTGTGCTAGTTGCTGCTAGTTTTGCAACGTCCAACTTCCATTCCTCAGTAACTACTTCGTCATAAGCCTCCCTCAAACTGTCACCTGTGTGATCTGAGTTCAGGCTACTACAGCCTAAACATCAGGAGTGCAACTCCCATGACTCTGTTATGTATTGTATGGTAATGGACATGTAGCCTACGTGTCTGCAGCTCTCCTTGTCCACAGATCAGTTGTGCGCGCATAGAATGGCTTTTCTTTGAGATATTGTGTGACCTGGGCCCTTGTTTCACTGATTTTTGGTATTTCTGTGTTCATGAAATAATTCCTACTTGGAAGTTGATATCTGGGATTGAATTTATAGAGCATTTGCTGAAATACTAAATACATATGAACTCTGCTACACTTCTATCCAATATGCTGGCCTTGTTTGAATTTCCCTCATATTTCATTTGCTACTCTAGAGCCTCGGTTATGGTTGGCTGTGATGGCTGACTCCGAGTTAGCTGTGTTGTCTCCTGGACGTCATCCTGTGGTTGAAACTGGAAAAGGCAAATTGACATTTCAGTTAATATAGTTAATTGACTAAAGAAAGAGCACAGGGACCTATAAAGCACAAGCACCTGCCTGCCCTGCACATTGGCTCTAGCCCACGCGCGCGCAAACATACACACACACACACCTAAATATTAATAGTAGATGCAGTCATTTGAAGTCAGACAAGTGTTGGCAGGTAGTTCATTTTAAAACATTAACATAAAAATCAGGGCTGTCAAACGATTAAAAAACAACTAATTAATCACATATTTCGAAATTAATTAATCTAGATTAATCACAATAAAAAAAAACTTTACCCCTAAAGACTAAAGCTTCTTAAAGGGCATATTAAATACAAAATAAATCAATGTTCAGTGTGGTCGCGGCGCAATTTCAGCTCTGTCACTCGCAAATGTCTTTTACATTGAGTTCTATTGGCATCGTAAACATTTTTTTGGGGGGTAATCGTGTTTTGACAAACCAAATGCATATTCATTTGAGAAAGTCTCAGTTAGCCGTAGGTTTCTCATATGACCACTCAGTTTTGTGTGAAACCGCTCAGTGAACTACATCTCTCGTCTCGCACAATTTACGTCACCTAGCTTGATGCTTAGCTCTGTTCCACAGCACATGTAACGTTATCTTACCTGATGTGTTTTATCCAGTGAAGTGTTTTCAGCAGACAAGCAAAAGAACAAACAAGATCCTCTGCTCATTAGAGTAACGTTACATCCCCGGTACGATACCCACAGACATCGTAGTTTCAGCGAGATGTCATCCATGCAACTTTGAAGTGTGTACTCTTTCTAATTACATCTTATACTTCAACAGTTTAACAATAAACTGAGACTTTCTTGACTTGTGAAATTATCTATTAAACTGATGAACATCATGTGTAATTCAATCGGGATCAAAAAATAATTATCTCTCCATTGACTCTCGTTCATGTTTTATTCGAAAGATAGGTCCCATGGACCAGAAGTAGAAGGGCGGGACTTCGGCTCTCTATGCCCCGTGTAGTTCCACTTGTTCGTGACCTCCTACTTCTGAATGTACAACACGGTCTCACGGCAGTTCGTGTAATGGTCACATTATTTTTAATCTATTGATACGTGTTCACGGGAACGTTTTTGTCGTTTGTTTTGTGGTGGCCAACACAAAATGGTCTATAGGGAGATTAACGGGGAAAGCAAACGCCACACCCCGGGGGAGGACGCCTCACACGCCGGGAGATGGCCGCGGGGAAACGTGAAAAATAACGGGATGGCGGAGGTTTGGTTTAGGAAAAAAACAACGGGGAAAGGACGCCTCACACGCCGGGAAACGGCCACGGGGGAGGACGCCTCACAGGCCGGGAAACGGCTGCGGGGGAGGACGCCTCACAGGCCGGGACACGGCCACGGGGAGGACGCCTCACAGGCTGGGAGACAGCCGCAGGGAACACGCGACAATAACGGGACGGTTAACGGGGAAACAAAACGCCACACGCGGGACGCGACCCTCAGCCTCCTGGGTGAAAGTCCGGAATTTGTTTGGTGTTTGTAGAAGGAATATCCCAACGCCATTTTAGGCTAATTGTGAAAGCCTTTTTGAGTATTGGATTGATCGCTTGAGATGAAGAGGAAATAGGAAAGAGAAGGGCCTTCTGTGTGGGATCTCACTTGGATCCTGAAGACTACTAACAGTCAAAATTGGTTTCTTGTAACTATAAAGATCATCTCTTGTCATAGGTATGATGATTGAAGACCAGTAGGCTGAAATACTACCAATTTCTATTTTTGCAAATTAGTTGGGCTAGCTACTCAACATTTTTTCCACGTACCCCCTGGTAACTAGCTCCTGGGGTACAACCCATGGGAATCATTTTTGTAGATGACTAATTTCTCCATAAGCAGCATTATTCCATTAGCATAGCAAGGAGAAACCATAATGTTATTAACAACGTAAATTGATTTGAAATATGTAAATGTTTTTGCCCATCCCAAATCCATGAGTGTCCATGCAAGTGTGAACAATGCTGTTCGTATTGTAGCAGATTGTGTATGTAAACTTGTTCTAATTCTAACTTGTACATTTTGTTTTCCAACACACAAAATAAAATATATAGAATGTGTTGGAAACATTGTACTAACAACATGCTGTATAGTAATTTTGGCTTGTGTTAAGAGGAATGCTCTATTCATCTTCTCTCTCTCTTTTTCCCCCTTCATATTAATACAAAATTATGAGAACTATCTGGAAGGTTTGCTGTGGGAGGTGGGGTGTAAAACTCAAGCAGGGACCCTCAATGTTGCTAATTCATTTACAGATTTAATTAGATGGATGGAGCCCTTGCCGTTATTAAAACAGAGAGGGAGAGAATGTTGCCAGCACTACAGGACTTTTTAATTACAATTCCACATCCCGCTTGCTGACGTCTGGGGAACCAGTTAATTAAAATCCTCATTATTTTACTTTTAATTAGTTCCCCCCTCTTTTGTTTCCTTGCGCCATATGGCAATGTTCCGTGGTCAAATCAACTTAATTGTGCTAATTAAGTTGATCAGTTTAATTATTCAAAGTACTCTGATTGGATGAAATTACTACCCCATCCCCCCTTTCCCACCCACCAAATAAATCCTTGCTTCAAACTCCTATCTAACACACTCAAGTTCACAGCATATCCATTTCATATCATAGTAACTGATGGGTGGTGTAGCTCAAATCTTTTATCGAATCACAAGCAATGTCTGTGTTCCTTAAAAACACTTCCAACGACAAAAAGTAGGAAGAGTCTCCTTTAAAGCTTGTGGAATGCCGGCCCGTCCATTATCCTTTGACCTTTAGGAGGGTTATGCGAGAAGGCACATTAATAGTTATAAGATATTTCCCATTTTAGCAAAAGGGCCCAACTGCAGAACTCATGTGTGAAGACTCTGAGAAAGTTCCAGGTATTGTGTGGCTTTCTCGTGAAAGGGATTATATTTCACTTTTATTTCAGCATTTTTTAAAGAGTTTTTTTTTTTAAACCTTGCGAAAATACAGTGGGAAAAATAACATTTTTACCAGTAAATATATTTCCGATGGGGCTATCGGCATGACATTTTCACCAGATGTCCAAACAACCCAAGTAATCCACACACAGAAATCAAAACATGTATGTCAATGACAAAAGTTATGTGTAATAAAGTGGAACGATAATGGGATAAATATTGAACACATGAAGAAAAAGGGGTGTAAAAAAGCATGGGAAGCCAATAAACCAGCTGGAATCTGTCAGTATTTAGGAAGCAATCCTGCCCCCTATTAGTGCAAATTAATATTAGCTGGATTAGTCCTAGCTAGCAGGTACAGTTGTTTCAAAGAAAACAATTAGTAATGCACTCACCCGTCATGGCCTCTATGCACGCACAACACGCAAGACACCACTGCTCAAGAAAAGCCATGTGGAAGCTTGCTTAAAGTTTGCGGCACAACATTTGGACAAGCCAATGACATAATGGGAGAATATAATCTGGTCAGATGAGACCAACATTTAACTCTTTGGCTGTCATAGCATAAACCATGTTTGGAGGAGAAATGGCACTGCACATCACCATGAAAACACCATACCAACAGTGAAGTTTGGAGGTCGGAGCATCATGGTGTGGGCTGTTTTTCAGCCTCTGACACTGGCAGACTTCATATAATTGAAGGAAGGATGAATTGAGAAATGTACCGTGTCCTTCTTGATAAGAATCAGCTGAAAAAGTAAATCTCTTCACTTTTATACTTTTGTAGCAGGAAAAGAAGTTACAACCTTGCTTTGCCAGACCTTCCTCCACAGCGCTGCGGATGGGAGGAAAAACGTGCTCCAGTTCATTGGCATTTCTTTAACCAATCACAATCATCATGGGCGGCGGACAAGGTGCTGCTGCAAAATAGCCTTGGGGGAAAAAACTTGTTTTGGTGAAAAGTGTACATTCAAAATGTACTTCAATGTCTTGTTTTCTATTTCTACATGTGTTAAAGATGTGACGTGTTGGTGTGGAGGATTTGGAGTTGTTTAAAGGCTCCTTTGACCGAGCTGGGGGAGTACTGAAAGTTATTAGTAAGGTAAACACATCACAGATTCATATGAGCACCACCTGCATCAATAATAAACCGACTGCAAACAACTAAAGACTGCTGCAGGAGACTGTAGAGGCAGAAATGACTGGAATAAAGGTACCATCACTTTTACAATATTTACATCATTAAGGACAGCAACCACCTCACTCCTGCCATCTGGAAAATACTACCAGAGCATTAAAACATGTACCAGCTGCTTTAAAGTCTTTTTCTCCCCCACAGAGGGTCAGGCTGATTAATAGTACATACATACCAAAACCCAGTGTACATGCACCATGTAACAACACTATCCCTATCCCTACAGGTTTAACATCTACAATTAACATACACTACCAAATACAAATCTGACTAATTAAATTACTGTATCCAGGCAGAGTGGAAAAGATCAATGAATTGAGCTCATAAATAAAGTAGCTTTAGCAATTTGCAGAGTATAAAACAGAAATTCTAAACACATCAGTTGCCAGTTTATTACACCTTGCTAAAACTAATGCAGTCTAATGTCGTTTTCTCATATGATCTCTGGACAATACCTGTAGAATCATGTCAGCACTGGGTTGCACCAGCTACTGTATACGTAGTTCTAACTTAGGTTGGAGTTTACGCACTACTAACATTTTGAGGGTTGCACCGGCGGAAAGAGTTCTAACTTAGGCACAAGTTACAATGTAAATCTTACACTTAGCCCTTAGTAGGTCTAAAGTCCTCTGTAAGATCGGTTGGTATGGTGCATCGTTTTGAAAGGTGGGATGACTTGGAGGATGAGGAGGAGTGACTGGCTGTTTTGCGTCTGCAACACATTCTCAGGGATAGATTCCACCCCTTGGATATTTATGATTTTGATTAACACTCACACTTTTGTTTTCCACGAGCGGAGATACAGAGGATTATTGACATGCTGGCAGCAGACTTGGGCTGGATAACCTTAATTAACAGCTACTAACGTTAATCATAAGATTTTGCCAGTTTAGGCTATCATTATGTGTTTGTTATTATAACGTCACAATTTCATCTGACCATAATGTAATTTTAGGAGCGTGTCTGTGTTCCCACAGGCCTATGTTCCCACATTTCTAAGATATATTTTTCAAAATTAGGCCCTATGTTTCCACATTTCCTTTTTCATAAATTTGTATCAGATTTTATCCCCCTTTCTCCCAATTTGGTAACCAATCACACCCAACCTATTATCCAGTAGCAATGGACAACAGATGGGATGTAACCCTAACCCTAACATAGGGCCTAATTTTAAGAAAAATCTATGTTCCCACATAGAAAAATCTATGTGGGAACATAGGGCCTAATTTTCAGAGAAAAACATATGCTTAGAAATGTGGGAACATAGGCCGGTGGGACCATTGGGCTATGGGAACATATGGCTGACCCCGTAAGTTTAACGTTACCCCATGTTGTAGTTGACGTTATTACAACTATTTTTAAGGTTAGCTGTAGCTTTGTGCTCGTTTATGTACCTTTCTGGGGCTGTTTGCTAGCTTGTCGATCAGGTCATGCTCAGAGACCCCGCTCTAAGCTGGAGGTCTATGCAAGTCTGGCACACGTAGGGTGCTCAGTATTTTATTATTCATGTGTGTGTTTGTGTGTGTGTGTGTGTGTGTGTGTGTGTGTGTGTGTGTGTGACGGCCGGCCAGCGAGGTTGTTAAGCCTGCAAGCGCTTGTGAAGTTTAACTCCGAAAATGCAGCTAACCACAAGTTCCCGTTAATCTTATGATGGACATGTGTTGTGATATTTAAACAAACGAACCATCAACTGCGAAATAAAAGCCTCTTATTTACAAGAGCGGTCTGAGAGACCCGGCAGGCGCTAGCTGGCTGTCGCGTCACTTTATGGAGCTACTCAATTCCGAAAACTTTGAAGCATATTGTCAATTTGGCAACGATTTCCGCAAGACTGCCTATATTCGAAATCTAAAGAGTTAATTTCTCGCCTAAAACATACTCAGAAGTGAATTTAGTGACGAAAATTGTTACAATTGTCCTGTTGTTGGTCTGTCTATGTACCGGATACGCCAATGGTTGAGGCACGTGTGCATCACTAAAAAGTGTCCCCTGGAAACACTTCCGTTGTGGTGTGGGCTATTTGCATGTGTTGTCTTATTGTTGCGTGCTGGGGTTTATTTGCACGTGTTGTCGTATTGTTGCGTGCTGTGGTTTATTTGCACGTGTTGTCTTATTGTTGCGTGCTGTAGTTTATTTGCATGTGTTGTCTTATTGTTGCATGCTGTGGTTTATTTGTACGTGTAGTCTTATTGTTGCATGCTGTGGTTTATTTGTACGTGTTGTCTTATTGTTGCATGCTGTGGTTTATTTGTACGTGTTGTCTTATTGTTGCGTGCTGTAGTTTATTTGCATGTGTTGTCTTATTGTTGCATGCTGTGGTTTATTTGTACGTGTAGTCTTATTGTTGCGTGCTGTGGTTTATTTGTACGTGTTGTCTTATTGTTGCGTGCTGTGGTTTATTTGTACGTGTTGTCTTATTGTTGCATGCTGTGGTTTATTTGTACGCGTTGTCTTATTGTTGCATGCTGTGGTTTATTTGTACGTGTTGTCTTATTGTTGCATGCTGTGGTTTATTTGTACGTGTTGTCTTATTGTTGCGTGCTGTGGTTTATTTGTACGTGTTGTCTTATTGTTGCGTGCTGTGGTTTATTTGTACGTGTTGTCTTATTGTTGCGTGCTGTGGTTTATTTGTACGTGTTGTCTTATTGTTGCGTGCTGTGGTTTATTTGCACGTGTTGTTGTATTGTTGCGTGCTGTGGTTTATTTGCACGTGTTGTCATTGCCTCTCAGGGCCACCGTTGCTATGAATAGTGATGGGCCGACTAGGTTCTTACAAGTTGATACAAAATAGAGTAAATGTATTAAACCACCGAACAAAATAATTGTCAGTTCCTCCGTGACCCTCTGTGATAGTACATCAATGTTTGACAGCTAGTGCTGCCACGCCCACCCCACCCCACAAAACTTGCATTACCAGTGATCATGTATGAAGATGTTATTTTAATGCATTAATTCAGCATCCCTTGTACTGTATGTACGTGAGCTATGTAAGCTCATTAAGATGTTACAGAAATGTTACTTACCAACAGAGGTGTCAAGTAACTAAGTACAAATACTTTGTTACCTTACGTAAGTAGAAATTTTGGGTATCTATACTTTACTGGAGTAATTATTTTACAGCAGACGTTTTATTTCTACTCCTTACATTTTCACGCAATTATCTGTACTTTCTACTCCTTACATTTTAAAAATAGCCTCGTTACTCCTATTTCAGTTTTCATTCCGACTTGTCATCGTTCAAAAAAACACACACACAAAACAAACCTATCCAGATACATCGCGCCATCCGGATAGAGTGAATGTGATTGTGGTTGGATGAGAAGTATAAACATATACCATTCCGACACCCTATTGGTTTGTACGCGATCCATCGCACCTGCACAGACCCGGTGCTAATACGGCACCGGTGCCTTAACTACTGTTATCTACTGGACTGAATAACAACGCAGATTTCGGTGCCTTATTTAGGTGTTACTTAAATGCTTCTCTGTGATGCTCCGAAAATGGACGTTAGAGGGAACTGAAACATCGCCGCACGGGACGCTAGTTAACACTACACTCGACAGCAGGTAACGTTAGCCTACCGTTAGCTAGTTAACACTACACTCGACAGCAGGTAATGTTAGCCTACCGTTAGCTAGCAGCTGGAGTAAACACGGTTAAAATACTGACAGCTAAACAGTGTAAAAGTGTGTCTGTATTTCTCTGGAGAGGATTGTAACACCAGACTGTAGCTGCCGTTGTCTGAAAAACACAGACTCAGCCTGAAATAAGTTATTGTTATTACATTTTTAATAAATCATTTCATTTTGACCCTGTGGCCTTAGCAATACACAACATTTTTTTATGTTAAACATAAACATATTTTTGAACATACAGAACAGACAAATTACAATTGAACAAGGTACTTCCTTTTTTTTGTGGAGGTGGGGTAGTGAACTATAGGTCCCTGTGGGGCGGGCTAAGCTTTTGTCCTTAATGGCATTTTTTCCCCCTTACATTTCTTTTACTTTTATACTTTAAGTAGTTTTGAAACCAGTACTTTTTTACTTTTACTTTAACTAGGGGTTCATGAGGACCCGGTACATATGGGACACTTAAAAGAGTCGTTCAAAAAGAATAACTTTCGGCCATCACTAGCTGTGAATTCTCTGGACAATGACCTGCAATCGGACAGTACACCAACTTTGTACGACGAAGCTGCCAAGGTGAGGTCCCTTTAATGTCCAATCCAATTGATTTGGACATTTGCAATCTCACATACACCTCCCCTGGGCAATGTGTAGATCATTTCAGGGTTGTGTGAAAGGGGATTAATAACATCTCTTTCACAGAACACATGTTAACATGTGACAGTAGGAAAAGCAAATGAATGATGGCTGAATTTCTTTTAGCTGCTTTAGTTTCAAGAGCCATGCTGCTAGTTTGGCTAAAAATACAATTTAGCTTGGGTGGATCTGACATCTCTCACTGCTGCTGACTGCATTTTTGTTCTATTAATTAAACCATTCTAAACTCTGTATACACTTTGTGTAAAAACCTCAGGAGGGCTGCGGGGGGGTTTGTTGATGCAGGAAGCATCACATCTGGCACCAACACTCTCGTCATTCTCACTACTTACTTTTCAGTCACACAGTCTGTCTGCAGCCTTGCACACACAACACACACACACACACACACACTTTGATTGGGCTTGAGGGAACGTCTCAGATCAGATAAACTGGATCAGTGGTCTTGAGTCGGGTATGGCTGCAGCCTGGAGACCTCCCGTCTCATGGCTCCCGTCTCATGAGCTCCCGGCTGGTGCCATCCCCAAGATTCGACTTTTCAAAAGAAAAGCTTGCATATGGTCCGCTATGTCTCCTTGCTACTTGTGTTTTTTTTACAGGTTGGTTTTTTAACTAAACAGTAACGCCGATCATACAAATGAATAAAATACTTAAAAAAATATCTATCTATATGATAAATGCAGACTATCATGCTAATGAATAAAATACTTAAAAATATAGACAACTAAAAATCCATTCATTCTTTGGCTGCAACCGAGCCTCCCGTCTCATGCCCTCTCGCCTTGCTGATAAGCAATTTTATTTGCAGAAATTTCCCAGTGAAGTGTGAAAACAATATAGAAAATATAAAAATAAAAGGGAGTCTTGGAAAGAGTGTAACATGTTTATTTTTTTATTCTTGTGAGTGCAGATCCTCGGTATCCCTCCTCAGGAAATCCTGCCCTTGGTCGGTACAGCACACCGTGTTATTTAGTTTTAAATGAAAAGTCATCGCAGGTTTCATCAAATATACGTCAACATCAGTGACACAACAATAACATCCAGAAATCAGCGAACTATATGTATGGCTAAAATTGGTACTTTAACGGTTTAAACGTTTTCAATTGATTGCAACAAATGTGCTCACAAACTTGTGACCCGTGACTCCATCTGGAAAATAATTAGCAATTTCGTATTTTTGACCCTCTGAATTTACCTTTGGACACGCCCAGGCATGAGACGTGAGCCATGAGCCAGGAGGTCTCCCGACTGCAGCCATACACTCTTGGTGGTTTTCCACCTTCTCACATTGTGGACCATCAGCTCACAAGAGGCCAAAACGGGGGTCCCCTCCATGTTTTAGTGTCATGTGGTCTTCTATCATTATATTTTATATATATATCTATCTATATCGACGACGTTTCACTTCCGGGATTGTTGTCAAAGATTGGTGCCTGCCGAAAATTCCGCCAGATGTCCGTCACCTTCCATTTTCTTTGTGTTGGCATTCTAAACTCCGGTAGCCTGGTCCTACCAGACTCTGGTCCATTTCATTTGTCCAGAGAGTCTGGCCACTCTCCATTGACAAGTGTTAACTTCCTTGAAGGTGGGTACTCTGTTGAAGTTTAAAACTATTGGATCTGCCCAGAGCCACTCTGGATCTGCCATAACCAATCGCTAACGTTTGGTCATGACGTATATGTCATGCGCATGTGCAACAAGAGGGGAGAACGACAAGGCTTATATTTAGCATTAGCATCGCTAGCATTAGCCTTAGCCAACTCCTTCACCCCTAACGGAGCGAACTGGAAATTCGAACTTTTCCCGAACCCCGTGCCACAACATCATGGCCACCAACACAACTCAGCAAAGATTGTTCTTGCTTGGGCTTTAACTTCTGGATATTCGTCGGCGTTGCCACAATGGACCGAATGGCTTCGCTCGCATCTTTCTCCGCCGCCATTACGGAACTACAACTCAAATTAGCGCACAACCTCAACGTCATCGGTCTCAGCCACTTCCTCTGTTCACTGATTGGACTGCCAAAAATTTGGCTGGCAAAAACCCAAGACTATACTGCGAACCCAGATGTAGTACAGAAGGGAAATGAAAATTTAGCGTAAGTAAGTAGGAGGGCGGAGCCAGGATAAACTCCAGTGGATTTATGAGGACTGTGGTTAACTGCTCCTCAGATCTCTGCAGGGTAAATCCAGACAGCTAGCTAGACTAGCTGTCCAATCTGAGTTTTCTGTTGCACGACTTAAACAACTTTTAAACATACTCTTGTTCCACCAAAACAAGTTCCTTCCTCGAGGCTATTTTGCAGAGGCACCGTTGCTCCGTCCGGGGCTTAGCACTGCCTAAGACGATTGTGATTAGTTTAAAGAAATGCCAAAATACCAGAGCACATTTTTATCCCATCCCAGAATGCTGTGTGGACTAGCCAGACCCCCCCCGCAGCGCTGTGCAGGAAGGTCTGGCAATGCAAGACTATATTTTACCTAGTCGGTTTGTGAGTATGAGTATAGCTTACAAGCATAATGTTGTCTTTATTTGGCCCTTTAACTTTATATTCCCACTTGGTGAAGCAGTGGGAACTGAATGTAATACTATAGAACAAGTGATATCCTCAGAAATTCAATACCACATTGTAGGACTTGGGAAACTGCCTCAGTGCAAACAATTAATGGAAAATCCCATGAGGTTTGTCTAATTCACCTGAAAAGTGATTTTTGGAAAATGGATGTTAAAGGCATAGCTGACTAAAGAGGCTGTGCATCATTAGTGAACAGGCTGTGCCACATCATGCTCTTAGTTGTCAGTAAAATGCCCTGGATTTTAACATCTGGAGTGTGCAGAGTGTATGATGGAACATCTGTTACAACTTAGTTTTGATTTAACACATGCATACCTCTATTAAGTCATACGTTGATATATAAATACACATACAAAATACAAGTGCAGACTGGCAAAGAGGTAGATCCAAAGTAATATATCAATGTCTGATCATCAGTTAGTAGCACAAAATTGGTTTGCTGCTTTCTGAGAGATCTAAATCCAGACGATATTATGTGATATGTACTTGTCATGACTGTTTAATGTGGGTTGTTTTTGTCTAACTATTATGTTCAACCTGTGTGTAAATTTCTTGAACAGAGCTGTCTAAGGATGCAAAAATATTTTTGTGTAAACTGACAAAACAGTTGTATCGTATCATCTGATCATGCCCTGTTGGACATATTTTACGTTGTAATAAAGCGTAATTTTTTTTTAAGCTGTTATACACTTGGAACACAATGCACCCAAATGTAATAATGCTGAACATTTAATAATATCGAATGTATTGTGCGTTAATATGGTTCTCAGTCATTTGATAGCTCCCGTCCCATCAGCAGGTAAAGGACACACACAATATTAATACTCGTGGCAGCATATCTGACCTGTGTCCTTATAAATTTAGGACAGTGTTAGGGAAAGGAACTTTTGCCTATATGGGGGCAGTTCAGTGGAACAAGTTAGATCGTCATATTAAAGTTATTTCCAGCCTGAACTCTTTTAAAAAGAGCATCAAGGTCTGGTTACTAGAGAGGGTTGCGGAATAGATTAAAGGGCAAGTTACTATTTTTCTTTATTTAAGAAAAATGTGTTTATGTTATGTCATTGAGTATCTTGTCTTGTCCTGATGTGTGCTGAGGACCACAATGGAAATAAGTCTTGGACTTTATTGTGTTTTTATCCTCGATTGTATTTGATGTCCTTTTATCATGTGTAAGGCACTCTCTTACAATTAAATAAATCAAATCAAATCAAGCAGCTGAGGAGTACAGTTCTGCTACCTGACGGGGCCCGACAAAATATCAGATGTCGGACATTTTGTCAATCTTTGGACTTGGGTTGAGCTCAGGTTTGGTTTTTGAATCTAACTTATTAAGAATATTGTCTTTTACTCTCTGATTGTACCAATTGTCTGTGTCCATTTAAGTGTTGCAACCAGATCTTCAAATGAATTTTTTTCATCACCAGATAGTAGATTTGTTTAAAAGTTACCAGCCAATCAGATTTGCCACTTGCCACATGTTTGTTTATTTTTTCCTAACTAACGTTACTTTAATTTCAGCTCCTCTGGTTTGTTTGGCTCCGTTCTGTTCGTCTTTTCCGTTTGAGCGAAGCTCGTAATTGATACCACGCACGCTAGGCACGTAGCCATCGGTTTTATGACATGTCACGACATAAGTGTTCATGGGAACAAAATTCCCAAATTTCTTGGCGCAAAACTGTATCGGGAAACATTTTTGCAGTCTGCTGATTCAAACAGATGCTTTGCTACTTCATTCATCACTGGCCAAATTGGCTAGTAACTTTCAAATGTTACCTGCAATAGTTCATTTTTACCCGCATTTGACGTGTTGGCGGGTCAATTTTGCAGTGCCCAGTGGAAAGAGGGTGTTGCTTTAACTTCAGTTCAGTTCAGTTCAGTCAACTTTGTCAAACGAACATTGAGTAATCGATGGAATAAAGCAAAACTATAGCTAAGGATGTCCGGTTGTGACAGTTGTGACAAAGGCGATTTGACATGCTTAGTGCTGATAGTAAATCAATTATTTACTCCATGACTGTGATCATGAAAAGCATAAGACAAATTCATTAATGCATGCAAATGACTTTAATTGCAATTATCTCCGTAGCTTGATAAGCAAGGAGGGGGGTCTCCCAATTTCCCTCCATGGTGCATCTCCATGCCGCTCTCAAACCAATCAAGCCTCATCTGCATATCATTAATTAGCCTGAGGAATTGAAGAACCAATTAGCAAGACTGCAAAGATACAAGGTGAGGTGAATAAAAGTTTTCAGAGGGTATGACTCACAATTGGCCTCATTCTGTACAGTACACCACACATGAAGGGTGTTTCAGGTGTATGTCAACATCTGTGAGCAATTAATTTAAGTTTAATTTTAGGATTTACATTTTTTATCTTTATATCAGTTACACTAAGATAGAGTTTCAGTGTTCCAGATTGGCTTTTCATCTGTATCATTTTATGATAGAATGCGATTGCTTTGTTTGAACAAAAGTGTCGTGTAAGTGTCAGGACGTTAACCAAACTCACTAGTTTTGATAATTGTATCATCTGAATGCTGAATAACATATGTTGTACGGTAACAATAATGTATATTTATGCATTCTTTCCTATTAGTGGCAACAGTCTGAGTAATCATAACTGTATTCTTCATGGAAAAATCTTTTTTGCTATAAATGTTGTTGAAAAGGCTGTTTTTTTTAAGGCTGATAATGCTGCAGTGCAATTCATGTCTAAAGCTTCACTAATCAATAAGTTAATTAACAATGGGTCAAATGACCCCATTATTTGTTATGTGAAAGGGGTCGTTCATACTAACAAACTCACAGAGAGTTATCACCATTCTGAGCTCATTATTTTTGTTTTTACCACCTGCAACTTTACTATTTATTCTCAGCGCTCCCATCAACTTTCTTTTTTAGGAAAAAGTTGTGATGCTGTATGCTTTCTGCCCAGCACACAAACAGCAGACAGACACAGTTAGAGTTTAAGTGGTGAACATAGTGGAGTATTCACCAAACTTCAGACTTCACCCCAGCTGAGGAAATGGCCCTTGTCTTAAAAGGGTGATAGAATGCAAAACTGATTTTACCCTGTCATAGTTGAATAACGTCAGTTCGGTGGGTAAATAGGACATACATAGAAGCTCAAAGTCCCACTGACACCCCTTTACTATGAAAATCTCATATTTTGAAACTGCCGCTGAAAACGGGCAAATCTCAACAAAGCTGGAAGTTGACGTCAACCTCCCAAAAACCGGAACCTTTGTCAGCCCACGGGTGTATTAAGAGAACGGTCACGCCCCAACATTTACATAGGCTAAACAACTGACCTGAGATCAGGTAGTCTTCTGAATCTAGCTAGGTCACGCAGATCTCTGCTATTCCATTAAAATTCACTTCTGAAACTTTTTTATGCGAGAAATCAACTATGTAAAGCTCAAATATGGGCCGTTTTACGAAAATGGATGGCTAATTGCAAATTTTGTCCGACTGTGTGTCGGAGTTCAGCGCCTGTGCTGCCTGTGTTGCTGCCTCGCCGCCCAGCCTGCCTTCCTTCACAGACCCAGGCCTGCTATGAGGTACTTGGAGCTCCGTCACGACTGGCAGCCCACAGCACTCCATACCCGCGCAAAGTCACCGTCTCTTGGGGTAATGGACAACCAAATGCCCCTGCTCTGACAGAGCTCCAGGGCCTGAAACTCCCCTCTTCTTGCTAGCTAAATGCCCGGTGTATGTGAGTGAGAGCGCGGTCAGCGAGCTTGTTACACCAGCAATCTCTTACCACAGGTTTCAGTTAATCTTTTAATGTGTGTAATTATAATGTGTTGAGTTATTTAAACAAACGATTGGGGAAATACACGCCTCTTGTCCGCGAGTCTCATTGATAGAGCCTTCGGCTGGATGGAGCTAGCCTCCTCTTAGAATTCCTCTGGATTTCACAAAAATTCATTAACTTGAAATCGGACACCGTTGTTAGCTTTATAAGACATTTAGTTAGATGTGGTATAACTGGCGTAACGAAATTCAAACTGTAAATATACTCGGAATTACGCCAAAAACGAAGCTAACTATCCGTGATTTGTAGCTACACACAGCTAGGATTGAAGGGACAGTCGCAGCTAACGAAACCCTTACAGCTCACAAATATTCATTAACTTGAAATCGGACACCGTTGTTAGCTTTATAAAACATTTAGTTAGATGTTGTATAAGTGGCGTGACGAAATTCAAACTGTAAATATACTCGAATTACGACCAAAAATGAAGCTAACTATCCGTGATTTGTAGCTACACATAGATGCAGCTAACGAAACACCTAGCTAAACTTCACAAATATTAATTAACTTGAAATCGGACACCGTTGTTAGCTTTATAAGACATTTAGATGTTGTATAGCTAAGTGGCATGACGTGTGTAACATGTGGTAAGAGATTGCTGGTGTAACAAGCGCGCTGACCGCGCTCTCACTCTCACACAACGGGCCATTTAGCTAGCAGGAAGAGTGGGAGCTGCAGGCACTGGAGCTCTGTCAGGGCTGCCAGCCTAACGGAGCTCACAGCAGGCCGGGGTCTGTGAAGGAAGGCAAGCCATACGTCTTACCATATTTGCAATTAGCCATCAATTTTGGTAAAATGGCCCATATTTGAGCTTTATATAGTTGATTTCTCACATAAAAAAGTCTCAGAGGTGAATTTGGTAATCAAACATTGCAGTGTCTGGAATATGAGATTCTGTCGCTTCTCTAATGTGTGTGTATTGGGGATTCGCTCAACCAATCAGCGCGCATCTCTAATGTCTGCGTATGGCAATTCGCTCAACCAATCAGCGCGCAGCTCATCTAAATATTCACGAGCATACCATATTTGGAAGAAAAGCTCTTGTTACAAATAGGGCCAAAACACAGGGATGCATAAGGGCCAATAAAATATCAACCAGGCCATTTTCAGCCCAACCAATGTTACATACCCCATTAGGAGACCATAAGGAACAGTGTGAAATACTCTATATAATCATTCTATCATAGGGTGACCATACGTCCCGGTTTTACCGGGACAGTCCCGATTTTGAAGTTAATGTCCCGAGTCCCGACAAAACCCTGTCGGGACGCTAAAATGTCCCGGTTTTAGGAGGAGTGGCGTCAGCCGATTTTGCCGGGGCTTCAGCCCCGAATGTTTTGAGTGTAGCCCCGAATGTAACTTTTTCCAGATTATTTTTCCGAGGCGAATAGAACAGGCAGCTACGTGCGGGGTCCGACCATGTTGTGTTTGTTGCTATCACCTAGCAACCGTCTCTACGTGGAGGAAAAGCTGTGAAAGCCGGGTGAAGTTTTCCGAGGAATCATAGCCAAATCAGTGTAATACATTGATGCCATCAACACAAAGTTAAGGAGCGCAATACTAATGATTTAGTTTGAAGTTCCTGTGACGTGATGTTTACAGTCTATTGTTCACTCAACCACACGGAGCTCTGAAGCAGACCTGTGCGTCTCTTAGTGTCCACTCTCTCTGTAAAATGCAGCGCAGCCTCAGGTTATAACGGATGCGCTCTGCTGTCGACATGCTGCGGTAGATGTGTTGCGTTTGTGCTCCGTGTATTTCTGCAGTAGATTCGGTTTTCCACCTCCGATGTAGAGCAGCGTACGGCCACTTCTCTAGCTAAACTCTTTGTCTCATTCAGAGACCCAAACAGCTCTGTGTCTGTCAGAAGGTCTGAGAGCTACAGCAATCACGTAAAACCAGACTATGGTGCAGCTAGATTTCTGAAATAGTGACTTTATTCTTGTAATAGCCTATTATAACTTTATTTTTCTCAAGATCACGACTCCTCCAAATCACAGAGAACACACTGTATTTTGAATGTGCACAAAGTTTTGGACATTGCTCAAACACATCTGAAATATTACAGTCCAGGGGTTTATTAATAGGCCTACATTAACAACAAAAGAGCAAAACAGGAGGGAGGAGTAAATGATGCCTAGGCTACATGTGTGCTGACTCAGCTATAATTAGAAAAGTCCATCCAAAGGAGAATACATATTTGAAAGCAATACAGAATGCCTGTTAGCCTTACTTCAATATATACCATTATGTTTTTATATTTGGATTGTAATCTATGTTTGTCTTTACATAACGATATTTGCAGCATACATTGATTCAGAAAAAGTTAGAAATAGGTGCATAAAAATTCACCAGAATGCAGGAAATGAAGTGTTTAATGCTCAAAATTTTCAATCATTTTAATTCTTTTGGTGTTATTGGAATAAATAAAACTTCAAAAATCTTTTTTAGAAAAGTCTCAACATAAATCTCATTCTGAACTGAAAAAGGCTGTTGCTGCAATTTTGTTTATTTTACCGAAAAAAAACAAAACATTTATTATTAGATGAGGAGCCTATGATCAAAATAATGAAGTTACTGTCTATGTCTGACCTCGGCTGGCACATGTTCACGTTAAAAAGCGTGTGCGCATGCACAAGCACTACGGTCACACGCAAAGTGTCCCGGTTTCAGCTCCCGGAAATCTGGTCACCCTATTCTATCACCCCTTTAAACCAAGGAAGGCCTGTGATGGAAGGGATTCAGGGTGGGACAGCTACGGTCTCTGTTCCACCTGCAGAAACTGCCCTCTTCATACAAGGTACATTTTCCAGTACTGCACATCAAACCCAATAAATCATTTATACGGGCATATGTGGACTGTCTGACCTGCAGTGTCCGGCGACACCGTCGCTCTCCTGCCACCAGACGATGATCCAGTGAGTATTATTTATTAAAAGCATATGGCTTGGCACGCTCAATATGGCAGGGTGAAGGGACTTCTGCAGCATGGGAAGGGGCTTCTGCAGTAGATGATGAGGAGACCGTGCCACTGGACTCCAGAAGGCCTGAGGTATTATGTCAATCTTATGGAAATGCGTATTTAGCCCATAATGGATGAGAAGTCAGTGATATAGCACTCATTGAAAATATATTTGTAACAGGGTCAGTACAGCCTGACAGCCAGCCTGGCAACATAGTGAGTATTGGCTAAAGGAAATCTAAATTATGCACAATTCCTGCTGTGCTAATCAATGGGTGGTTTACAGAATTCACAAACTGTCAGAAAGCTGTGTACACGCAACATCTGAAGAAGCAAATAGAGCTGGCAGATGTACAGGTTGCTGTCAGCAAAAGGAGTCTCCAGGATCTCCAAGAAAAAAACACTGAGGAAACTGGATCTGGAGATACAGAAACTAGAAAAAGAAGTAAGGGACTTCAATACATACTGTAAGTATATCTGTAAAACAATGTTTTAATCATTTTTTTTTCCCTCTCTCCCAAGCTCCAAGCTGACAAGTGACAGCACCAAAATGAAAAGATTATGAAGCATTGTGGCGTTCCCTGTGTGATTAATGTACACCACACTATGTAGGCAAAGTTATTGGTCCAGTGATGTGAGACTAAAATTGAGAAGGTTATGAAACCAAAGTAAGCTACTAATACCTAATAATAAAAACATCAGGCCTATATTAAGGAGTAACACATCTATCCTTTATTAGAGAAGGACGTCATTGATACTGTGGAAGGATTTTGAGTTGACATAATCTCCCTCATGGGCCCCTGAGGGGCGTTTAATACGGATCTGTGTGCAATCCAGCGCACCAATGACATTAGGGAAAGCTGTAACACAAAATAGTCTGAGTGTCCTGTGACTGTTGTAACGTAACACTTTTTTTGAGATCTGTAATTCATGTTACCTGCAATCTTGTAGAAATCCTCTTTGATGAAGCAGATTATTATGTGGCCAGGGAAGGTGATAAAGATGTGTGCCAAGGATTTCAGTGCCAAACACACACTTCTGACAGAATGGCAAATAGTGGCATCTAAAAACAATGCCACTTGCAAAAAGCGCAGTGCCACACAGACCATCAGTGGGATGGTGAGAGCATGGCTTTGCGCTGTGCGATCCTGAATTTTGGGACCCAGCAGTCTGCACAAATAACGGATTCCATCTCCAGAAAATCTATACCTCTCATGCAGATACTCGTCGGGAAAAGCTAAAGGGTCGGATCTGTCCTGAAACACCCTCTCACGTCTGAAAGCACGTCTCAGTGCTTTTTCATCCAAAACGTCATTCAGAAATGGGCATGCCATGTTGCAGCAAGAAACACAGGGGAATGGGACTTTATATATTGCCCTCATCACCAGCGTTTCCAGTTACTTTGAAAAAGTAACTTAGTTACTTTACAGATTACTTGATTTTAAAAGTAATTTAGTTACTTTACAGATTACTTGATTTTAAAAGTAACAAAGTTAGATTACAAGTTACTTTATTAGTTACATTCAGCAACTGCCGACAAGCATTTCCGCTACAACATACTGACCAAATTCTTCAACTCTCCCCCACTTACTGGTTTTGCACCGAAGTCCAGCTTTTGTTGTTTGGGTGGTGGGGGGCCTCCTCTCTGCTTCGCACCACCTGCTGGGACTTGCTCTGTAAGTTTGACTGCAGTGCTGCGACTCCAAATGTTTGTTCAAATGTGACGTAGTGTTTTTGTAGCTAGATAGCACTTTGTCTCCACCAGCACAGAGTGTACAACGAACCTTAATATTGCCGTCTTTAGCTGACACAAACTCAAAATAGTGACTGTATTTCCAGCTAGAAAACGCGCATCTCTCTCCTCCCTCCATTGTTGTTTACATTTGTGTCACTGCGTGGTACACGTGACCTGTCCACATGCTGAAAACGTGACTTGTCGCATACGTGACTTCACTCCCTGAAACGCAAGAAGAAAGCAAAAATATATATTTTTACTAAGGAAAATGACAAAAATAGTAACGCACAGTGACTTGGATAAGTAACTTTAATCTGATTACTGGTTTGGAAATAGTAACGCATTAGATTACTCGTTACTGAAAAAAGTGGTCAGATTAGAGTAACGCGTTACAAGTAACGTGTTACGTGGCATCACTGCTCATCACTGACTTCATTGAAACCACCGTTGCAACTTCATCAACCATTTCAAACCATCTAAACAACTGCAATAGTAGGATTTAAATTAAACTTGTGACAGCAATAGTGACAAGTAATGCATAAAGCAGAACACATTCAGAAGACAATGGTATTTTAAATGTTAAACACGTTTATTTCAGATCAGAGCGACAACTGATTTAACACAAAAGACTCCGGGATTAATTTTAGCCTGGCTAACTGCAAAGAATTTCAGAATTTAATTCAACCTGCTTTTGGGCAACCAAGTCAAAGCTAAATTCATCCAGGATAATTTATATATCCCAGCTTAATCCCTTATCCTGGTTTTGTGCAATAGCCCCCCGGTCTTTTGGTTTCCTCTACGTTTTGGAACTATTTTACCTGCTGTCTTCAGGACTCCTTTGGTTGTATGGATTTTTATTTTATTAAATCCTCAAGCTCACCACTGCCCTGCTGTCTCTGCATTTCTGGGTCCGTCATTTCCCTAAACCCTAACAGGAACTTGTTTTGGTGGTGCATTCAAAAGTAGTTTTAGTCATGCAACAGAAAACTCAGATTGGACAGATAGGGCTAGATTTATCAAGCCGTTTGCGCCTGTTTCCAGGCGCTAATTGGTCACAAAGACGGACGTAACCGATGCGGGCTATTTACAAACAGGGCACACTTGGGTAAAATCGCAGATTGCCATGAGCGAGAAGAGACAAGTTGTCCTTTCAATATGCGTTTGTGGGAGGGTCATGGGGAAAGTGGGAGTTCCACCCAAAAAGGTGGGAGGGTACGCTTAAGTGCGCCTAATTATATATTCTGTGGTATTTACAAAGACTGTCAGTAAGAGCGCGCCTCTATTCTGCTGGGGGAATTCTCTGCCTCTTAAAAGCAGGTCTAAACCAAGAAGCGCGTTTTCCTGTGTGTAAAAATGTACCTTACTCAATGGGAGCAGACTAAAAACTAAATAAAAAAAACCACCTCCATGTCTGTTCCAATTTTGATAAACAATTTGGTGATAATTTAACTATATAACACTCTCTTTAATGACTTTACCCCATCGGTTGGGTTGACATATAAATTATATAAACATATGTATACATACATATGAGCCAACACAACATTGTCATAACAGACCACACATGCCTTCATTCTCTACAGAGATCTCAGAAGTATCTATGCCGTCCACAACTTCCACCTGTTTGGTAACGAGTGTTTGATGCACCACCTCTTCAGTAGTAGATAGCGTGTCTATTTCTGGTGGACCTGAACCGGTTCTCCTCGATTGTGCCCGGTTGTACGCTACCTTCCCTTTTCTTCTGCGCTTTATGTCTTGCCACTGTTTTTTTTAACTCCTCCACTTGTCTCCGTGTAGATGATAACAAGTTGATTGTATTTTGTATGGCAAACCAAATCGAATTTATTTCCGAGATTGTGTATGTTCTGCCCTGTAATATGTTCATGTTTGTTGTTACTTCATGCACTAATAGGTCAATTTCATTGTCACTAAATTTAAGCTTGCGCTTTGTTTTTCCCGTAGGAAGATCCATGATAGATACATGCGGGCCATTCTTTGCTCTTTTAGAGGCTCGCTAATGGAGGGCGGAGTATGCGCTGATTGCCTGAAGGGTGTCAGGTTTGATAAATACTATGCAAAATGTGGAAGCATAGCGTGCGCCATTACCGAACTCGCATAAACAGACACAGCGCAAACTGCGCTAGTGTTAGTAAATTAGGCCCATAGTCAAGCCAGCTGTCTGGATTTACCCTGCAGAGATCTGAGGAGAAGTTAACCATAGTCCTCAGAAATCCACCGGAGTTGAGAAATTACAACACAAAGAAAACGGAAGGTAACGGGACATCCGGCCAAAAAGAGTGACATCCGGCAGAATTTCCGGCGTCACCAGCACAATCCCGGAAGTGGAACGTCGTGGCTATAGACTACACACGGCCCAGCGTTCAGTGATTCTGACTGTCTGGGGTTCAGTAGCACGATCAGTCTGCTGCTAGTCCAAGCTGTCACGTTCAGTTCGGTTCAGTTGGACTGAACAGCTGAAACAGCCATGTGAGCAGCTCTGATGAACAACCAATGGACAGATCAAACTTTCCTCAGCTGTTCTGAGGCACAGAAGAGCTAAATACTAACATCACCATGCTAACATGAAAATGTCGATTGGCTGGTGTTTGGCACTTGTTTACCATGGTCTCCGTCTTAGTTTAGTGTGACATTTGGTAACATGAAAATTAGCATTGAAGCTGAGGCTGATGGGTATCCCCTCATTTCTAAAAACACTCTCCATCAATAAATACATTATACATTTGTACATGTAAGTTATCTCACTCCTTGAAGGCACCATGCAGTGAAACTTGCATCATCGCTAGATTGCAGCTTATTTCCTCAGGCACCCATAGGATCATTTATGCGTATTGAGAATGTCCTAATGTGATCAGTTTTTGAAGACGCGTTTCCTCAGTTTTGAGTAATTTTCTTAAAGGTGCCCTGCCACGCAAAAACCGTTTTTACTTGCATTTTTTGAAATATGTTAGGTCCATATGTGTTTGTGTTATGTTGTGAATTTGAAAATGAACTGCTACCTCCTCTGTCAGCTCTGGCCACTGAAAAGAAATAAGTGGAGAAATCAGGCCAATTACAAAAGCTGGTCAGTCTGACGTGGTGTTGCCTGAGCTGATTATTATTCATGATCTCGCCCAGTTGCACTGGGTAAAGGATGCTGATAGCCAGGCTCTTATTGGCTTGCTGTTACCCAATCAGAGTCAAGCAGCTTAGCTTGTTGAATATTAATGAGAACTGGCAGAAATCGAGCGGAGTCTTCCTGCAGGCTTTCTATACCACACCAGAATGGCTTGAAACAAGGTAACCAAGGCATTTTTTCAACAAAAAATGTGATAGAGTCCATGGTAGAACTTCAGACATTACCACAAAGTAATGAAATACATGTGGCAGGGCACCTTTAACATCAAAATACCAAAATTAAAATAAGAATTCTTAATGACCATTCTTCATTAAATCTCTCAATCCGGCAGAAAAGAATATTGCTAGCTGTTGTTACAGCTGCTAAAACAATGCTGGTCAAGTAATGGGCTGGCAAGCTTCCCATTCTCTCACACAATTGCACATATCATTAATTCATATGTAGTAGTCTATTGATATATATACAGTATATATATGTAGAAGTTCTGTACTGACCACTGAGTTCTATCACTGTGTCACTGTGACAATTTGACCGATTATTTAGCAATCTCCTGAAGGTAGGGGTGCGCAGTTTTTATCTGCATTTTGTGAATGGCCTACTTATTATTTATCACAATAAAGCGAATGTTGTTAGTTTCGCTGGTGTTTGAATATAAAGTATTGGACATTGAAGCCTACAATTTAAAAAAAGAGCAGCTTTTTTTTTTCATTGTAGAAGGCCACAAAAGGCCCGCCTCTCAATTCATCTGATTGGACAATGGGGGGAAAAGTCTGCCGCTTTTCTGCTCTGAGTTGACTTTTTTTTAATTCGAGGCGTTCAGGGTGCTCTTGCGAAAACACAAGGTGCATAGAGCGGAAAACCTTGAGGTGCTCAGCAACGCCAAAGCAACATGCAAAAAAGCCTCACTCATATTGAAAACAATTACAAAATTAGGCTGCTAAAAAGTGCTCTGTCTGATCCGGGCTGAAGAGAAAACTGAATGGCTACATACTACTAGAGTTAAGTGAGGTTTGGGTAAATCAACCCTTTAATTAAGTTTAACACAAAGCTGGCTTTGTTGTTAGAAGCTGTCTTTAACAAGTCCTCAAAACCATACGACCACATAGGTCCGTTGTTCCTACCCTCTAATATGACCCATACCATAGTTTCTTTAATTAGCTCCCCTAGTGGGTGGCAGGAAATACGACCCACTGGAGCGTATTCCATCCTCATACCTAAACACAACAGTCACGGTTTTTTAACATCGTCAATGTTTTAAAACGGTCAGTTTGGTTACGTTTAGGCACAAAACTACTTAGTTTGGAAAAAAATCAGTATATTTGGTATGCTACTGCACTTCCATGCGTACGGACATGACGTAATACGACGTAGTATGACGTAGTAGTACACAATTGTATGATTACAATGTGCGGGATTACTTTATGTTGCCTATTTACGTCTATTTATTTCTATTTCTCACTGTTAGTCTGTACAGCATCAACAGGGGTCGCCATTGTTGTTTATGTGTGTGTTGACGTCAAAAACTGTAACTGGGAGTACAACCATCTGGTCAGAGTTCACGAGTAGTAAGTTACAGGTTTGACTGGCGTTCCAGGGCACTTTCACAGGTAGAAGGTGGTGAAAACACGAGTTACGGGTTGCCTGGAATCCAGCATTAGTAGTAGTAGCATTGTAGTAACATTAGCATTGTAGCAATGACGACTAGCTGGTTGCTAGCAATACATAACGTTATTTGAAACTAAACAACTTTTTAAACGGCAAAGTGTGTGACTGGAGTAGAAAACTTACCAAATAGTTTGTGATAGGCCAGATTGACAGACTGACAGAAACGTATATCAACTCCAACAACTAATTGTCTGCAAAACACGTAGACCATCGGCACCATGTTGCGGTGACACAATTTAGCTTGGAATCTGCTGCACGTCTCTTACCCCTTTTCCACCAACAAGAACCAGGTGCTGGTTCAGAGCTAGAGCTAGTGCCGGTTCATAGTGGGTTCGACTGACGAGCCTCCAAAGAACCGGTTTTGCTGTTCCACAGGCTAAAGAGCCAGCACAGAGCCAGGTCTTACGTCACTGTATACGTCTCATCTTTCCCAGCAAAGTTAGCGCGGCGGCGCCAAACACAAACACACCATCATCAATGGTGGACGTTGCTTTGTTATTGATGTTCATGGCTTTGCGGACCTACATCGGCATCCAAACTCGGCGGATCCAACGTGTTTGCGGAGCTCGCGAACACGCCTCCTCTGACCACTGCCGTTGTTGTTTGATCGCGTCCAACGTGTTTATCTGCTAATTCAAAAATGGCGGTCACAAGTTTCTGTTCGTCTTGTTGATCACAGTAACAGATACAGTGGAGTTGCAGTTGAAAAAAGCTGCCGGTGGAAACCCAGCTTTATACTTTCTTTGTGCTTCCTTTGTTACCGTCATAATTACTACAACCACCAACCAATAAGTGTAAATATGGGTCGTAATTGCTGCTTGTACAACATCTTATGGGGGCATTTTTCAGTGTCATTTTGGCACATTAGATGCCTTTTTATTTATTATATTCTCTGCAATCGTCATGGTGATCTGAAGCAACAGTCCCGACAAACCAAAAGCATTATAGTGGATTCAGAGGAAACTTGGTGGGACTTGGGTTTGGAGTCATGACTGAAAAACCAGAGGAATGTGTTCACCCTCCATCATTATGAAAGGGCACTTTGAAACACTACCATTAAAAGCCTCATTGTTCCCATGAATGTGAAGCTAATTGGACTAACCATGTGAGAGGAGCTGCTGAGTTCTGCGGCCTGTTAATTTGAAGAGTCACAGCTGGCCACTCATGTGTGCTTCTAACCGTCCTGCCTGCTTCACATCAGCCTTTAATTCTGCTCTGTAGAAAGCCACACACACAATGTGGAAAAGAAGTGATCCTAAAATTAGCATGGAAGAGATGATCTTGGAGTTTCCATGCCAAACGTACATATAAAAAAGGCTCATTTAAAAGGCACATTTCGTGCCAAAAAGCAATCATGACAAACCAGAGTAGAGACCTTGGAAAGATCAGAGACCAGAAACCATGTTTAAAAATGTCAAGTTGAATGTTTTAATTTAAACAGACAGAATGGAGGAATATGAAATGTTTAATTGTTGAAAACAATGCATTTTCTTACTTGGACTTTGCTTTCCCCCCCTCAGAGAGCTAGCACAAACTACTGGCTGCTTGTTGCCCACAGGAAAAAAGCTCCCTCCCTTTTAATTAGACCAGCTCACCAGATTAGGCCTCATTAGGCTGCAACACTGGAGTGCAGCTAAAGCCCATGCAGGCTTCCAGCGCATCCCACTTTAATTGCTTCTGTAATGGCTTCGGCTTAGGTCTTTGAAATCCCATTCCTGTGGGTAATCAGCCATGTTTGTCCAAGAACCGAAAGCATTTCTTACTTACTCCTCAGTCTGCATTGACTACCTGTAACCCGTTGCTACAGACTAACTGTAGCTTTAGCCAGATCATCCACAACACACACACATCACATGTGACACACAGCTGAATGGCTAAATTAATATGAATTCTTCTGAGAGGACTTATTCTCTTTCCATACAGTTTTGGGCAATACAACTCTAGATTGAAAGAACAACAACAACACAACAAAATACAGAAAACATGATTAACACACTGTAGCACACAACACAACAAAAATATTAGTGCACTTTAAACATCCTCCCAATCTTCCTTCACGTATTCATAAACTATGGACAGATCAGTTTAAACTGTCAACAACAGAACTTTATACAATAGTACCAACTACCATCAACAGCTGAAGATCAGGAGGTACAGCATGATAAAGTATGAAGAAAAGAACTGATCTTCTGGGCCCTGTAGTGATGTATATCTACCAAAGTCAAGAATCATGGTGTATATGTCCACAGCTTACTTTTTTAGGCCACGGGCCTTTGGTTAAATATATAACAATGAAATACAAGGAAAAACCCTATTGTTTGTTCCATTTCTTCGTAAAGATATTCAGAAGCAATAAAGGCGGAATTAAAGTGGCATCGCCTGCTTGAAGGATTGCACAAGTGGTTTTGCCCGTTATAGCCCATCAACTAACAAGTCTACCACCATGCTAGCAGCTCCTTGAGACTGTAATGATCAATTTAGAGAGAGAACCAAATTATAAGATGGATCAAACTCGGGGTCCAAAGTTTGTTTGTGGTTAGGTGAAGTAAATGTAAATATGGATGGTAGTCATGCTAACATCCTCACAATGTTAAAGCAAATATAGCAACAGTTTATTACAATTAATTACTTTTTTTTATTATCTCAACCACTTTATTTGGAGGTCAAATTTAAAGTGAGCACACCTGTCACAGCCAGAGGTGCATAGCCACGCGCTGCGACAGCTTGCGGAGCCTTCACGCTGGAAATGACAGCCGTGGTGACGTCATTTTATGTTGCACGCACCTCACGCCGGGAACACCGCGGATACCATAAACCTACTGGAAAGTGAGTTTTGGTTTTTTTCAACCTGACTGCTTGTTTCCTGCTCTGTTGGACCTATTCTAAGCAATGTCGCTGTGTTCTGAGATCGGGCAATTACTTTGGTGAGTACAATGTTGTCGTAACAGATGGCCAGAGGGACAGCAATAAAATCCAAGTGGTAATAAGCCACAATTTTAACATGCTGACGCAAAGCAGGTAATGTCTACCATGTTCACCTTTTATATTTAGATTGTTAGCATGCTAACTGAACAAAAGAGAGTACAGCTGAGGCTGATTTTGCAGTTTTGCAGGTATTTGGTCATAAAGTATTGGACAAATCTGATGATGGGGAAAAGGGGAAAAGTTAAAGGATACCCAAAGCTATTCATCCTGAGGGGAACGTGAAGATCTGCACAACATTTCATTCAATAGTTGACAATGATGACCATTTTCCAAAGCATATATTCCAGACACAAACATTTTTCTTACAGCTAGTTCATGTCAGTATCAAATGTTTATGTTATGAATTCTCATATAAAAGCTGCTTTTCAAATAATGGCCGAGTCTCAAATAATAGTGGCCAGCACAAAAAAATGAAGCACTCGCTAAGAGAGGCTGGGTAAAAACATTGACAGGAATTACTACAATCAGTCCCTCCAGGATTTCGGTCTATTTTTAGATTGTTGCGGCCCAAAATGTCTGATTTTGCGTCCGCTTTTGTAAAAACAAATGCGATAAAAGTTGCGATGTCTTTTGCATTTTTCTTGCGATTAAATTGCAGGAGACAGTGAAAATTGCTATAAAAACATTTTTTTGGGTATACTTCTTTTAAAAATAAAAGGACACTTTTTCCAAGATGACTAAAACTACTCTGGGCTGAGTGGTCCTATTGTAACCTTACCAAAAAAGGCTCAGGATGCTGCAAATATTGGTATAATATGAAAATGGCTGGTGGATTTAAAACACAAAATAATAATTTATTGAATAAATCAAATTTGAACATATCTGTCAGTGGCTGGTTGATCTTTACATTGTAAAAAATGCTGCAGAGAGCCGACAGGATTGAAACAGCGTCTTTAGGGTAAAACATCGTTACAGCGTACATTAATGTTAAAATGTATACAGGTTGGCAGGACGGTCTGAATTGTTTTGCACAGTCTTTCGCTGTACGTTTTGTTGGTAAATGTGAGATGTTCAAGTCACACACGTCTCGTCTTCATATCAGAAACAAGGAAATGAATTTGGCGATGTACGGGTGTTACGTCAACCCGTTCTCACTCCCGCTTGGTCAGTGGCTCTCATCGTCACATACTGACGCAAAAGTCTGGCACGTGGGACTGCTGTGATTCATTGAAGTCGCAGGGAACTCCGGTTATTGGTCAAATTTGCGGTAAAGTTGCGGTGATTGGACCAAAGTGCAAGTCACTCACGGTCATTGGTTGAATTTGCGTCAATTGTTGCAACCGCGACATCACGAATTCCTGGAGGGACTGAATTTTAGCAACTTTAGAGTAAAACATCGTTACAGCGTACTTTGGTGTTAAAATGTATACAGGTTGGTAAATGTGAGATGTTCAAGTCACACACGTCTTGTCTTCATATCAGAAACAATGAAATGAATTAACCCATTCTCACTCCCGCTTGGTCTGTGGCTCTCAGCATCACATACTGATGCAAAAGTCACGTGGGACTGCTGTGATTGGTTGAAGTCGCGGGGAACTCCGGTTATTGGTCGAATTTGCAGTAAAGTTGCGGTGTCGCACTGAATTCACGGAGATTGGTTGAATTTGCGTGAACTGTTGCGATCGCAACATCGCAAATTTCCTGGAGGGACAGTACAATGATTCAATAAATCAATGTATTTGTCACATGAAATTGTACAAGGTACAATTCCAGTGAAATGTTATCCCATCAGCTCCTTCAACTTCGGCACACAGAAAAAGAATCACCCGGCACTTCAGAATTCAGCCAAGTCTCGGCAAAAGGTCACCAGCAATCCGGCAATCCCGCAGGGAGATGGTCTTCCTTGTCCATGTAGTCGAGATCGTAGCCAAAGGTCGTAGCTGATAGCCATCTCCACCTTCTCCTCTGTGTTTACTCCAGCCAGGCTAGCAGAGTCAGCAGGAGACTGCTGAGTGGACTTCCCGATCCTGATGAGCAACTCGTAGTCGTGAGATGGCCGCGGAGAAGGTCTTGCTAGCTTAATCTCATCTTCTCCGTCTTTCCTCGGTTTTGACTTTAATGTTTACATTTGAAAACAAGCTCTTTAGCTAGCCCAGGTTAGCAGAGTCGGCAGGAGGTTAGCAGAGTCGGCAGGAGACGGGTGAGTTAATTTCCCGATCCTGATAAGTGACTCATAGCCACATGCCATCACCCCAAATGAAGCACAACTAATACTGTTTCTCTTTGTCGATAGACATAGTGTTTTCTTCTTTTTTTACATTTAAAGCCTTCCTATAAAAGGGAAAGCCACTAGACTTTTTTTTTTTATGTAAAAGTTCTTGACGATATGTTGAATTTCATTCATGGTAACTTAACATAGATCAATGCAATGTGTGCTGTGGAAATGGACATAATATTGAATTTAAGATAAAAGAAGAAACACCGTTGCGTTTGTTTTAACTGGGGATCAGTGGACATTTAAAATAAAAAGCCTTTGTCTAATAAAGGCATAGTTCTCTCTCATTGAGGTAAATAAAGGCCCTGGCCACTATTTCAGAATTCATGGTTTACACAATTTGTAGTTAATGGGCTAGAACAGTTTTGTACAAAAAATGGAGAATACAAGCTACGTATGCCTGAGGTGGGAACGTTGCCACTTCCCCCAACCCAATGTGGTAAAAACCAAAACAGAGACTAACATGTTTGTTAAATATTTCAAAGAGAATTACACAGAAATATTGTAAGTTTCCATATAGATGTTTCCTTGTTCACCTATCTCTCAGAGTGTGGGAGGATCCAGTAGCTGACATCCCCACCATAGATCCATACATTTTTTTCTCAGACCAAAAAAAAATGGTCAAACTACGTGTGTGGTCTGTGCGGTTTTGGAAATATATTTTGCTTCCTGCAGGAATTAAATTGCTTTCAGTGTTTCCTCTGTATTCAATGCAAACTGTAACTGGCTAGTTGAGTTAAGGTAGTGGATGATTCTGCTTGAATCACACTTATGAGATAATTCCATGGCAGTCTTCCATTTTTTCCCTTTTAGCCATGCCAGTTCCTACCAATAACATTGCCACAGTTCACAACAGACAACAGTCTGCTGTATAAATAAAATTCCAACCATCCTCAGCATCCTCATCCCTCCATCAGACTACTGCACATGCCCATATTTACCTCCTCACAGTCTACAAGGAGAAGCCAGTTTCTGTTGGGATGTTGAAATTGGAATGAGTATTGTAGCAGTATTGACTATATCCAGACTGTGAAGTGGCAGTCCATCAGACTTGAGGGTGGTCAACCAACGGTGGGATTTACAAGTAGAGGAGGAGGGTGAAGGAGAGACAGAGGAGTAAGGAGGGGGAGAAGGCACATGTTTGGTTTTTTCATCCTCTTCCTCAGCAGACCTGTAAACAGTGGAAAGAAGAGGTTGTAAATGTTACAGTAACATCTGTGCTTTTCTCACCATACACTAAGTGCCCTTCCATCCACCTGTTTTCATGCTCATTTTCAACTTGTTCATAAAATGGTTGTAAACTGCAACTTGACTGGTTAGTGGAAGCACCAACCAGTCAAGTTACATCCATGTCTATCCAGACTCATATATTATATGTAGCGAAGACTTTGATGGAGTTTAATGAAAAGGTATTTAGTGTATTATTTGGCGAAACATGGATGCTTTACACACATCTTTAGCCTGGCAGCACAGAAGATCTATACAATCACCACAGTTTCAAGGTGGGCACCCAAGATTGGTGACATCCATTTAGTATCCGCCCAAATGTCTCTCCTTCTGTTCCTGAGTTATGGAGTTGGTATAGAGTTAATGGCCAGAAAAGCAGTTTTGCAAAACATGCTGTCACAGTTAAGTTGATCTTTGGGGTATAAAATGTCATCACTTCATTTTATGCTATTGTATCTGTGTGAAATGAGTGGATGAATTATTTATTTATGGCCAAAAATTTGTTATATGAGGTCACAGAAACCTTGACATTTGACCACCAAATTGTAATCCTCATCCTTGACTCGAAGCAGACATTTGTGCTTAAACCTCCCAAAAGTTCCCTCCAGGCTTTCCTGAGATATCACGTTCACGAGAATGGGAGGGATGTGAGGTCACAGTGACCTCGACCTTTGACCACCAAAATCTATTCAGTTCCTCCTTGAGTCCAAGTGGACGTTTACAATATTTAAAGAAAATCTCCTGAGGCATTCCTGAGACATCACCCTTATTATATCAGTCTAGTGTCTTTAGAGAAGTTTGCGGGGTTACTGATGGACAGGGTCAGACTGACACGTCACATGAGGGGGTGTGGTGGTGTTGATCTGATTTAAACCAGCCATTGCAGGTGTGTGGAAATTCATTCAGGGGATTGATTCAGGAAAGAGAGGCGGAGAGCCTCAAGCGGACACATGCTACACATGCTGGAGACAAAGATTTTGAAAAGATTGTTTGATTGAAGAGACGTTTTTTTGTTTCCCACAACACAACTTTTTGTAAATACAATAAAACCTGAACTACAACACAAAGTGCGGGCACCCTGAGTCCCAACACCGACGAAGGATGCTGGAAAGCAGAAGGGGAGCGGAGGACGTTCAAGCAAGCAGGCCCGGCTCTGGAGCGCGAATTGAAACAATGGCCGGGTGAGTCAGTTTAACACAGCACAACTCCTCTTAACCCTTTTGTTGACTTCGGGTTTTCAATTTTTGTTTTATATCAGAAAATATGGGACGTAGAAATAAGCGCTGAAAATGTGTAAAAGAAAAATTTAACAATTTAAAACATTGAAAAAAGCAAAAACAAACTTTGAAAAAAGGCGTCAAAAACGTCGAAAAAAATGTGTTTTTTTTCAAGGTTGACGGGAAGACAGCACAAGGGTTAAGCAGGAAAGTATACACTCATCCAGGCCAGTTTAGATCTCATTCTCCCCCTAAATGCATCACGCAGGTAGAAGAGACAATACCATTATTGTTGCGCGCTAGGTTAGCCTTTAATAGCTGTGTTTCTTTGTTATATGAGCCCAGGTTAGCTTAGCTTTGTAACATAACATTCACGAGAATGGGATGTCGGACGGAAGAACAATCCGAAAACATAATGCCTCCGTTAAGACGGTTGCTGGAGCAGAGGCATGTAAAAACTGAGATTTGACTGCCGCTCTTTGAATTATATCTTGTTGTGCCATCTTCTGGCTGGAGAATTACTCAACCAGCTATTAAGTGACTAATGTGAACAAAATCTTTGAAATTGCTCTAGTATTGAGCGAAAAACGCTGTAACCTTCAGACACAAACCGAGCTGCAATGTAACCCAATTGGGCAAATGCTCACTGCCAATGTACATCCACAAAAAGTGCTTATTTATGCCACTGACATGCTCAGATTATTCTAAGTGTCTGACAACATTATGTGAAAATGTGCTTTGGTTTGGGATTTCTTATCCTCCTTGGTTGGCAGTTGTCATCCCTGGTCAAAATCGGGTCTGAAAGGCACAGAGTATGGACCGGAGTTTTAGGATCCATTTGTAGCTGTAGCACAACTAGCCTCAACTTCTGCCTGTCTGTATCCAAAGGTAACGTAAATTAAAGCTACGCAAAGTGTAGCTCAACATTTTGTACGTAGTGTGCTATACTGAGATTTCCACCATTTCGAGCAGTCAAGAAAAATATTAGATCCTATATTTTGGGGATGTTAATCCTAAAATATGGACGCATTAATTGATGTAAGTAATTATGACTTCATTTACCTTCCTAATATACTCCTATACTCCTTTGTTAACGAAAGTATTTCTGCTTTGTAATATTTCCGGTCGCACTTTATTTTACGGAACACTATTAAGTCGTAATAAGCCATAATTTGTATCAAATATGACCAAACTAGAAATAATGTGGTCTTTAGTTTTAAACAAACACAGTTATACCGTAGTTAGACAACATATAACAATAATTGTGTATAAGGAGTTCCTATTTTGTTTCTATTTGGAGTATGGAATGAAAGTGTAGTATATTTTGGGTCTAATATGGCGTTATGTGCGGTTTCTCATTGCAGCATAATTTAGGTATGTGATGTCTAACTATTTTCGTTACTGTCTAATGAGAACCACATTATTTTAAGTTTTGGTCTAATTTGATACAAAGTACGGCTTATTACGTCTCATTTATGTACTGTAAATGTACTGTATTTGCTTTTTGTGTGTAGAAAAAAATCTGTTTATCCATTCCTGGTTGCCATTCTAATAAATTGTTGATACTGTTCTTGGATTGACGTGCACACCATGGGCCCTATTTTAATGATCTAAATGCATGGCGTGAAGCGCATGGCGCAAGTGCGTTTAGAGTGTGTCATGCTTCGTCCCTGTGTCTAGTTGTTTGAGTTTGTGTTACATTTTCTGTTTTGTTTTCCACTTCCTGTTTTATTTTGTAAGTTTTCTCTCTTCCTGTTGTGGTCTTGTTTTACGTCCTGCTAGTATTTTTCCGCTTGTGTGATTACCTGTCCCCGCCCTAATGTGTTGCACCTGTGTCTAATTTAATTGTGTATTTAAGTTCTGTCTTCGCCTCTCCCCAGTGCGAGATCGCCTGTTTCCTTTGTGTGCCGGTATTGCCGGTAGTTTTTGGATTCCCTGGATTTTGGACCTTTGCCTGTTTTCTGGATTTTTCCCTTGCCTGTTGTTATTTGGATACTGCTGCTGAGATTATTTAACTGCTAAATAAACTGTTGTATTTTACACCTTGAGTCTTGCCTCGTGGGTCCATTTTATGTGTGCTTGATAGTGTGTCCAAATCCAAAGGGTTCCATGCGCCGGGCGCATGGTTCAAAAGGGTTGTACTTAGTGTCTTCATTAATCATAGGTGTGTTTTGGGCGTAACATGCCATAAACCAATCAGAGGTCATCTCCCATTCCCTTTAAAAGCCAGGCGCGTTTGTACCTTGGCGCATTGCTATTATGATGGAGGATATGCACCGTAATATTGTGTGTGTGTGTGTGTGTGTGTGTAACAAGCATAGTGTGCTGAGCCCGAGCCTAGGCGCATTTTACTAATGCGCTGTTAAAATAATGAAATGCTGCGTTATTGACTTTAGACCAGGTTTTTGATGGGCAATGGGGCGATCACTTTCCCCTGCCTCAAGATAGCAATACGCCAAGAATTCACCTGAACACACCTCCCCGTAAGACCAGCACGCCCATGGGCGCAAAGATGGGCGCAGGTGCATTTGCTATTTAAACGACGTGGGCGCTGGACGGGAAATTGACAACTGGGTCGGTCTTAAACTAGCAAAGACGCCCGAGTCGGGCTTTGCGCTGTGCCGCGCCACGCCAAGTGAAAGATAGGGCCCAATGAGTTCTATGAGCCAATGGAACCTTTCTCATCAAAGTTATTTTCACCTCATTTCCACTATTATGTGTAAACAAAGAGAACAACTATAGCCTAATTTGCTGAGGTGCAACACTATGCTCTGTTGCCAAAGGTAGTTTTTTTATGATCATTATAAAAATTAGATGAAGAAATGCTTATTAGCATCACATGGCCTCTTACCTTCTGGTCAGACATCATGCTGCTGGCCTGCAGTGGAGTTGGATGTCCACTGAGCAGACCCCCTCCCGGCCGGTCATGTTCACAGAAGATAGTCCCATTGATGTAGTGAAAGCGATCCCCAGGGACTAGCCGGTTCCTACAGGTCGCACAGGTAAAACACTAGGAAGAAAAGGAGGGCAAGTGTCACGTGTCATTTTATTTTATCAAGTTATTAACTAGTAGGGGTGTTGAAAGTAATCATGGCATCGATGCATCATGAAAAAGGGTAGTTCATATATATTTTACTTATTGTATTAAATGTTTCCTGGTTTACTGTCTCATGTGTTCTGTTATCTGTGTTTTGCCATGTGTGTTTCATGCTTAGTTTCCTGTTTTATTTTGTTATCTCTCTGTTTTTCCTCCGTCTTGTCTTGTTTTACTTCCTGCCTTGTGTTGTTTACTGTCCTACCTTTGTGATTGTCTGCCCCGCCCTGATGTGTTCCACCTGTTCTTCAGCCCTCATGTCACCTGTCCCTCGTTTTACCCTTGTTACCTTGTGTATTTATCCTCTGTGCTGTCTTTGACCCTGTTTACACGTAAATGGTTATTTTTACAAACGGAGACATTTCCCTTTGTTTGTTGAGAATTTGCCTCTGAAACCGAGTCTTTCTAAAAACTCCGTCCAGAGTGGAGATTTTTTTAAATCTTCATTTGCACGTTTGCATGTAAACTGAGACAAAGAGGAAGTGACTGGTTGCTGTTGTTGCTATTTTCGGGATTCTGATTGGCTAACGTGGGCTTGAGCTTCTCGCTACACTGCCACCTACAGGTCTGGCGTGCTCTTGACTGCATTGACGGCATATATACACAGGTACGTGTAAACGAACACTTTTCTGAAAACTGACAGCTGTGCACGATGTTATTATTGAAAACGGAGAGGTTGAAATGTCCATTTATGAAAATAGCCGGCCACGTGTAAACGTAGCATTTGTCTCTTGTCGTTCATTGTCTTCCCTCGCTGTCATTCCCTGCGTCGCTTCTTCCTGGTTGTTTTTCCCCTTTTTATGTCATCTGGGTTTTTCTAGTGTTTATTTTTTTTTGGGGGGTTGGTTATCTTGTTTGTGCCTGCCTGCTTTTCTTCCTCAGGACCCTTGAGTTAAGTCATTTGTTTTATAAATCCTCTACTCTGTGAGACCAGTGAAGATTCATACCCCTATTAACTAGATGACTTTATTGATAAACAGCATGAAGATCCTGGTAATGCGAATGTTGGAGTAACACATCCACATGTTCACACTTACCTTAAGGTGGTAAACGTTGCCTTGTGCTCGCATCACCATCTCACTTGCAGGTATAGACTGTCCACAAGCACTGCAGGCTCCACTGTGTCCAAACAGCCTGCACATGAAACCATAGCACAAGTCTGTCACTTTAACTATTTTAACACCACTGCCTCAACAGCTACATCAGCGCTTTGCTGCAAAACAGCTGCTAATCCCCAAACTGCAAAGGAAGCAGTGTAGAAGGAAAAACTTGTGACCATTGGAATCCTATGTAAGTGACATGAAGTCAAAAAGACCATCTGCGGGTTTTTGTAAACTGTAAAATACAAACCTTTTACAGCCATCCTTTAAGCCTAGAGAGAGTTAAAGCTACCTAGCCAAATTTCGGGAGCAGGGCCACACCTCAACCGCGCCTCTCCCGACATTGCTATAAATTCCCACTAGGGCTGGGCAATATATCGATATTGTATCGACATCAATATATGAGGCTAGATAGCGTCTTAAATTTTGGATATCGTAATTTCGTTATATGACTCAAGTGTTGTTTTTTTCTGGTTTTAAAGGCTGCATTGAGTGAATTTACTAGGGGTGTGCAAAAAGATTCAAGCTCCACCGATTCAAAATCGATTAATAGAATTCCAAAAATAGATTTGTGGTAAAATATGTGGATAATTTATTAAAGGGAAAAATCCTTCCCCCCCCTAAGGGGGTCTACCGTGCTCCGGTGCTACGGCGGATTCCCTACCGAAGCTTCCCTGAAATGCAGTCAGCAAATGGAAAACTGGATGACACAGACTTTTGGCTACATGAGATTAACTGAGCTGGTATTGTCCCTAACTGGCTAAGAGAACATAATAAAAAGGCCATCTGAGGGTTTACCAACATCCACTTATACAATTTCTCAGAATGTGTGTTGGAGCTTCATGTAGTGTAGACCAGGGACGTCGTTAGGTTATGAATAGCCCTGGATCTCTCTCTCTCTCTCTCTCTCTCTCTCTCTCTCTCTCTCTCTCTCTCACACATTTAAAAAAAAAAGTATAATATAATTTAAAAAAGCCCCAGAATGGCACATGCAAATTAAGAAAACAAGTATTTTCCAAGGCACTCACAGTTCTTACATTTTTAATTTATTTTATAGAAACTCATAGTAGAACTGTAACTTTGCCAGTTTATTTTTACGAGGTGAATAGAACGGGCAGCTACGTGCGGGGTCCGACCATCATGCCGTGGTGTATGTTGCTATCACATAGCAACCGTCTGAGGAAAGCTGTGAAAGGTGTAATTTTCTGAGGAATCATAGCCAAATCAGTCTAATACATTGATGCCATCAACACAAAATTTAGGAGTGCAATACTAATGATTTAGTTTTAAATTCATTTGACGTGACGTTTCCAGTCTATGGTTCAGACTCAGACACACGGAGCTCTGAAGCAGACCTGTTACGCTTAGTGTCCACCCTTCGCTGTAAAAATAGAGACGAGCAGCGCGCCTTCCGTGGTCTGTGCAGCTTCAGGTTTATAATGGACGTGCTCTGCTGTGGAGATGCTGCGGCAGATGTGTCGCGTTTGTGCTCCGTGTATTTCTGTCATAGTTTCGGTTTTCCACCTCCGATGTAGAGCAGCGTTCAGTCACTTCCCTAAAGTGGCTCTGAGTCTGTCAGAAGGTCTGAGCTCTACCGTATCAGCATAGCAATCACGTAATGCACAGCAGACTATGGTGCAGGTAGATTATTTTCTGAAATATTGTGACTTTATTCTTGTAATAGCCTATTATAACTGTATTTTTCACCAAATATCACAACTCCTCCAAATCTCAGAGAACACAGATGGGATATATTTTTAATGTGCACAAAGTTTTGAACATGGGCAGAAAAGAGGGAGGAGTAAATTATGCCCAGGCTACATGTGTGCTGACTCAGATATAATTACAAAAGTCAATCTACAGGAGAATAAATAGTTGCAAAAAATACAGAAAGCCTGAGAGCCTTACTGCAATATATTCCATTATGTTTTCATATTTGGATTGTAATCTATATTTCCCTTTACATAAAGATATTTTGAGCATTAATTGATGCAGAAAATGTAGAAACAGGTGCATACAAATTCACCATAATGCAGAAAATTAAGTGTTTAATGCATCTTACAAATTGTTAAATCTACAAACTGGGCAGCTGAAATGAACATAGACTCACCTAAAGGATTATTAGGAACACCCTACTAATACCGTGTTTGACCCCTTTTCGCCTTCAGAACTGCCTTAATACTTTGTGTCATTGATTCAACAAGGTGCTGGAAGCATTATTTAGAAATGTTGGCCCATGTTGATAGGATAGCATCTTGCAGTTGATGGAGATTTGTGGGATGCACATCCAGGGCACGAAGCTCCCGTTCCACCACATCCCAAAGATGTTCTATTGGGTTGAGATCTGGTGACTGTGGGGGCCATTTTAGTACAGTGAACTCATTGTCCTGTTCAAGAAACCAATTTGAAATGATTCGAGCTTTGTGACATGGTGCATTAACCTGCTGGAAGTAGCCATCAGAGGATGGGTCCATGGTGGTCATAAAGGGATGGACATGGTCAGAAACAATGCTCAGGTAGGCTGTGGCATTTAAACGATGCCCAATTGGTACTAAGGGGCCTAAAGTGTGCCAAGAAAATATTCCCCACACCATTACACCACCACCAGCAGCCTGCACAGTTGTAACAAGGCATGACGGATCCATGTTCTCATTCTGTTTACGCCAAATTCTGACACTACCGTCTGAATGTCTCAACAGAAATCGAGACTCTTCAGACCAGGCAACATTTTTCCAGTGTTCAACCGTCCAATTTTGGTGAACTCTGGTGGATTCATGAGGACTATGGTTAACTGCTCCTCAGATCTCTGCAGGGTATATCCAGACAGCTAGCTAGACTATCTGTCCAATCTGAGTTTTCTGTTGCACGACGACTAAAACAACTTTTGAACGTACACATGTTCCACCAAAACAAGTTCCTTCCAGAGGCCATTTTGCAGAGGCGCCGTTACTCCGTCCGTGTGATTGGTTGAAGAAATGCCAGTAATCCAGAGCAAGTTTTTCTCCCATCCCGTAATGCTGTGTGGACTAGCCAGACCCTCCTCCGCAGCGCTGTGGAGGAAGGTCTGGCAATGCGAGACTAGCCCTCATCTATCAGAGGCTGGAAGCATGTCTCCCTCTGAACTGCAGCAGGTTGAAGTTTTAATAGGCAGCCTCTGTCATCATTACATCCTCTTTTGAAACTGATGCCTTGTGACACTTACTTGACCAGTGTGGGTGTTCTGTGTCTCTCTTTCAATGACTGCACAGAGTAATGAATTTTTTATCTTAATCCAAACAGTCATTTAATGAGCACTCCTGAGAGGATTCATGTTCTCCTTAATTATCACACCACACACACACACACACACACACACACACACACACACACACACGGCTCAGTTACATCTCATCCTGCTTCGCTGCCATGAAGGGCAAGAATCTAAGTACCTGACACGGACCAGGCCTTGGGTCAGCACTTTCTAGTCCTTCTCAGCTCAGGGTTGGGTGGTCCTAATAACTTTACGGGTCTGGTGCAAAATGTCATTGATTGGACCGGACAGCTCCGCAGGGCCAGCGCGCAGTCTGATAAAATGAGCAGCACATGCTGCATCCTTAGTTAACCAAACGAAATGCAAATGTGTAATGTGGATTCATCATGTCAGAGACTTTAAGAGCGCTGCGCTTGCCAGGAGGCAGCCGTGCAGGCTACCGAGGTTTCTTTTTATTATTACAATTAGCAGGGGCAGCTTTCACTATAAGCCTTCTTATACACGTTTATGAGCTTTTTATTTGTATCGCTGCCACAGAACTAAATAAATGAATGCCAAATGTCCTGAGTACTGAGTAAGAGTACAGAAGTAGAAATTGCTACTCCAAATAAACAAATAATTTACAGTCAAGCTACGGGTAAACTTAGAAAGCAATTCATACTATCGTGAAATGCATACTACTCTTCTATGCAAATATTGCTTTTAATATGCTATTCAGGAATTAAAACAACTTATTCGTAAGAGAATCTACTCATCCAACTCAAGTCTAGTAGTGACATGTGAGGAAGATCTTGAAGCAGTCTCTTTGTCAGTCATGTAAAATTCATGCTCTCTCTCTCACTTACGGTTCCAATTTAGCACCTGCAAACTGGCCTTGTTTCGGTGGCTTGACAAGCAAATTCAGCATAGCAGGCTATTGCCAAAGCATGCAATGACCTGCTGTGGCGGTTCTGCTTCTGTTTGACCAGTAGAAAGGCCCTCAGTTGTAGGTAATCACAATAAAACTGCAAATGGAGGCAGGAGCACTGTGTTGTGTTCACGGTACTCTCTGAAAACAGCAGTATTCATGGTTATAACTGTCCTGATCAGCTTTTTTGATGCCCGATCCGATTTTTTAAATATTGAATATCTACTGATACAGAGTCCCCATCCGATACTTATATATCGATAATAGAACTGCACACCGTTATTTGTTCACAAAAATAACTAAGTAAACAAAGCAACTAAAATATGTCTTAAAGCTTAATACATTTAACTTACTGCAGCAAATTAGTCTTTTCTCTCAACACCCAAACAGTTTGCTTTAGGATCCCAGCAAACCCCCAACCAAAGAATCTCTCAAGTTTCCTGCTGGACAACGAAAACTAAACTTAGTGATGCATCTTGCACTTAAAAGTCAATCTTTGATTTTCTTTTCGTGTTTATCGATGTCGGCTGCAGGGAATAACAGCCTGTAAGCTGGTTTCCTGGTGGACTCAAGGAAAAAGGATGAAGAATTGGAGTAATCCGCCTCTGTAAAAAAACGGTTGACTAAGAAAGACAGACTTTTTTACTTGTTGCCAAGGGCTGGCAAGCTAAGGGACATTATGTGGACAGACACTAGTGAAAGGCCGCCGCCCATCGTGGTTTGAAAAGTGCGGGCATCCAGGCAGTCTGGCGGTGCGTTTTTGGCGCTGGGCGTGTGTGATGAAAGGCAGCGATTACTACAAGCTGATGTACATGATCGGAGTAAGGTAAACAGGGTGAATGCTGATCCCTGATCAGTTAAAGAATGCCAAAATCGGCTCCAATCCGATACTGTTATCGGGATCGGGACATCCCTAGTTATAACAGTATTAGAAATTGTTGGTAGTATTGTTACCATCAGTATGTTTCAGCACATTATATAGTAAAACCAGCAGACTGGCAAATCTCTAGTGTATACTAACAGAAACAAAACGGTAGAATTCCTTTTTCTTCTTCACGGACAACAAGGTAAGTACAGTCACAGTTTCTGTAACTATACTGATCAAAAATGAGCTGTAGGTGTATTCAATGCTTGTAAAACACACATTCAATAAATCCAGAAAACAACTCTAACAATATCGGAAATGTGTCAGCTGAAGAACAGACTGGTTGACTGCTTTTTGAACGCAGACATAAAGGGTAAAGATAGCATCAGTCGGACACTGGCACACTGCCTAGACTGGCAGCTGATCATCTCTGGCAGCAATGATGGATCCCAGTAGTATCGCAGCCACATCCAGTAGACATTTGGGACATAACCACTTTTTGAGTTCGCTAAGAATTCCCATGGGGCCCTTAAGAGCCAGATTTTTTTGCCATGTAAGACGGCCCTGTACCTTTTTAGATGAGATTTAAGAAGCTCAACCTTGGGGTAGTTGCAAACCACAGCAACCCCCAACTTCTAATTTGGAGTAACGCCACCCTAATACCACATGAATATCAACCAGGAGCATTTTGATATGCACCTGAATAAACATCTGTATTGCTGACCCATTTTACTGTGGACCAAATGTGTAACTGGAACTGTTGACTGTTGTACAGTGTATCTTTTTGCAAATCTCGGTGTAGTAAGAACAGTAAGAACTTTATTTATTTCATGAGAGAGGCCCAAAAAAGCCACTGTATTTTTACTGGCCTGATACACAAAGTCTGCTGTGTCTCAGCAAGCCTGAGCTGCAGCTTTCAAACATCCAGCCCAGCAGTTGCCCCGGAGATGTGGGCACACATACAATCCCCATCTGTGTTACACCAATCTGCCTCACAGACACTAGTCTGTATCCATGACGTTCCACTTCTGGGGTTGCTCTCGTTCTGCTGGAAATTCCGCCGGGTGTCACTCTATTCGGATGTCCGTTTTCGGATGTCCCGTTACCTTCCGCTTTCTTTGTGATGTAATTTTAAACTCCGGTGGATTTCTGAGGACTATGGTTAACCGTTCCTCAGATCTCTGCAGGGTAAATCCAGACAGCTAGCTAGACTATCTGTCCAATCTGAGCCAGACCTTCCTTCCCAGCGCTGTGGAAGAAGGTCTGGCAATGCGAGACTACATAGACACTAACTGCCACACTGTCTACAAAGAGCAAAACACAAGCACAAGCTTGCACACATATCTTTGAGTTGTGGACAAACCAAGATATTTGAGGACGTCATCTTGGGCTTTTGGGAAACACTGATCGTCATTTTACAGACCAAACAACTAATCGATTAATCGGTAAAATAATCAACAGATTAATCAACGATGGAAATAACTGTTAGTTGCAACCCTAATGTTTTCCATTATCATGTTTACTATAGCATTTTTACTCTGACCTTCATCATCTGCTTTTAATTTCAAAACCATTCTCTTATGATGACTAACTGTAATTTGTTGGTTTCCTCCCTCCCCTGCTGTGTTTATCTCTGTCACAGACAATAAATGTCACAGTGGTCTCAGTGGTAGAGTGGTCGCCTGCCAATCGGAAGGTTGGTGGTTCGATCCCTGGCCCTGACACCGAAGACTAAGACACTGAAGACACTGCAACTGAAGACACTGCAAGACACTGAACCCCGAGTTGCCCGAGTGTAAATGTGTGTGAATGTTTATCTGATGAGCAGGTGGTACCTTGTAAGGCAGCCTCGGCCACAGTATATGAATGTGTGTGAATGGTTCCTGTACTATATAAAAGCGCTTTGAGTAGTCGTTAAGACTAGAAAAGCGCTATATAAATACAGTCCATTTACATTTGTTTTTTCATAAACTTCTATAGAGAGCTGAAGTCACGCCCTTCTGTGAAAATACGTAATTAGACTACACACTTCAAAGTCGCATTGGATGACGTCTCGCTGAAACTACGATGTCTGTGTGTATCGTACCGGGGATGTAACGTTACTCTAATGAGCAGTGGATCACTGGATTAAACACATAACGTAAGATAACGTTAAATGTGTTGTAGAACAGAGTTAAGCTAGCTAGCGAGCAAGCCGAGCATCAAGCTAGGTGAGGTAGATTGTGTGAGACACTAAACTAAGTGGTCATATGACAAACCTACGGCTAACTGAGACTTTCTTCGGTTGAAAAATTATCTTTTAAAGGAACACGCCGACTTATTGTGAATTTAGCTTATTCACCGTAACCCCCAGAGTAAGACAAGTCCATACATACCCTTCTCATCTCCGTGCGTGCTGTAACGCTGTCTGATGGTTCCAGCATTAGCTTAGCCCAGCACAGATCCTGCAGGTAACTGGTTCCAACTAGCCTACTGCTCTGAATTGTGACAAAAGTGACAAAATAACACCAACATGTTCCTATTTACATGTTGTGATTTGTAGAGTCACAGCGTGTACAAAAAACAACGTAACATGAGACACAGCCGTCTTCTAACAGTAAACAAACCGGGAACTATATTCTCAGACAGGCTTGCTGCGAGCATATCACTCCGCCTAAGTACTATATTCTTCCGCCTGAGAATATAGTTCCCGGTTTGTTTACAGTTAGAAGACGGCTGTGTCTCATGTTACGTTGTTTTTTGTACACGCTGTGACTCTACAAATCACAACATGTAAATAGGAACATGTTGGCGTTATTTTGTCACTTATTCGGAGCAGTAGGATTACTGGAACCATTCACCTGTATGTTCTGTGCTGGCCTGATGCCGCTGGAGCCGTCAGACAGCATTACAGCACGCACGGAGATGAGAAGGGTATGTATCGACTTGTCTAACTCTGGGGGTTACGGTGAATAAGCTAAATTCCCAATAAGTCGGCGTGTTCCTTTAAATTGACGAACATCATATTTGTAATCCATGGCCCAATTCAAACGGGATCAAAATATAATTTGTCTCTCCCCGTTCACTACCGTTCATATTTCTTCCGAATTAAGGTCCCATGAGGTCCACCGGAAGGAGAGGGACCTCGCCTCTCTATAGAAACAGACTCCAGTGGAGTTGCCCCCTGCTGGAAATGAGATAGAATGCAGGTTTAAGGTACTTCCGCATTGACTTCACTTTTTAAAGCTTCGTACTTCAAACTAGTAGACAATTTCTCATGCATGTATGCATTTTTCTCACTTTCGAAATTCAGAAAACAGATTCACAGGTGACTACACTTAGTTCAGACACGTAACGCTGTAAGGCTGAAACAATCAGTCATTATTCAGTTAGTCAATTGACAGAAAATTAATCAACTATTTTGATAATTGATTAATAATTGATGGTATTTTAACATTACCTAGTTCCAGCTTCTCAATTTGTACGGATAGGCAGCTTTTCTTTGTATTATGTGACAGTAAACTGAATATCTTTGTGTTTTGGACTGTTGAAGACATCACCTTGGACTTTTTGTGATGGACGTTTTCCACTATGTTCTGACATTTTATAGACCACTGTCTACAAAGATCATCAGGGCTCACCTGATGTAGTCGTTCTTGCAGAGGATCATGCCTCCTTTGCTGTAGCAGGTGCTACTGTACTCGCCCAGCTGAGCGTGGCAGCAGGAGCACTTGAGGCATCGCGTGTGCCAGTACCGCTCCATGGAGAAGAGCAGGAAGCGGTCTGCGATTCGACCTCCACATCCTGCGCACAACCTGCCCCCTGTCCCCCCGCCACCACCCATCACTGCCACTGTGGGCGCCTCCACCCTGCTGTTCACCATAGCAACCTGAAGAAAGGGCAAGAAGAAGAGAAGACAATTGAGTCTGGACAGTGGAATATTCAATGGAAATAGTTAAATATAGCGGGTCCTTGATTGAGCAGTTCCAAATTGCTTACTTTTCTGAAATGAATGTCTCTATCCACAATCATCCTTATTCTTGAATGTATGAATATCGGTCTGCAACATTAGATTTTAAATACTGGTATCGGCCTCAAAAATCCAGTGTGTGTGTGTGTGTGTGTGTGTGTGTGTGTAATTGATGTTTTTGTTATTCCTAAGGTTGTTAAATAGATCTTACATTTCTTTCACTCAGTACAAAAGTAAACTTAGTTACTTTGCAGTTAAGGCGGCCGCCTTAGCAACATGCGCCTGCTGCCTTAACAACATCGTAAAAAAAACATTTATCGCCGTGTGGCAGATAGCCACATAGATATAGATATAGATGGATATAATTTATTAATTACATATTATTAAAATTTAATATTTAGTGTTTAATAAGTAATTGTTAAATGTACCCCCCCCCCCACACACACACACACACACACACACACACTTTTTTTGGGCCTGCAAATACCTCTTATTTTAACTTGATAATATGTATGTATGATATATATAACATGGCTGCTATATGACAGAATGCAGAAGCCTACCCTTTTTGGAAATGTAGTTCATTTGACGCAGCTGCTAATTTCTTCCTTATCTCTTCCAAACGTCATGGAAACAGAAACCAAAGTTATCGTAAAACAGTTTCAAAATGAAATGGTTATAAGCAAAGTCGCTATAGCTGTTGGTGGAAAGAGTGTTACACATATGCCATCAGGCAACATTTACTGTATTTCTCCTTTCTTCACTTTTCCATTACAAAACTGAACTGATTTCATGCACAGCTGGGAATAATATTGCTTTTGAATCACACTGAGGACAACCATAGCAGTGTGTGCTACTCAGCAATGAGTCAGCAGCACTGCCTCTTCAGCCGCTTCCGTGATTTATAATTAGCGCCAACAACAACATAAAATAATTGCAGGGCTAGATTTCATTTTCCAAATGAGCAACAGCAGCACAATTTGTCCTCCAGAGCGTCTAATTTCAGCAAGGGCATGTTTAGCTTTACGACTAGCCTTCCCACAAGATTATTTGCGATTGCAGCAGCTGGTCCTCTGCAGTGAAGCAGGCTGCCCTCAATACCCTCATTTTCTAGAGTAGACACCTGGCTCCAATCAGCCACAGGAACACCATGTTAGGGCAGCATTAAAACCCCAAACAGCCTCATGCACCAGGAACCAAACCTTCATAATAGTGCAGGCTTATTCAATGAATTGAAAAGGGAACTAATTCACAAATTTAACTTCCAAAATAAACCACTTGAATCCTGGTGTCCCCAAAATAGCATTACATTCATGTTTTAGAGGCTGAAATAACTTTAAGGTGTATCCAGTTGTGTGCCCTTTTTCAACTTTCACAGGGCAAATTTACAACAACAGCTCAAACCGTGGGCAAAACTTAACTTTCTTTTAAAAATAACTTTAACAAACCGTTAAATCAGCATCTCTCTTACAGGGTTTCTGCAGATTTCAACAGGTCAAATTCAAGACCTTTTAAGACCTTATGAATGAATAAATATGGTGGATAAAATCAGAATTAATTTTTTTTTCCCAATCATCAATGTCATTTTACAGCATACAGACAGACCAGCGGCCTACAGCTCTTCCCCCACGCGCAGCGTGCATGTCAATATGGTTTTAAGGTTAAGTTGTTAATACAATATTGCAGCTATGGTTAATGTTAATCAGGTATTTTATCTGCTGAACCATACATTTTATTTGACAAAGCAACCAGATTTAGTTGTCAAAGCACAGGTACACTTAATCTGTATCATCTTCTAGTGTGGTTTGTTTAATATATAAATAGTTATTTCTTTCTAAATGATCTTGTTATGTAGTCATTTCTTTTCAAAAGGCTGAAAATAGTTCATAAACCTTTGTTTGACTAGTTTGTTTCTGAATACGCCACCCACCTCCACAAGTAAATTCTAAACCTGTTGGAAACACTGTATACAGAACCAAAGAGTCTCCTGAATAATTCATTCATACTATAGGCTTATAATATTTTATAACTTATTGTATAAATATTCTAAATGTTTCAACTTTATTTCTCAGAAACCAGTTTGTATGTGAAGCTGCGCTAAACACTACACTTCCCAGGAGCCTCCATGAAACATAGCTCAACAGTATGTCATGTGGTTTACATATGTCTGGATCTAATATTTCTGTCTTTAGCGGCCTTTAACGAATAGCATTTCCCATCAGCTATAGACAGATGCATGGAGTTACAGAAGCTCATGGAACGTCATCGCTTCAGCTCACTCTAGCCAGAGCTGTGACATCAGAATACAAGCATATTCAGAGTACTGTTACAATCAAGAGCAAATCACTACATCATTGTTGTTCAACTAGATTTATACTGAGAACACAGGATGTCTTAGGTCACCCTCAATGAACTTGTTTCCCCCCCCCCATTCTATTTCCTGTCTTCAGTGCCAGATTCCTTTGGGCGGCACATCACGAGCCATGAAATCAATTAGCAGGCAGAGTCTGCATAATCCAACAGCTTCCACCCCAGTGAAATACAGTGAGAGCAATTTTAGATGGGTCCAACAGCTCATCCACCAACGTGAAAACATATTTTACCTTGCAGTTTGTCTCTCCTTTTGTCCTTCACTTGCAGCTGGTTGCTAGAAGCAGTCTGGGTATCCCATGCTCAGACACATCTAATGAAGTGTTAAAGGGAAATTTTAGCCATTTTCAACCTCATCTCTATCTCAACGAGGGATATGGTGTGAAAAAAAGTTTTTTAAAAGATATTCTTTTGGGCTTTTTCCTATATTTAGAACAGCTAAAGAGAGACAGGAAATCGGGGAGAGAGAGGGGGGATGACACGCAGCAAAGGGCCTCAGGTCGGATTCGAACCCGGGCCACAAGTACTGTAGCTACATGCTAACGCCAGAGAAGTTGTTAAAATGTTGTTCATTTCTCCCCATTTCCGGGTCACATTACTGCTGGAACATGTCCAGTTGTGTAGTATTTGGTTTTAAAGCCTTTATCTGCGATTTTTTTGATGGTAGAAAGTGCTGCTATATTCTAGAACTGTCCACTGCTAACTATAGTAATGGAGATACCTACCCCTCAAAATCCACTTTTCTCAGGATATAATTTTTTGTCTACTAATTTGAATGTTCCATTCGAAAGGAGAGGCTAAGAAAATACACACTGCTGGGTGTTAGAATTTTTTAAAGTCACCTTTTTGTTCTAAAAAGCCTTTTAAAATGTCAATGACTTTACGGCAAGCTCTGAGTCACTTCCTTTTTTCTCTCGAGGCATCGACAACACAGCTGACAGGTTAGGCTCACCCTGTCAATTAGGGCTGTGTTCGATTGAGGAAATTCTTAGACGACTAACACTCATTCAATTGTATCGACTAATCGATTAGTTGATTTAATCGGCAGATCTATAAATCTGAGTTTCTCCGCAAAGAGTCATGGAAAAGCACCACTTTCATTCTTGTGTTTTACCAGAGATGTGCTCGTACGTTTCTTGGAAATAAGTCATTCAGCATGAAAAAAGCATAAAATATGACTAATCGACTAAAGAAATCTAAGTTGAATAAGAATAAAACAACTGATTAGTCGACAAATCGACTAAGAGGGAGCAGCCCTACTGTCAATACACATGCTAGAAAGAGCTTTGCTAATGTTTTTAAAGACCACACCAAAATATTCACTCTGACATTCTGGTTCCGCTTTGGATGCCATGAAGTGGGATCTCTGGTCGTAATCAGTCCTTCACTGACCAATCAGCATTCATTAGCAGAAAAGCTTGAGTACTCGAGTACTCATGTCAAAAGGACATGAGTACTCGTTCATTCAACTTTCAACCTATAATCCATGTTGAACTTGCAAAAACTACAATCAATGTTGTTGCTGTATACTCCGTTGAAGCCACCGGCTGTACGGAGACAGCAACAACAGGAACGCTTATACGGAAAGCTGACCAATCAGAGCAGACTGGGCTTTTTCGGAAGCGGGGCTTAAAGAGATAGGCGCTCCAACAGCTGCAGCAGCAAATAAAGTGTTTTTGGAACATTAAAGCATAAAAACATGTTCTAGTAAAAACACAAAATACAAGTATGAACCTGAAAATGCTATATAATATGGCATTTTAAGCTGCTTTTTAAAAGAGTCCACAGATTCCAACAACCTTAAGCTTAATGTAGCACACACTGGGGGAATTACATTTCTTCAATAGACGACATATGTCGACCATCAGTACTGATTGGACATCCCCATTAAAGTTGGCGAATTTTCCCTTTAAGGGGAAGATACAGCAGTCAAGGTTCAGCCAAAGAGGATAAGAGGCCTTGATTAATGAATCCTTAAATCCTAAACACAGCATGTACGCTAACAGTGAAACCTCAAACATTTCCTTAATCTTAGTACAAGTTAAATATTCTTGGACACGTGTGAAACTAATTGCAGAGGAGCAGCCAATGTAATCATCATGCAAACACCTGCGTTAATTCAAGACGTTTCAAGACATCTGCCAAATGGCTCTCTGATACAATTCATATCCCATTAAAATGCAAATCCTGCATTTAATCATCTTCTGCAATGCAAAGCCTTGATTTGTCACCGGTCTCAGGGAGCGGAAGCAGTGATAGTGATATTTCCGCAAATCAGAATGAGCTTTAATGGCCAAGTATGTTTGCACACATACAAGGAATTTGACTCTGGGTTTCTGTTGCTTTTAATCAATCAAACATACCCAGAAATAGACTAAATACTAAAATTTGCTAAAACATGTACAACTAAGCTGAACAAATTAAATACTATGCACAGATAATATTTAGGTTTAAAGTTGTTTCGTATGTAAGTTTGTAAATTTTTTCCCTTATATTTCGTTTGACTATTGATGACATTTCCACTGCTTAACATGGTCTGTCATGTGACTTTACCTGTTGACACCAAGCGTGTGACTTTTTTTTTACCTATGCATATTGGCCATGTGATCACTTGCCAATAAGCTATAAGAGACTGATGAAGGCCTTAAAGGGTAACTACCATTTTTTCAACCCTATTTCCCTTTGTTTTTGTGTCTAAGTGACTGATGGGTACACCAATCTTTGACATTGGTCCAGGATGAAGCGGCGAAACAAGCTACAATGTAAGTTAATAGGGCAATTGTCCACCTTGTATTTACCTTCACAAAAGTGCTCAAATTAATATTCTAAGTGTCTGACAACATTATCGAAAGGATCCCTTCCAAGACAGTCCTTTAAAATCTATTTGAGACCTTTCTGTTTAATCACAAACAGCTCTGAAGTTGCTAGCGCTAAACCAACCAGACTCCATTTAAAAAAGCAATACTTTTAGCGTGTACAGAGCCAACATATTTTCAATGTCACGCATTTTTTACGCTACAACATTTTTTGTCACATACAGCAAACATCTCCTTACTATCCCTAGCAGCCTGTCCCCTGAACACACTGTAAAAAAACACGGCCTCTGTAGACAGCCCAGGCTCCACAAACTGCAACAAAAACACACTGGCCAACCTGCACCACGAAACCTACACAGTGTTCCAGCGTTCCAGCCAATAACTGACAAGAAGGATTTGGGGGTGGGGGGTTAGTGCACGGCAATGGAGGAAGAGAGGCTGGGATGAGGAGGAGGGAGGGGCGAGCTAGCTTTGTTTTGTTTGAAAATACTTTGAACGTCAACAAGAAGTGCCGTCACCCAACATCGCTTAGAGCACCTTTTAATATATAAAATTGTATTCAGTTAGGATCTAATAGATGTTTATGTGACTTCCTGTATAAACTGGTGATGCTGACGAAAACTGTCTGACTTGACTGCAGCTTTTTGCCACTCCCCTGAGATACACATATCCAAAAAGTTGACATATTCTTTTTTTTAAGATAATTTTTTGGCCATTTTAGGCCTTTGTTAGACAGGACAGCTTGAGACGTGAAACGTGATGTGAAACGTGATGTGAAACCGATTAGCGAAATGCTTTCAGTGAATTTAAGCTGGGCTTTTATTGTGAAGGGTAGACATGAAAAAGCCAGCGTTATGGTTATACCTTTTTTTTCTCAACCTTTTTTCAACACAACAGTTGCGATGTTCCTGTCAGCTATCCGATCGTCCTCCAGGAAAGTGAAGAAAAGTTTGCTTGATGTATCCAAGTTGACATATTCTTTTTTTTAAGATTATTTTTTGGCCATTTTAGGCCTTTTTAGACAGGACAGCTTGAGACGCGAAACGTGACGTGAAAACCATTGTTCGGTGTTCATTAGACATTTGAACCCTCCCCGCCCAAAACAAAGGCTAGCAAACAAGCAACTACTTGTGTTCTGCCCTGGTAATAAACTGACTGATGAAACAGGAGCTAATTAAACCCAATTCTACTGCAATCTGGACACACCGATGAATTGCATGCAGTTTCAGGTTGACAGAGCCAATAATGGCTCATTTTCCCCAAACTGAATGCAATTGAGTGATGCCTCTCACACAGGAATAACTATTGTATTGTAATGTACTCCTGGACTCCATGACAACAGTACTATCACAATTAGTATAAAAAGACATGGGTGTAAGGGTATATGGCATGCTATCTGTTTCCATTAACATGCCTATTTCTGGACACAGGCTTGTTTGATTAGAGGTGTTATGAGGCCATGGCAATGTGTGACACTCTTCACTTTTTAGAGTGTAGTGTAGTCCTCCTTTGGCATGCTCTATCTAATCATTTATCACTTTGAGTATAGAATCTCTGATTCTTTAGACATGCAGGGGTTTGTGTATCCAGGATGATGGCTGGTCAGTGTGTTGAAGCAGACAGAGTTTTATACATGTATTAAAGGAATCCTTCACCCTCAAAATGACATGTAGCGAAAGTGTTTTAATTAGTAAGGTATTAGTGAAAATGCATGCGCTTATGGGAAGTACTGAGCAGGACTGGATAATCTTGAATTAAACTGCACGATTTGTTTGAGATTTTGTAAACTGATGTTCAATTCCAGTTAAGTTGGGACGTTGTGTAAAGGCGCTGACACACCAAGCCGATTATCGGCCAACAGACAGTCTGTCTCGTTCAGTGACTCAAGTCTGTTCGGTGTGTTTGCGTGTCGTCATCAGTCGGAGGAGGAGCCGTCGGCTTTAATTTGGGCCGATTTGACTTGTTGAATCTGATTGATGGAGTGCTAGCCGGAAATGACGAGCGGGATGAGCGTGACTAACGCTTCTCCAAATCTGACAAAAATCTTTCAAACTGACCTTTGTCGATCAAAAAAAAACAGACAGATTCAGCAACTGTATGGTCTATTTCTCTCTTTAAATGTTTTCAGAAACACGTTTCGGTGAACTATTTTCGTAAAATACGAGATCATATTCCGAACGAGCCGCCATTATGGTCGTGACGCGTTAGTCATTTCCGGTTTTAATTTTTTGAGCGACAGTACAGATAAGCGCCGCCTGCTGTTATGGAGACGTATTACGTCTTGCACGTGTTCGGAGGCACTTTTTGGAACTCGGGGAGCCGAATCATCAGTTGGACTGCCTTTTCTGCCGACGGTCGGCCGTCGGGTTGGTGTGTCAGAGCCTTAAGACGTAAATAAAAACAGAATACAATGATTTGCAAATCCTTTGCAACATATATTCAATTGACTACACTGCAAAGACAAGATATTTTATGTTCAAACTGATAAACTTAGTTTTTTTGCAAATTTGATGCCTTCCAAAAAAGCTGGGAAGTTGTTTACCACTGTGTTACATCACCTTTCCTTTTAACACTCAATAAGCGTAAAAGACTTTGCTTGGAGGGGCAGCATATGTTGCTCCAAAGCCTGTATGTACTTTTCAGCATTAATGTTGCCTTCACAGCTGTGCCAGTTACTAACACATCCCCATACCATCACAGATGCTGGCTTTTGAACTTTACGATAACAATCTGGATGGTCCTTTTCCTCTTTGGCCCGGAGGACATGACGTCCACGATTTCCAAAAACAATTTCAAATGTGGACTCGTCAGACCACAGCTCACTTTTCCACTTTGTGTCAGTCCATCTCAGACGAGCTCGGGCCCAGAGAAACTGGCGGTGTTTCTGGGTGGTGTTGATATATGGCTTTCGCTTTGCATGGTAGAGTTTTAACTTGCACTTGTAGATGTAGCGACGAATTGTGTAAACTGACAATGGTTTTCCAAAGTGTTCCTGAACCCACCTGGTAACATCCTTTACATAATGATGTCGGTTTTTAATGCAGTGCCAAGTGGGGGATCCAAGGTCACAGGCATTAAAAGATGGTTTTCGGCCATGTCTCTTATGTGCAGAGATTTCTCCAGATTCCCTTAATCTTTTGATGATATTATGGAGTGAATGAAATCCCTAAATTCCTTGCAATTGTACATTGAGAAACGTTAATCTATTGGACTATTTACTCACGCAGTTGTTCACAAAGTGGTGAAACTTGCCCCATCCTTGCTTGTGAAGGACTGAGCTTTTTATACTATACAAAATGAGTAAATATTTGCAAAAAAACAATTAAGTTTATCAGTTTGAACATCAAATATCTTGTCTTTTTAATGCATTCAATTGAATATAGGTTGAAAAGGATTTGCAAATCATAGTATTCCGTTTTTACTTACGTTTTACACAACGTCCCAACTTCTGCTATTACTGGTTTTGAAATCGCACCCCTCTATTACTTTAATGCATCAAGACTTTTCTAATTTTTTTGATTCTCCGTTCACTGTGGAGGCATGCGACACAAACAAAGTTTTCTTAAAGAATTCAAGGCAACACTCTGAGATGATTGATATACAAATGGTCATTTTGAGGAAGGAAGTATTCCTTTAACGTACAATATGTAAGTTTCTGCCGCTAGGGGTTTCTCAACCAAAACAATGGATTGTAAACACAGACGTTTGATGACGTTGAGAACTATAGTAGTTTTTATTGCTAAACACTATCGTCGATTAGAATGCATCTGTTCGCGGACAAGTTTACCCATTCAACTTTATTCACGTTACGTTTAGTAACGTTTATTCATGTCATGCACACCTTTTGGATTTTACCGGGCGGACGGGGTTTGTTGTAACGCTAGCTAGCTACTCAACGAGGCTGAGAGACGGGTATGGGTGGAGATTGCAGGGGGAATCTCCAGGACGACGAGGATGTTCGATTGCCGTTGTCAGCAGCAGAACATCTCCCAGCTGCCCGATCTCCCCCTTCACTTTCTGTAAGCTTAACTATTCATTTTGGTGCTTAACCCACCTTTTGTCGGGTTAATTTAGCTAGCTAGCTAACTGTAAAGACAGCTAAACGCAAAGGGGGGAGAAATTCGTCAGGGAGGAGATTTTCAGTACAAACACCGGTAACACTAACAGAGACGTAGCGAGCTAACATTATGGATGGCCAATGTTGTGACTAGGATGCCTGGGTCTGATATTCTCTGTTTCCCGACACTTCATTGAACTGCCGTTGGCGTCGTAAGCACCCGGCACCGGCTGGGGCTAACGGTAACTAGCTATTGCTACATGTCCCGGCTGTGTTGTCAGCTATCATCCCGAATGAAGTCTCTTTATGCCGGGGTAGTGAGGCAGGCAGACCGGAGTGTGCTAGCTGGCTAAATTAGCATTAGATTAATCGTCTATTTATACAGCTAACGTTAACGTTACTAGTGAACTTATTTGTGGGTTAGCGCAGTGCTGCTTTTATCCATGGTCAAAACAATCATACTACTAATAACTTTATGAGCGTGTTGAACGATGTTGTAACCCTATAATGTTATCCACCAAGCATTAGCTAGCATTAACGTTAGCTACTTGTCAACCAGCACATACATTGTAGTAACATTAAGCTGGATTAATATTGATATGTATCAATATCAATAAATAAGGTTTCTGCTGTATTACTGTGTTGCAAAGTGGCATGTAATTAATCACAAAATTATGCCTTTTGGCAGAAAAAGCAGTGTTACCAGTCTTTTTTTCTGTGACATTGTATGATTTACAATTACTCTCGAACGTAGCATCTGGGTGCCCGTGTTTTGACCGAAGTTACGAGTAACTAGATGGTGAAAGGTTATATGACGCCACTGACGGGCGACTAAATGAAACGTGACGTGTCTGAAAATAAAATAACAGATTTCTCTGGATTTGCCATTTGACGTTTTTAGACATTTTAATGCAGAAAAGTTACATTAAGCAACTTTGAGTTTATGAAAAGCGCTATATAAATTCCATTTATTATTAAAAATGTATTATATTGTACCGTTAAGATTACGACTGAAAAGAGGGCCATTTAATTTATTAGTCAACAACATAACAATAATCAGCAACTATTTAATTGATAATAGCTCAATAGAATAGATAAAAGTTAATTATCAACCAATCTCTGTTCCCAGTTACTCAAATGTGAGTCTTTTTAATCAACACTATGGGCACGAGTTCCTGTGTTCTCAGTCAAATTATAAAGATGCCCTATTAGTGCTGAAGACCCACGCAAAGCAAAGCAGGCTGCATGCACTGGAGCGAACATTATTCATATTTAACATTAACAAGCTTGTAACTGCTAAACATAATAACCGTCACTAATAAATGGGGAATTGATAGTTAATAGTTATTTTACTGTTAACAAACAATTAAACAATGAACATGTGATTAGTTTAGTGTAATATGAAATAACTGGTTTATAAATTTAGATTTACATTATTAATACTGTGTCAATGGTTAATAATTGTTTTATAAACCATGGATTCGTCAGATTTGGATGCTATTATCAAGTTGTAACTTATGTTTATAGTAATTAATTAATGATTAATAATAAGTGGTTTATAAAGCATCAAGTAACATTACATTTGGTCCCATAAAATGTGTTTTTGGTGATCTATAAATGACCATTGATTACTTGTGCACTGATAATAGTTAGTCCAAATCATGTTTATAGATGCTTTACAAAGTATTCATAAACCTTTCACAAGGTACTATAATCATCAACTTTATGGTAGCATCCAAATAATGTTTATTGGCGGTTTACAAGCGATTCCCTAAAGGTTCCCAAATTATTTTCTCAACAAGATATATAAAATGTTATGATGTGTGCAACAATAAACTGTTAAAATAACATACGCTACCGGTAAAAAATGTTGTGGTCACTTAGAAATTTCCATTCCACTCCATTACAGACAGAATCTCAGCTGAGATCAGTTCCATTGTTTTTTTTAACCAGGGCAGCAGTTTTCAGATGACATTATGTGCTTACATAATTGCAAAAGGGTTCTCCAATGTTTTCTCAGTTAGCCTTTTAAATTCAAATCAGATTAGTAAACAGAATGTGCCGTTGGAACATTGGATGAATGGTTGCTGATAATGGGCAATGTAGATATTGCATTAAAGATCAGCCACTTCTTTCTACAACAGAGGAGAACCCTTTTGCAATTATGTAAACACAGAATATAATCTGAAAACTGCTGCCCTGGTTAAAAAAAAAAACAATGCAATTGATCTCAGCTGGTATTCTGTCTATAATGGAGTGGAATGGAAATGTCTAAGTGACCCCAAACTCTTTGACCGGTAGTGTACATGATAGCATTACTAATAACTAAACAGAATTCATTATCATGGGATTGTTTGTTAACAGTAAAACCACCATTTACTAATTAATAAAGTTTTTAAAATATGTTATTATAAAGTGTTACCATTATTTCTACTGTCTAGGCTACCCTTTTGTGTTTGTGTAAGTATCCGATGTGTAACGTTAGCTAAGATGTGCTTTTCCAAAAATATAAGAACTGGAAGAGGCTACAAGAAGCAAGTCGGTTTATTAATATGTGGGAAATAAAGGCGCGCTGCAACTCACCTTATAACCGTGAACTGGGAACTCGTCGGGGGGGAAGAGTTGATGAAACAGCGGAGGCTGATAGCTTATTCTCTCGCCTTCAGCTCAAGTACAGGAAAGTCAGATGTTACAGAGAGAGCCGTGAACTTCTCAGATGCTACAGTATGTTCTCCACGCGCCGGTTGGTCTGTGTGGTGAAAACCCGAGTAGCGTTAAACTCCCCTTCTCTTCTCTATTCCCATTTACAAAGCTTTCTGGCTGTGGCTGTGGACGGACACCGACAGCTCACTGACAGCCAATCCCATCTCTGACCGACCGGTCCCCGGTACAGCTTCTGTCTTTTGTCCCTGAAAAGAGCCGTGCTCCCGCGAACAGAGAACAGAAGTAAGTTCTCTCCGGTGATTTAAACGGATTTATAACTACTCCGTCTCTGACGTGGTAAAAGGGGGCGTGGCTTCTGCCTGCTGTCAGGATAATGGATGACTGCTGGGGAGACTTTTGCCTACTTTAGGATGTTCAAAATAAGTCACAACCAGTGGTGGAAGAAGTATTCAGATCCTTTACTAATTAAAAAGTACTAATACCACACTGTGAAACTAAAATACTCTGTTACAAGTTAAAGTCCTGCATTGAAAAAGTATTGTATATGTAAGTATATGTAGTATCATCAGGAAAATGTAGCCTACATAAAGTATTAAAAGTAAATGTATACTCAATGCAGAAAAATCCTCACAATCCTCAATCCTCACTTGTATGCTTATCCTTGTAACTTGTAACTATCCTTGTAGCTGCAAGGACAGCAATGATTTGTTTCCTTGTGGCGGTGGTCTAGTCTAATGTATTGTGGTGGGTATACTGTACTGTATATAAATATATTGGCCTATATATATATGGGCCAGAATCTGCCTTTGGGGGAGGGGGGCATATCATAGTGGGGGGGGGGTCTGGGTGTCCTCCCCCAGGGTTATTTTGAGCGTCAAAGACTTCATTTCCTGCATTCGGGTAACTTTTATTCACCAATTTACGGTGGAAATCCCTTTATTTATCCTATGCGAAGAAGAAAAACACAGATGACAATTCAAAATATGTCCAAAATATAATGGAAAGTATGTTGTTGCGTGTCATTGGGCATTTTTCAGAGGGTATATGGAAATCCTGGAGCTTTCTTAGTGGGTATACTGCTTATTCTGCGTATCACGTAGACTACACCACTGAAAATGATTATTTGTATATTAGTCTGGAATCTGGATCAACCAAATTATGCCAGGATAAGCCTGACAACCGGGACATCTGGTGCAGTTTTGCCCCCTTCATTTCTGCTATCAAAATCCCTTCACTATGGGAAACGACAAGAGCTAATAATTGCAACTTTTGATGAAACTTTGAATCGTACAGCAGGCAGGCCTGCTTGATTCTTTAAGGGAATGATATAAAGATTTAACAAAGAATATGTTTCCAGCGTTCCTCTCTAACTGGGACGTTTTGGGACCGATTGGTGGATTTGCTGTGGACGAAGTACACACGGCGATACACTGGTAACAACAAATTCCGTTTAACCATGATTCCAGCTAATTTTGTTAGCTCACGTTACTCTATTGTGTGAACAGTTTCATATTTTATGTGGTGCAAATGTTCCCCGAACACAAGTTCCTTCCCAAGACTATTTTGCACAAGCAGGAGCTTAGCGCCGCCCAGGATGATGGTGATTGGTTACAGAAATGCAAACAAGCCAGAGTGTTTTTTTCTCCTATCCTAGAATGTATCTGTGGTGTAGCCAGACCTTATTCCCCAGCGCTGTGGAGATAGGTCTGACAATGCGAGACTATTTGTATCAATTACTCACCACGTGTTACCTTCTAGTCTGGAAGAAAACATTTTTCTAGCATGCCTCCACTGTGAACAGAGAATCCAAAAACATGCAACCCTCTTATTAGTTCAATTCATCAAGAATTATTTTGGATAGTTTTTGGATTCTTGAGGCAGTTCTTTTTCTTCAAGAATTCAAGGCAACACGGGGTGAGTCATTGATATACAAATGATCATTTTCAGGGTGAAGTATTCCTTTATGTAAAAGTAGCAATACCACAATTCTACTTGAGTAAAAATACTGGTATTACCAGCTAAATGTACCTACATGTAAAGTACACATTGTGCAGAATTGCACCTTTCAGAGTGTTACAATATGTAGCCCCCCCCCCCGAAAGACCAGACCAAAACCTCACACAGCATCCACTGAGAAGGGGTCAAAGGTCATCAACGAGGATTCTGTGGATGACCAAAGGAAGATCATGGAGGCCATCAAAACAGAAGGTGTGACTTAAACCGCCATTGTGTAATGTTTTGAGTTGATTCTTAGCAAAAAAAACTGTTCTTTCACAAATATGTGCTCATTCATGTGTAATTACTTCCACCAACTAATCAGTAAGCGTAGAATCTGCCATTTAGAATCATTCATAATATATACGAGCGAGTCGCTCAAATGACGGCCACCATGTTGCGCCTCCATCTTTAAAATACATTAGCCAAAGAGGGACATACCCCCGCCTTTCGCCCTCTTACACTCAGTGGCGCCCCGCACCGTGACGAATGCCAGGGGGAGACTACTCGCCAGGGAAGCGAAAAAGATAATTAAAACGACAACAGGACAGGCAAAGCAACAAGACCAAAGTTAATATTGGAGTGGCTAGAACAGCTGCTTGTAAACAATGGAGAGAGCTAATTTCAGGTTCGGCCACCGTAGCAGTTAAAAAAGTGATCGGAATGGGAGGGGCTAGAAAGTAACATTCAGTTGGTTGTCATATACAATTTCACCGCATGATTGGAGAAATTCTTACACAATGTAGCTTTAAAGCTGCACTTATCATTTTTTATTTACATTAATAGTGGATCAAATGAGTCATGTAAGAAGTGTCACTGGTAGTGACAAACCTACAGAGAATTATCACCTGACTCCGCAGTTGCCCTGAGATGTACATAACTTTTTCAGCATCTTTTAGTTGTTTTGGTTTCACGGCCCACAACTTTGCTGTTTAAGTTGACTCTCACTGCTTGAAACATTGTTTCCAGCAGCAGAAAAGCAGCTGTTTTCTGTGAGAAAGCTCGAAATACTCACCGTACACTATCTGCCCAGCACCAAACCAGCTCCCAGACAAAGTCAGTGAGCTGGTGAACATAGTGGAGCATTGCAGTTAAAGCTTTAGAGCGTCACTTTTAATATTTGATTAATTAATAAACGTCCGTTACATTTAAGCCGTTGCCAAATGAGTTGATACAAAGCTAATTGAGCCTATCAGCTCCACACAACTCTCTCTGGATTTCTCGAAGCTTGAGTGAAGATAATGACCTCTTCAGAAGAGTCCATCATGTTTTTTTAATCCTCCGTGTCCTCCTTGGCTACTAGCAGCTGCGTGGAGGAGTGGGGGCAGTGCACGATCACGGAAGGCTTGTATCATGTGGATGTGCTGACAGTTTTTTTGTCATTACTTAGAATTTCTCATTGGGGAGACAGAAACTATAATACTTTAGCTTTAAAAAGCCTTTTTTTTCTCAAGACCATCGAAGGAGAGTGAATGTTGGACTTCCATTCGTCAGGAGGTCAGAAACATGACCCCAAATAAATGATAATGTTGCTCTGTGTCTTCTGAATGCATAAACAAGCCCATTTTTGCTAACATTTGCATTTTTAACAAGGTGAAAATACATCGGTGTTGTGTTTACAGCTTATTGTGCTGTACAAAAAAATATAATGAATTAAAGCTGGTTTGATAAAAAAAGCTCAGATGGATGTATTAAAGCCCAAGTGGTGTATACTTGTTATGCTTTGTTGCCCTTGCTATGTCTCCTGAAGGCCCACTAAGTAAAATAGGATCACTGTACAGTTAGCGTTGAGTTTACCATGAGTCTAAATAGCAGTCAAATAATACTCTCCTGATGCAATGATATCAGATTAAAGTTAAAGTTTACTACAAATTATCTATTGGTTAACATAGATATGAACATCTTCTAAGGCACATGTGTCAAACTCAAGGCCTGCGGGCCAAATTCGGCCCCTCACAAATTTTGATCCGGGCCGTATTAGAGTGCGGATTGGGCAGCATTTTTCTGGTCCGGCCCGCGTCCGACAGAGCAGTAACCGAACCGGACCCGAGCCTGACAGGCATTAAGATATTTATGTCTGAGCCCGACACTCTCTCATTCTAATGATACATGTAGGTTACGTCTGTTTGTGTGGAAAGCCCGCTTTTATTAAGCAACTGTAGGAAGGCATTCGGAAATGTCAACAGATGAGTGCATCAGCGCACACGGGGCAACAAGCGCACGTTATCGCGCTGATGTGACCGAGCCCGACCCAAACCCGAACATAATTTCTAAATTTCTGTCCGAACCCTGGCCCGGCCCATCGGGTCCCGTCGGGCTTGGGTCAGGTATCCATCTTCTAGCCCGTATATCAATTTAGGTTCACAATGAATTTCGGTCCGCCTAGTTGTGCGCCAGACCAAAAAGACGGGAAACTGTAATTACACAACACTCCAAGCCGACTTTGAGACTCTGAAATTCCCTCAGAAGCAGAGAGTTTGCATATTCAGGCTGTGAAAAAAAATGTAATCTTTGTTTTGCTAAATGCTATGATGACTAAGGAAGTTTCTTGCTGACTTTTTTAGGGTTTTATGTCAACCAAACTGTAAACGAGAAGACTATTTATTTAATTTATACTTTATTAATCCCGCAAGGGGAAATTACTATGTTTTCACTCTGTTGTTATTACACACAGGCCAGAATTACACACACATGCTCAGTACCTCCACATGCACCAATGGAGAGATATCAGAGCGAGGGAGCTGCCCATGGAAAGGCGCCCCGAGCAGTTAGGGGTTCGGTGCCTTGCTCAAGGGCACATGGGAGTGCCCAGGGCCCTTTGCAGCTACCAGTCCAACACCATACTGTGGTCCGTATGGGGACTTGAACCAAAAACCCTCCGGTTCCCAACCCAACTCCCTACTGACTGAGCTACTGCCACCCCAAACAATGGTTCCGCCCAGTTATATGAGACATGCAATTATACAGTCCAAAATATTTTACTTTTTTCGTTTAAATAAAAGCATGTCAATAAACGTTACATGTCTGGCCCTTGAAGTGATTTTAATTTTCCAGTGTGGCCCTTAGTGAAACTGAGTTTGACCCCCCCTGTTCTAAGGATATAGTGTTTATCATTAGGGTTGCAGTGCAGTGAGACTTTGTTTGAACCAAAGGGGGGCTAAGGGGAAAACTGTTCTAACCACAATGTCAGTTCCCTGTCAGCGCCTTTAATTATGTGGTTATTTATAGTCCGCTCCGTGTGTCTCCTGTGGTCTAACTAAGCCTATGGCCTGAACCACAGTCCGACATTACACCTGCAGAGGTCTGTAATAAGCGCAGCAGAGGGTTATTGTCTGGGATAGTGCTGCTCAGGCATCCAGACTGGTGATCTAAATAGTCTTATTTACCAGAATAGGCTTATATGTGAAGACGTTGGGGGAACCAATCTGTTTGGTTAACGAGCAAGAATAATAAAGCACAAGTGAAACTGGCTGTGTTATTTGCACCAACTGCAAATAGCTGAGGTGACTATAAAACATTAGTATGTGATGTGGCTTAAAAACCACATCCAAACATCCAAACATTTGCTTGTATTAGTTTACTTAGCTATAAAAGGGTGGAGGCTACTTCTATTTCCATTTCATTTGACATGTTGGAGCTCAGTCAGTAAGGACAAAAGAAAGCTGAGATTGCAATCATTACCACATGCTGGCATATTGTAGGCCTACCGTATACCTTGCCCTCTGCGATTCCAAAAAATGTGCAGAGTGTGACCTCTAGTGGACAAACTGCTAACATGCAAGGTACATACAGATTCAGGCATATCAAATAAGATAAGACAATCCTTTGTATTTCCCCCCCACCCATGTGGGGGCTAGCTCTAACCCTAACCATGACCTCTTGGCCGAAAGGTTCCTTGGCTTTGCCATAACCCTAGCTGTGTCTGACCTCAAACTGTCGATATGACGAGTACTAGCCAATCACATCACAGTAAGGTGGTTGTGGAAAAAATAGTGCTACTGGGTGTTTTTCAATTCAATTTTATTTATAGTATCCAATCATAACAAGAGTTATCTCAAGACACTTTACAGAAAGAGTAACTCTAGACCACACTCTATAATTTACAAAGACCCAACCATTCCCCCAAAAACAGTGGCGAGGAAAAACATCCTTTTTTATGGGACCATCCTCATTGTTTTCCACTTATATATGGCATAATATGTAGTGAGTATCGCTAACTGTAAACACACGGCGATCAAAGACAGATCGATTGTTAGTTAGAAATAGTAATAATAGCAAAATTAGTAGTCAGTACAATGTTACTATTATTGAAAATAGTACATAACTTCATGGAATTCATATCAAAGTAGTATTTAGTATTATAAATGTATAGGTAGTTAATTTTTTTTTTATTGTTTTTTTTTTTAAATGCTCATGCTTGTTGGCTTTTTCCCTTTACTTTATTGTGTTATATGTATTTTTTGTGCATGTTATAGCTTTGCAAAGTGAAAAAGCCCAAAGTCCCCCCCAAAGGGACTTACCATCTCCAACAGAAAACACTGTTCACAAACTGCTCCAAACAGGAGCAGCCTTTACTTCAGAGACAAACGTGGTCACTTTGTAACACACGTTATAATGCTCCCCTAGCTGCTAGCGCGACACACCCTCATACTCTGTTCCTGACTGGCTAGTAGTCCTTACCTAGGTACTGTCAGGGCACGCCCTCATACTCTGCTTCTGACTGGCTAGTAGTCCTTACCTAGGTACTGTCAGGGCACGCCCTCGTACTCTGCTTCTGACTGGCTAGTAGTCCGTACCTAGCTTGTAGTTTTTGAAAGTTCAACATGGATTATAAGTCAAAAATTAAATGAACAAGTACTCATGTCCTTTAGATTTCTTACAGGTTGAGTTGTTGTTGCCCGTAACTGATTACGACCAGAGATTCCGCTTGATGGCATCCGAAGCGGAACCAGAATGTCAGAGTGAATATTTCGGCCTGGTCTTTAAAACATTAGCAACCCTCTTTCTAGCATGTGTATTGACAGAGAGAGCCTAACCTGTCAGCTGTGTTGTCGATGCCTCGAGAGAACAAAGGAAGCGACTCAGCACTTATCGTAAAGCAGTATCTCTGGTTGTACGATGTGTATGACGTCATTGACATTTTAAAAGGTTTTTTAGAACAAAAAAGCTACTTAAAAAAATTCTAACACCCAGCAGTGTGTATTTTCTTAGCCTCCCCTTTCGAATGCAACATTCAAATTACTAGACAAAAAATCATATCCTGAGAAAAGTGGATTTTGAGGGGTATAGCTCCATAGACCTCCATTCATTCTGCACTCGCCCGTGAGCGCCATAATATGCCTCATATGGAACTGCAACCAGTTTAGAAGCCGGAAGTTTCCAGAGAGTGGAAGTTCTCCCCTTATTAGATATTCTCTGAGGTAACTGTGGGGTACCTGATTATAGACACTTCCCAGTACCAAATAATTGCATAGTCTTTTCCGAATGCTTCCTATGAATTCACATGTATACCAGAATCAATGGGAACCATTAAATAAAGGGTTACCTTTTATTTACAGAAAACATTATGGACTACGCCATAGGCGTAATTTAAAGGGGGGGTTTACAACCCCAATAATCAAAACTGAACCCAAAGTAAGGCCCTAGGCCTATGCTTATGCTCATGGTAATTCATGAAACTACCACAGACTGTTATTGTGATACTACACAATCCTGTAGAGGGCGATAATGCATCTTATAGCTGGTTGCAATCCGCTAATAACTGAGCTAAGAAGAAGATGAGCTGCAGTTATTTGTTATGATTTAGCAACATTCATAGGGAAGCGGTATCAGCTGAGGAGGGCTCATATCGGGAACATTGCTGCGTTTTTCGTATTTTATGAACTAGGAAGGTTACGTTGAATAACGTTAGCTCCTTTCGGTCCCCTTCTTTTTTTTCGACGACTGACTTGGCTTAACGTCCCACTTTAATTTGACCAGCTAACGTTAACGTTACCCAGAAGAGAGTGAGGAGCAGCGAATCAACCCACAGCCTGTTAGTATGAAATGAACTTCGTGGTGTTGTTATAGCTAGTTTTTGGTGTATTGTTTAGCTACATGCTAGCTTTGTTAGCTCGCGTTTGCTGAATGTAGACCGAGTGGTAAGTTGTCATAGAGAAGCTAACATGATATGCCTTGACATTAACGTTAACGTTAAGCCTTTATCAGTGTGAATTGAGTTAACTAAATTACATACAGCGAGCTAATATCCATATGGTTGTTAATTAGATTAGCATGGGTGTCTTAACAGTGGTTGTTATATGGTGTAAAGTATTGCTAGGTTGATCACCTTTGAGTTTTTGTGTGCTAGTGCTACGCTCTTAAAGATACAACGTTCGCTACATCATTTTACGGTAATCCACCCTGCCCACATCCACACCCACAGGGCCCATGTTACTTAAAACATATACCATAAAAACAAATACATTTACAAATATATGTGTAAATAAATGGAGCGGTCCAGTGAAGTCTCTCAAGAGTCAGTAGTTATAAATTAATCAAGTATAATTTAAAAGATAAATTAATATGTAATGTTAAATCAATTGGGTCTTTCTGTGTTTTTTATTATTTCTATTTAAAGGTCCCATGATATGGTGCTCTTTGGGTGCTTTTATATAGGCCTTTAGTGGTCCCCTAATACTGTATCTGAAGTCTCTTTTATATAGACCTTAGTGGTCCCCTAATACTGTATCTGAAGTCTCTTTTATATAGACCTCAGTGGTCTCCCTAATACTGTATCTGAAGTCTCTTTTATATAGGTCTTTAGTGGTCCCCTAATACTGTATCTGAAGTCTCTTTTATATAGGCCTTTAGTGGTCCCCTAATACTGTATCTGAAGTCTCTTTTATATAGACCTTAGTGGTCCCCTAATACTGTATCTGAAGTCTCTTTTATATAGACCTTAGTGGTCCCCTAATACTGTATCTGAAGTCTATTTTATATAGGCCTTTAGTGGTCCCCTAATACTGTATCTGAAGTCTCTTTTATATAGACCTTAGTGGTCCGCTAATACTGTATCTGAAGTCTCTTCTATAGACCTTAGTGGTCCGCTAATACTGTATCTGAAGTCTCTTTTATATAGGCCTTAGTTGTCCCCTAATACTGTATCTGAAGTCTCTTTTAGACCTTACTGGTCCCCTAATACTGTATCTGAAGTCTCTTTTATATAGACCTTAGTGGTCCCCTAATACTGTATCTGAAGTCTCTTTCCCAAAATTCAGTCTTGGTGCAGAATTACAGCCACTAGAGAGAGGAGATTCCAGATCGGCCCATCTGAGTTTTCATTTTCTCAAAGGCAGAGCAGGATACCCAGAGCTCGGTTTACACCTATCGCTATTTCTTGCCACTGGGGGACCATAGGCAGGCTGGGGGGACTCCTATCAATGTTAAAAAACCTCAAAGTGATATTTTTAAAAATAAATTAAAAAAATTCTTCCCTGTTGGGTGATGTGTTCCCCCTGTCCCCCTGTTTTCCCTTGGTATTTCTATAGAATGTTAATAGGGGAGGGGGGTGGGGGGGTGTCCATTCACTTTATGTTTTTAAGCTTTTCACTTTTAAATTAAGTTGGACTTTGACTTTTCTAGAGAGGGCTCACCCTTGACCTCCATTTGGTTGTTGTTGATGTTTCTTAGAGCCAGCATGTGATCATTTGTACTGCTAGGGCTGCTCGATTATGGAAAAAAAACATTATTTTTTGTCAATGTTGAAATCACGATTACCTTGACTTTTGGAAAGATGTTGCAATTATTGAACTTAAAAAACAATGAAATAGGTAAACATATCAACAGTGAAAACACCTTGAATGCATTTGAATAGAGAAAACGTTTAGTTACATTGTAACTTGGTTCTCTGAGTGAAGAGACTCTCTCTCCACCGTACATATGGAATAAGTAACAGTGGAACTGTTGGTTCTACAGGAGAGAAGACAGTCATTTGCGTTTTGTGGCCAAACCACAAACGCTCGTTTTTCATTTTGTGACTTTCGATTGAATAAAAGGACTATTTTTCCAGTCTTATGTCTTCATCGAATTTTTCCATAAAATAGTGTTGCAATCTTGTCTTGTCTCGATCTCTGGGTGTCTCGTCACACCCCTACATTTGAACTTTGTTTTTGTTGTTTGCAAAAACGTAATGTGCAAAATAATAGTTTTTCTCGATTATTCAGTTTTTGTAATCAGTAGGAGCTGAAATCTTAACGGCGATTCAAATTTGCTTTAATTGCACAGCCCTACGTACTGCTTCTCTAATTCCATCTGTTTTGGCTTCAGCATTCAGCTATGATGGTTGCTGCTTGCATGGGAGCTGTAATGGATGCCTATTTCTGCTTTTCAATGTTGTAATGTAATATGCAGAATCAACACTTTCCGAAGCCTTCGAGCAGTTCAGGGGAATAGTCAGTTCTGCATCGAAAACCTCTCTTCAAGTAATCCCATTAGGCCAGACCTCGAAGCAATACAACTTTAGGTGTATTTTTTATCTCTAATGTTTGCTATATGAACAAGATTGTTACCCTTGCACTGCTGTTCCCACAGCCCTATGTTCCCACATTTCTAAGAAATTTTTTTTTCCACTTAAAATTAGGCCCTATGTTCCCACAGCCCTATGTTCCCACATTTCTAAGATTTTTTTTTAAACTTAAAATTAGGCCCTATGTTCCCACAGCCCTATGTTCCCACATTTCTAAGATTTTTTTTTTCACTTAAAATTAGGCCCTATGTTCCGACAGCCCTATGTTCCCACATTTCTAAGATTTTTTTCAAAATTGGGCCCTATGTTCCCACATTTCCTTTTTCATGAATTTGTATCAGATTTTATCCCCCTTTCTCCCAATTTGGTAGCCAATTACACCTAACCTATTATCCAGTAGCAATGGACAACAGATGGAATGTAACCCTAATTTTAAGAAAAATCTTAGAAATGTGGGAACATGGGGCTGTGGGAACATAGGCCCTGATTTTCATTGAAAAAAAGATTTTTAAAAATGTGGGAACATAGGGCTGTGGGACCATTGGGCTGTGGGAACATAGGGCTGACCCCTAGGTCTGGCAATGCGAGACTTCCTTGCACTGAACTCCAGCACCAACAATTTGATTCACTGCGTCGGCCATCAGTCCTGGTTGTGTTTGCTGTGTCCGTGGGGAAAGCCGTTTTGCAAGTAGATTATCTCTCCACAGAATTTTTGTTTTTGTGCTTTTACAATCTACATATTTGTCTGCTCTCCTTTTTTTGTTTTTAAATGAGTGGAGAAGTCCAACTGGCATGTATTGCAGACCCTGAGGGTTGCTTTTCTGGAGTCTTGTTGCTTTACAAATAATGATTCATATTCTCCCTGTTTACCCAAATCAAATGAAAAACCTACTGGTTGGCTTTTACTATGCAGCAGTAGTGCTGGCGATACAGCCTAAAATTTAAAATCTCTGATCTTTTTTTTTGTTTGTTTTTTACACCACACCCAGATTTAAGATTTGAATTGTTTTTTACTTCTTCTTGAAAACAAACTACAAAAGTCACAGGAATTATTTAAATAAGTTTAGTTTTTTATTTTACAATAAAAAATATTAATAAAAGCAAACAAACAAAGATGAATTACCCTATTGGGATTAAAGTACAAACTTTCGTCAAACTTTTTAAATACAAGTTTTTTTCTGATTTATTTTTTTATTGGATCCCTGAAGAAAAAACACTATGGCACCTGTTCAGAACTAGCATTAAGGTTATTGTCTCTCTGGGTTGTTTGCATTTCTTTAAACCAATCACAATCGTCTTGGGGCGGAGCTAATCTCCCGTCGCAAATACGGTGGATCTGTAAAATGATCTCATAAAACATTAAAAGATAAAAAATTTGCACCCCACTAAAGAAAACGGCACATAAAATATTTAATGAAGTTAACTGTTCACACAATACAGCGTGAACCATTTAAAGTAACTGGATACATGGTTACACTTCATTTGCGTTTACCAGTGTGCCTTTGCTCTTCGCCACACACATACACACACATAGGCAAAAACACACACACACAATATTTTTTATTTTATTATTAAACCAAATCAAATTACTATAGGTGTCACTCGTAACAAACCAACATACATTATCACTTTGCCTCTTTTAGCTAATTGTCTTGGCTTTGGCTTTGGCTTGGATTTTTGTAAATAGACAATTAAGGGCTAACGCATTCACCATAACACTTTAAGGTGATAACGTGTCAGTGCTGTTTTTTCTGCAACTTGTTCCGCTGCCCCAAGTGGCCGAAAGATGTATTCAGTCAGCATTGACTTATAAAATTTTAACATCATCATATGGTGTACTGTGGAACTTTTAAAAGGTTATTGCAATATAAGTTCAAGTCATATTGCTTCATCTGAATAATCAAAATGTTTTATTTAAATTTTTCAGTGTGCAGACGCTGTCAGGGCTTTCCAACCTGTCCATCAGTCCTCTGAAGTAGCTCTCGTCGTAGTGGAGGGACAGGAGGGAAACCCAGCAGGTAGAGAGGCAGCAGGACAGGCAGGACTCAGCATGCCTCTGTTCTTCAGAAAGAGGAAACCCAGCAGTGACTCCCAGAAGAGACTGGAATATCAGCTGTGCCTGGTAAGAAGAGTCTGTCAATGTAAAAATGTCCATCCATTTCCTGCTGCTTATCCGGTGGAATCAGGCTATAAATGTCAATGGATTGTATTCATATAGCGCTTTTCTAGTCTTTTCTTTTCTAGTCTTTGACTACTGAAAGCACTTTTACAGTACAGGCACCATTCACATTCATACACTGTGGCCAACAATGCAACAACAATTTTTTACCCTCATAGTGTTTTCAAACAGTCTTTTGGCAGTGATGTTTACTGTACGGGACTCTCACACCACCTCAAAACACACTGCCAAGTTTTGAGGATTACCTGCTCTGTGTCCCCCCTTTTGGGAAAATGTGTCTGACTCCAATAAAATACCTATATATCCCCGCGCATTCATTAAATTGGTATTACATTGATCCTAAGCAAGAGCTAAATAAGACGATAATGTAAAGTCAAATACATTTGTTTAACCAGTCAAGCATCAGAGTTACAATACATAGATGGTCTGGTGCTAGTTTCCCTAGCACCAGACAAAAAGCCGGAGCCGGTCCACGTATCTCTAGACTGTCAGACTTCGTGAGCCCCGATCTGTTCTTCCCCTCATCTCTTATGTTTTATTTCTTGGGTGGGGGCCACTGTGTTATGTCTCGTCCTCATTTGCTCTCACGTGAACATTCTGTTCCTGTTTCACTTGTTACTATTACTCAATGTACTTTGCTGGAGACTCATGACCTTTACCTACTCTATAGTTATGGCTTAAGCTAAACCTTCTGTGCGTCAGTTTCCTTTGTTTGGGGAATGCAGATGCGGCTTGCCCGGAGAACCCGCAACCACCGTCTCTATGACAGCACATAACTCTGTGCAATAAGCATACACCAAAATGGAAACCTTTTACATTCTTATTATATTTATCTGCAAATAGTAAGGGCATTATTCTACACAAGTCTGATTGCCAGTTAAATGATTGGCTACTGCATTAGGGCTGGCCGATTATTTGTTTCATCGTCTACATGGCGATGTGCACATGTACGATAGTTACATCGCAGGACGTGCAATGTTAATGCTACACCTTCTTTGCTGCTTGATAGAAAAGTAAACTTTCACCGTTCTCCTCTTACATGACTGTTTACTGGCCAAGCCTTCCCATTTAGTCAGGTGGCCACGTGAGCTGTGTGTATGTGATGTAATGTTAGTCAGACGGGGTTTGTTATGGGAAGTCTTCTCCCGTGTGTAGAAAAGTACCGTAAGCGGCAGCTGCCACAGATAAAGTGATGCACATGCTTTTCCATGGGTCGTGATGCTACAGTAGTCAGTGTTTTATGGTCGCTGCAAAGACAAACTAAAACGCCTCATTAATGCAATGTTATCACGACGTCTCCTGGCCATTTTTCACCGCAGAGTTGCCAGAAAGCTGCCAGCCAGGCTAAAGCTAATAAAGTTAGCTTTAAGAAACAAGGCGTCTGTCCCAACTAACGTTACGGTTCGGAGCCGCGAAGCTGGTAATGTACCCACTAATCTACAACAGAAGTCTGTGTCTGATATAACGTAATTTACACTGATTTAGGTGCTTTTGGATACACAGTTTGTTACTAGTGTGACATGCAGGCTCTGCATGTACAGCCAACCACCAATCACAGTCAGTGTTGATAAATTCAAGTCAACAACCAAAGCAGGCCCCGCTAGTCGACCACAACCTGAAATTTAGAGGAAGCAACATGCATGAATTATTACTATCATTCACTTTAGCCTGGATTGATAGTATTATATGAATACAATGGTGTCATGTGAGTCAACTGGTGTATTTAACTACCTTATTTCCCTCTCCAAACTCACATCAGAAGAGTAGTCACAGTGCTTACTTGCTTTTGTGTTTTATGTAAAGCATTAAAGTTCAACAAAGAATGGTTTACATAAGAAAAGTTCCTTTTAAAAAAAGAAATGTTTCTATGTAGATGCACTCCCCTACAAAATCACCCCCGTAGTCGAGAATTATTTATTATTTCCAAATAGAGCTATTTATGTCATCTTGTAAAAATGTGTCTTTTTTTCATATCGCAATATATATATCGCAGGAAAAAAAATCACAATGTAATTTTTTTTTACCAATGTCGTGCAGCCCTACACTGCAGCGTGACATTGTGTTGCGTTCCAAAAAGTTGAATCTGCTCCCCCCTTCGGCCCCCACTGTTCAAAAACAGAAACACCATTCAAAATAAATGGGTAGACTTGTGTTTTCGTCTGACGGTAAATGCAGTCAGTGTGAATGTAGTCTATATACACACGTTCCCCTTCCGGGATTGCGACGGTGCCGCCGGAAATTCTGCCAGATGTCCGTTTCCTTCCTCTTTCTTTATGTTGGCGTTCTAACCTCCGGTGGATTTCTGAGGACTATGGTTAACTGCTCCTCAGATCTCTGCAGGGTAAATCCAGACAGCTAGCTAGACTATCTGTCCAATCGGAGTTTTCTGTTGCACGACTAAAACAGAGGCGAAGTCCCTCTCCTTCCGGTGGACCTCATGGGACCTTAATTCGGAAAGAATATACATGGTTGTGAACGGGGAGAGACAAATAATTTTTTTTGATCCCGTTTGAATTGAGCCATGGTTTGCAAATATGATGTACGTCAATTTAAAAGATAATTTTTCAACAGAAAAAAGTCTCAGTTTGTTGTAAGTTTGTCGTATGACCACTTAGTTTTGCATGAAACCGCTCGGTGAACTACATCTCTCGTCTCGCACAATTTACGTTCACCTCGCTTGATGCTCGGCTTGCTCGCTAGCTAGCTAGCTTAGCTACGTTACACAGCACATGTAACGTTATCTTACCTGATGTGTTTTATCCAGTGAAGTGTTTTCAGCAGATAAGCCAAAGAACAGGCAAGATCCTCTGCATCCTCTTTTCACCCATCCCAGAATGTTTTGTAGACTAGCCAGACCCTCCTCCGCAGTGCTGTGGAGGAGGGTCTGGCAATGCAAGACTAGTGTAAATGCAGCTTTAGGCTGGCCCCTCACCTGGGACCAATTTGGCTTTGGGTCCCTTTCAGCAGCACATGCTCCTGACAACACAGGTCCCAGGGTCACACAAACCCTAGTTGTGTACCAGCTAACCTCTAGTCACCACCCTGTTGCTGGCGGTGAGGGTTCCATCAACAGCCTGCATGATATTTACTGGGACAACCTGCAGTCATTTAGCGTGGCAATGAGCAGGGTCCAAAATAAGCACCAGCTTCTAGCCAAATCCTGGTAAAATATGGTAGATTTGCTTTACTCACCAACCAAAAAAACAACAGTAATATATTGAGTGGCTGGTAAAATTTGAACATTCACTAGCCATTTGGTAGCCTGGCTCCGCCCTTCTACGTACTTCCGATCAATTTTCATTTTCCTTCAGTACTACGTCTGGGTTTGCAGTATATTCTTGGGTTTTCTCTGGCCAAATCTTTACCGGTCCAATCAGCGAACAGAGGGAGTGGCTGAGAACGATGACGTTGAGGTTGTGCGCTAGTTTGAGTTGTAGTTCTGTAATGGCGGTGGAGAAAGATGCGAGCTAAGCCATTCGGTCCGGATATCCAGAAGTTAAAGCCAGAGCAAGAACAATCTTTGCTGAGTTTTGTTGGTGGCCATGATGTTGTGGCCCTCCTCCCCACGGGGTTCGGGAAAAGTTAGATTTTCCAGCTCGCTCCGTTAGTGATGAAGGAGTTGGCTAAGGCGTTCGCTAGCAAAGCTAAGCCGACGTCACGACCAAACGTTAGCGATTGGTTATGGCAGATCCAGAGCGGCTCTGGGCAGATCCAATAGTTTTAAACTTCAACAGAGTACCCGCCTTCAAGGAAGTTAATACTTGTCAATGGAGAGTGGCCAGACTCTCTGGACAAATGAAATGAGTCTGGTACGACCAGGCTAGCCATTTGGCTGGTGGACAAAAAAGTTTATTTTGGACTCTGGTTATGAGTATGAGACGATTTTCTTCATCAAAAATGCATCATCCCTAGTGTGGAAGTATTTCCTTTGTTAGGATAACATTATGCATCTTGTTGTCCTAATAAACAAATGTCTATTCCCGAACAAACCCAATAACGGTTATTTCTTGTTCTTCAGTCTAAGGAGGCAGGTGCTGATGACATCCTTGATATTTCAGCTTGTGAGCTCGCAGAGGTGAGTATGTTGTTGTCAACAGCTGTGAGGCAAGCTTCTTTTATGATTATTAAAAGTCTATTAGTTGTAGGGGTGGGGGTAAATTGAAGCGATATTTTCCGTGGCAATGCTTTATCGATACACAGACGCCGACAGAAGAATCAATGTATTATTATATATGTGTTGGTCGGTTTGTCTGCTTGACAAACCCATTTTGCAGCAATACAATTGAAGTGAGATGAACAAATAGACATTTATCTTTTTAGATAAAACAGATGTTGACAAAGTTTCCTTTTGGGGACATCATTTGAAATTTGGAAAAACTAAATTAACTACTGTTTTTTTCAACCTGGACCCTATTTCCCTATGTTTTTTGTGTCTAAGTGACCGATGGGAACAACAATCTTTGACATTGGTCCAGTATTAAGCAAGATCTCTGCAGTCGGCAGCGGCAAAACAAGCTACAATGTAAGTTAATAGGGTAATTGTGCAGATTGTATTTACCTTCACAAAAGTGCTTATTTTGCCGCTGACAGGCTCAGATTAATATTCTAAGTGTCTGACAACATTATGGGAAGGATTTCTAAGGAGGTCGACCTTTCTGTTAAAGAGTAAGATCCTTTTTTTTAAACATAAAAACATCTGTGAAATAGCGTTCGCTAAACCCACCAGACTTCATGTAAATAAACAGTCACTTTAGCTTCACACTTCATTCAAAGTCGATGGACACAAAATAAAACTATGAAAAGCCGTTTTGCGTCGTCTTATCACTTTTCCAACCATCGCAACTCTTGTTTTGGTTGAAATAAACATAGTTTACCGAGTTACATGTGAAAATACGTTTGCTCTATACACGCTAAAAGTATTGCTTTTGTTGTTCCCATCAGTCATTTCGACACAAAAACATAAGAAATTAGGGTCCAGGTTGAAAAAAAACGGTAGTTACCCTTTAAATTAGGAGCACATTTTGCTCTCTTCAGCGAAACCCTGCCTTATTTACGTATGCTTCAGGACTGATAGGGACCTGCTTGTCATGCTCTTGTGTGCTCGTTCACTTCTAGGATTGAACCATTCCATTTTTTACATTACTGTTGCACCTGGCTGCATAAGCAACTGTTTGTACAATTCTGTATTAATTGGTGTGTGGTTACTACTGCAGATGATGACATCAATGGTCTGTTCTGCCACAGGTTCCCTCAAGTGCCTTTTCCATTTGCAAGGTGCTACAGAAGAAGGTAAGAATGCAACATGGAGACATAGTGTATTTATTTTCTATTCTGTGTATGCATTAATACTGTATCACCAATATGTAACCTATAAACCACCCCTGTGTCAGTATTAGGGATGCACCGAATCCAGAGTTTTGGGGTTCGGCCGAATACCGAATCCACTGGTTAAGATTCTGCCGAATCCAAAACCAAATACCGAATCCTCTTCCCATCCTCAGTCCATTAACACAGTAAACACATTAATGAAGTAAACCGTGACTGTCCTTCCTTTGCCGTACCTGAAGTTGCTGCATTTTGGCTGCTGTCTGGAGATTCCTTCATGCACAACTCCTATTCTTTTGGATGTTTCATATGCAAATGTTTTAATGGCGGCAATGTTGTGTATTGTTTAGGGTCCTTTCCACCAAGAGACAAATTGGCATTGTATAGCTCGACTTAAATGGTCTTCTTTTTCCACAGTTACATTTCCACTTTCTCACAGCCTACTGCATTGAACGCTCCACCTACGCAAACACCTTCCCGTAATCAACGTCAACGTCGTTACGTTGACCAGCGTAGCGCTAGCGCGTAGTGCAAGCGTAGGGTTCGGTTCGTTGGAAAAACATTCTAAGGTTCGGCAGAAACCAAACCCCGTCAAAAAGCCCAATATTCGGCCGAATCCGAAGCCAAATCCTGGATTCGGTGCATCCCTAGTCAGTATTACTGTGTCCCTGGCTGAACAGTCCTGTGTTTCTCTCCTTCAGGTCCTTATCCTCCATAACAATGAACTGAGGTCATTGCTACCCAAAGGATGTGACATCAACGCTCTTGCCACTTTAAAGGTAACCCAGATACATTTAGAATGCTGGAAATTGTAAGTGCCTGTATGAAGCAGGGCTGAACGATTAATCGTTTTCAAATCTCGATTTGAAAGAATGCAATTAGCTAATCGTGAAGCCCGCGATTAATCGCATGTGAATATTTAGTTGAATATTTGGTTCAACATTTTGTATTCCTCTTTTCATTATTATATTTACTGTTTTTTTTATAAGATAAATGCTGGAATAATGTTACATATCACAGATTGTTTACAGAAATGTCCTTGTCAAAGAAAGCGTTGGGAATCAGAACAAAAAAAGGTGATAACACGATTGCTTGAGTTTCAAAACGTGACGTGCTTTTATTTATAAAAAAGTGGTTAAACAAAAGCAGGACGTCCAAAGCAAAAACATAAGAAACAAAAAAAACAACATCTTTTTACACAAGATTTTCACCAGCAACATTTCTCAAAGTTTCTCATCACCTGTATGGATTGTATCCACCCTCAGACTGAACTCCCATGCTTCTTCTTCTTCTTCTTCTTCTTCTTCTTCTTCTTTTGGGTTTTACGGCAGTTGGCATCCTATGCGTTGCATTACTACCTCCTACTGGTAATTACTCGTTATCTATTTGATTTCATTATCTTTTTCTAAATAGTCCGGTGCTTTTCAAAAATGTAAATACAGTATATGTTTCCTTCCATTTACGGAAACGAGATACAAAATACGAATAGGAAAAACTTTATTGTCCACAGATGTGAAAAGGTTTCTTCGGTTTCACCAAGAATACAAGAGAGACAGGACATTACAAACAGTACATAGCTAGGACGGCAAAACTGACAAAAACAGACTACATTTCATAATAAGTGACTTTAGGAAGGTTACATTTACAAAAGTAAATAAATGGATAAATATAACCTACTAAAAATGCTTGCTGTGCATAAAACCTGCAACCTGAAAATCTGCCTCCCCCTACATTCCATTCTTAAGTACGGTTCCCAGTGTTATTTAGCACATTCACAGCATTGGGGATGAAAGATTTCTTAAAGATGGTTCTATTTGCTGTTGGTACTCTAAAACACCTCCCTGAGGGTAGGAGTTACAATTTGCTGTGTTTGGGAGGGGTCACTAATTATTTTCTCAGATTTGTTTGTAATGCGTTCCTCATAAATACTCTGTCCTAAGTGCTTTTGTGGCTTCCCTATAATGTTTGAGGCCATGTTCACTGTTCTCTGCAGTTTGTTCCTCCTTTGGATGGTTAGGTTACCATACCACATGATCATGTTAAAAGATAGGATGCTTTCCACTAAGCTTTTATATACAGTTTTATATTTTTCAATATTTTGGTTCACTGCGAAGTTAAGCTTTCGTAGCAGGTAAAGCCGTTGAGAACATCTCTTAAAGATAAAATCTGTGTTTTCCTTAAAAGTAAGTTTGCCATCAATATAAGTGCCAAGGTATTTAAAATCATTAACCATTTCAACTATCTGTCCCTTGATCGTTATTGGCTTTATCCCCTCTATCCCATTTTGAATAGCAAGCTCTTTTGTCTTACTGGCATTTATTTCTAAAGCCGAGTCTGTTCGGTGTGTTCCATGCCATCGTCATTTTGGCAAATTTGACATGTATAATCAGCGAGGCGGGCACTGCTGGCAGTTGGACTCAAATGACCTATCTGATTGGTAGAGTACTAACCAGGAAACGGGGAGCGGAATGAGCGTGACTTGAGTCTCTCAAAATCTGATGAAAATCTTTTAAACTGACCTTTGTTGATCTGAAATGAAGACCGATTCAGCAACTGTACGGTCTCCTCTAACTTTAGAAAACACAAAAACGTACACACATTTTCAACTAGAAAATCTACCCTCACCTGTGACCCAGGTATATGGTATCTCCAACCATCAGCACACCTGAGTGTGACTGCTCTCAGCCCTACATGGTTATTGTTCGTCCAACCACGTCTGTCAGGCGTACGATAATGCTCTCCCGGTACAATTTCTGGCTCCTGACAAGGGTTTCTAGCTCCTCTAATTTGTTCGTTAGGCAGCGAATGTTTCCCTTTGTGATCAGAATCGTTTTATTTGTCATTGTAAAACATTGTAAAACATTGTCACAACCAACTTAAAGTGCTACTCCTTCTGGTGCCTAGAAGTATACATTCATACGCACTAGGGCTGTGACGGTATGGGATTTTTTCTTACCGCGGTGATGAAGCAACAGGAATGGCGATTTTGTGGTTAGGGTTAGTTAACTATATAGGCTAAACATGAACAACCTTTTTTAAAGTGCAAAATAACAAAACAAAAAGTGAACAAGTGTTTGGCTGTTGGGCCGCTTAAGTGAATCGTGCTGCTGCTTTTATTTTTCCGTCTTCATGTTGCGTGACAGGAAAACCAACATGTTAACCTTGTCAGGTTTCAGCGAGGATCTTAACGGCGTGACGATGTTGCCAGCCGCACTGAATACACGCTCCGATGGAGTGCTCGTAGCGCATATAGACATATATTTTCTGGCAACTTTTGACAGAAGAGGGAATCGAGCCTGATTATCCCGCCACCAGGCAAGCGGATCAGAGTGCAGATCGAGGGCTTCCTCCTGCAAATACCTTGCGACTTCAGTGTCTGCACGGATTCTTTTTGGAACCGGATTGGAGGATTGTGCTCTTCTCATTCCAAGCAGGTCCGCAAGATTTTTATTTATTTTTTTTGGAGGAGAAGACGGCGCACTTTCTCCTTCTCCCTCTCCAGCCGCAGCGGCACTCATTGCAGCTTCTCCATCCCCGATATCACGCAGCTCTTCGGGAATTGCCAGCATCTCCTCCAGGAGCGCATCTTTAACGTCATCTCCAGGGTTGATGTCCTTGTGTCTTGGGTCAATGAGTGAGGCCTTTGCCAATAGTTGCTGTGTTGCAGGTGCACTATATTTGTCTTTCAGGACTCCAACCATTTTTTTTTTTCAGGTTGCGCGTCAACTCCGTATCTTCATCGGTTGGGAGCAAAAGATCCTCAGTTAACAACTGTAGGACTGGTTTAACAGAGGACGCTGTAACGGTCTTCTCGGAAGACAGCGCATCTGTAAAATCCTCAACCTTCTTCAGTGCTGCATTAATGGATTCGAGGACTTCGATGTCCTGCCACGTCGGTATCAAATGTTGGCTGCTGCGCCGGTCATCCATCAAAACCCGCCTAATGGCTGGGACTTGCTCGAGAACGCACGCAACCATTTTCTGCTTAGTGCCCCACCTGGTAGGACAATCCTGTGAAAACATTTAAAACACAATTGTAATCCCCAATTAGGCTATGTTTTTTGTCCTGTGCAATAAAATATATTTTTGTATACACCGTATTTTTTATACACCGTGCCATTAACAATAATATGAAATAATATTTATTTATATAACTTTTTTTTCGATATCGTTTTGTATTCACTTTGAAAAAGTACAATTATTACATCATAAACATAGTAATAATATGAATTAACATTTATTTATAGATTACTTTTTTTCGATATCTTTTGAGTTTAATATGAATTATAGAGCAGGTTTTGTCACCGTTTGCAACCCTTTATTGTGTAGAATAAATTGTTCAAAGTTTCAAGTTTATATCCGCGGACTGTTACCTGAAAAACAACCTCTAAAGAAAGAAGAATCGAAGTTTAGCACAACTCACCAGAACTAAGCAGTGTTGGGGCAGGTTGTGCTCGACTTGCTCTCTCTGGAGCTTTTTCTTCTTCTGCCAGCTCTGGGAGAAAGCCGTCACCAAATTTCTGCAGACACCCATGGCTCGGGCGGTGCGGTCCTTTTCTGACTTCATCGAATTTGTGACAGCTAAATGTAGATTATGGCCAAAGCAATTTAGCCATGTCCAGCCAAGCTTTCGGACCGCAGCCACAATATTTGCTCTATTGTCCGTGGTAATACAGACCAGTTTCCTCTCGTCCAGGGACCACTCTTGGAAGGAGGACCTGAGGGCTTCCGCCAGGTTGTCACCCGTGTGGCTTTCTGGCGTGAACACAGTCTCCAGGCACTTCGATTTTAGTTCCCAGTTTGCACTGAGATAATGTATGGTCAGGCTCATGTATGGCATCATGTTTACGCTTGACCACATATCAGTTGTCACTGAGAAATAATCAGCGTCTTTTAAGTCCTGTATTATGCCGTCCTTCACTGACAGATACTTTTCAGGGATCGCTGTTTGAGAAAAGTACTTTCGGTCAGGAAGTACATATTGCTTATCAAATGTATGTAGCATGGCTTTGAACGCTGGCTTCTCAACAGTATGGAATGGCACCATTTCTTCAACCAAGTAACGAGTCACGCTATCAGTAAGTGCTCGCCACTGATTACTGCCTCTGTGGTACTTCGCACCTCTCGCAAAGGCCTCGGAGACTCCCAACTGTCGCTGCTGGCCTGTCCAAATAGGCGACACAGTATTTGGTTTAGACACTATATTCGTGGCCATTTTTTTGAATAATGTCAGCTAGCGCTGTCAACGGACCGTTGACAACGGTTATTGCCTATTGAGAATGTGGAGATGACGTCACTACACAGCGCCCCGCCCCCTTCCGCCATTTTGGGAGGCGACCCACCAGAACCGTTCGTTGTTTGTGTTGGTAGCAGAGGAGGTTGTTGCAATTCCTCACTATTTTTAAATGCCTGGAAAACACTGCTTTGTAAAAAAAAATGCTCCAGTGTCTCACACGATTGTCGTGGAAACCATATGAACCAAGTTTTTTCGTTTCCCTGCATGGAAAAAGCATGAAGGACAGCATGTGTCCGATGTGACAAGGAGACGTCGGATTTCTTGGGTGGCTGCAATTAGAAGAAAGGAACTTTCTCTGGTCCAGCACAGAGACAGCACACTGACTGGAAAGGATCCCTACAGAGATAGACCTTTTAGTTAAAGAGTAAGATCCTTTTAGTTTAACATGAAACAGTCCCGAAATCACAATCACCAAACTCCACCAGACTCCATGTAAATAATCAGGACTTTTAGCGTGTATAGAGCCAGCATACCTCCACATGTAAATGGGTGAATTAAGGGTTTATTTCAACCAAACCAGAGTGGTGATTGTTGGAACAGTGGAAAGATGAACCAAGACGGCTTTTGGTAGTTTTATTTTGTTTCTGTCCACTTTGAATGAAGTGTGTTTTACGATGGTAAAAGTACTGATTATTTACATGGAGTCTGGTGGAGTTTGGTGATGGCGATTTAGGGACTGTTTCATGTTAAACTAAAAGGATCTTACTCTTTAACTAAAACGTCTATCTCTGTAGGGATCCTTTCATAATGTTGTCAGACACTTAGAATAATAATCTGAGTCTGTCAGCGGCAAAAACTGAACTTTTAGTGGACACTAACTGATTAATATACTGGACCAGTTTCAGAGATTGTTGTTTCTATCAGTTTGTCTCTGTAAGGGCCCTTTTATTTCGCTGCCTTCTTAATTTTCTCGTAATTTCTCTGTTTAAACCATGGATGTATTAAGAGAACAAAACGCCTTAATGATAATTACTTGAGCCGTCTTTTCCAGCTCCGTGTCTGTGTCTCTCTGACACTGTTGCCCCTGGCAACCGTTAGCGTAGGATCCCAAAATGGTGGACGGGCTCAGACACCTTCCAAATCGTGACGTATGTCCTCATTCTCAATACCATATGAAGTGATAGCTACCGGTAGCCTACTTGCAATTAAAATCTAACTAACTCCAACTGTTTACGTTATGCTATTGTCTTTTATGCCCGTGTTTGTTTGTATTTAATTTAACATTATCTGTAAACATTACAAGTACTGAAACCTGGCTAGCAGTTAATTAAAAATCAGACACACACAAAAAAAAAATCCCCCATATTTTTAATGGACTGTCCCTCCCTTGCGCAGGTTTTTTCCACAGAAGCCCTTGAACATAGGACTCGTGGAAAAAGTAAATTATAAGCAAAGATTAATGTGTTTATAGTTCAAATCACACACCATATGCAGTCCTGTAACTTTAAGCAAAAAAAAAACTCACACCGCGGTAGGCATCTCATTAATGCGGTATTGCGGTGATGCGGTTATCTACCCAGCCCTAATACGCACACGCCATACCCTTCCACAAACTATACCCTCACATACACATAATGGGACACTTACTCATTAAAATCGTAATTGAATGTTTAGAGTTGTGATGGCTGTGGAGAAAAAGCTGTCTCTGAACCTGGATGTGCGGGTTGTGACAGACCTGTAACGCCTTCCTGAGGGGAGTAAGTGAAAGCGTTGGTGGCCTGGGTGAGAGGGGTCCTTGATTAGGTTTTTTAGCGGGATGAGGTGATGCTGTCAAGTGTGTGATAGATGGTAGGGCTGGTTTAAAAGTCCCTCTCCGTGTTCTCGCCACACTCCTCTCCTTTTCTTCACCTCCCAGCACGCGTTCCCCGATGCCTCCTCCGTGAAGGTTCCTTCGGTATGTTATGTTGAATCCTGAATATTGAGCCATGTACCTGGTTCAGCAGTTCCTGGCAGGTGTATGTCAAGGCAGTTTGCCTCATCTCTGGTTCAGATCCAGGGACTGGAGAGAGAGTTCAAAATAGAATAGAGATGACTTAAATGAATAAACTGAACTGACTAAACTAATGTAGTGTGGTGTTTTATCCAACATTGTTTTACTCAACGATATGTATAAACGTGTGACTGCAAATTAATTGTCTGGGTGCTTTGTGACCTGAGTGGCTTTACCATGATGTGCCATCCAAAAGTGACCGAGCCTTCGTCATGGTCCTATTTCGAGGGGATTTTATTTGTTATTATTTTAATTTAACATGATGGTAGAAGGTGCAATATGTTGAACTGAGGCATATTAGAAATGTCAGTTTACAGGAAAGTACTGATATTTTTCTATTGTGATAGTTTTTTTTAATTGTAACTTTAGCTTTTGTGATACATTTTCTGTGTTTGACGGTCCAGTGTTCCACGCTTATTAAAAGAAAAACTCCTATTGCTTATTTTATCTGTTACGTCGTGAATATTGAACTTGAGCTAATCTTTAAAAAAATAAAATTCACACATTGAATTGAATATTTAGCAGAAAAATGTTAAATGATTTTAAAACCAGTAGTCCGCTCATTTCCAACCCAAAGCTGCGTGAGGCTAGGTTTTCTGGGACGGCATAGCAGAGGATATATAGACTCCTGTGTGCAAGCCTCCCATCATATGTTTAAACATTTATGATGGTTTACCAAAAGACCAGATTTTTTTTGATTTCTGTTAAAAGCCTAAACTCTGACCCCCAGTTCATCACAAAAACAGCAAATCTGTTTGCTTCCAAAGGTTTTGGATCTACATGAGAACAAGCTCACTTCACTCCCAGAAGACATTGGGAAGCTGGCGTCACTGCAGGTAAAGCCATTCTAGACTTGACTCCTGATTTGCACACCCTTACCCTAATTTCGCTACATGTACGTGTATGTGACAAATAAAGTACCTTTACTCCATTATCTCTGTTGTGCCCCATTGCATAGTTGCACCGATGCACATCTTCACCTGCATTGCTATCATATCTGTTGGCGCTCTTTTGCACTATTCAACTACTCAACAGTTATTCTGTTATTCTTCCCACCTTTTGTTGTCTCACACTTTTTGTACATCTACTGATCTACATCACTATCATCTAGACTAACTGTATATTGACTCTTTACTACATTTAAGCATTTATATAGTCTGTCTATTCATGTATACTGTTATTACTGATCTACATCAATATCTAGACCACACTTTGCACTAACTGTACATTGACTCTCTACTACATCTCAGCATTTATATAGCATTCATATATATTGCGTTATAACTGATCCACATCACTAACACATCACTAAAAACCACAATTTGCACCAACTGTTTTTTTTACTCTTTTCTACACCTCAACAGTGTTATAGACTGTCTATTCATGTATATTGTTTTATTATCATATCACTTTCGCATATCCATCGTCTTACTTACACCTCACTTTGCACCGGCTTTGTAATGCTTACTTAATCTGCACTTTATGTAGCCTATTGTATTCTGTATTCTTTTATTATATTGAATGGGAAACTGTATGGTGTCCTGCACGCTTATGGTTTTCTTGGCCAGGTCGTTGTTGCAAATGTGATCCTGTTCTCAATGGCCTACCTGGTTAAATAAAGGTTAAATCAAAAAATATACAGGGAAGTGAGTGTACATGAATGCTACGCATCATCCATGTTTGTCCTTTTTGTGCCTCGTCAGATTCTGAATCTGGAGAGGAACCGTTTAAAAGCACTGCCGGACTGTATCGGGGATCTGCGACTTCTCCAGACACTTAATTTGAAGGGTATCATGCTCACTGCGTCCTGCTTGCTCCCATGAATGACATGTGCAGGTCGAATGGCGTTGCTAATGTTTTCCTACATCACTCTGTATCTGTATAGGTAACTGTCTCAGTGAGCTGCCGTCCTCAGTTGGTTCTTTGAGCAGCCTGCGCACCCTGGATCTGAGTGACAACAGCATCATTCAGCTCCCCAAAGCTCTGGTCTACATCCGCACCCTAGAGGTGTGTGTCTTAGGATTCACACTAACAGGAATGTAAAGGCTAAAAACGTCCAGTTTTTTAATAAACTCTGTATGTGTGCTGTGACAGAGCTTTACACTTGATGCTGCCATGATGTCCTACCCGCCTGCGTCCGTGTGTAAAGAGGGCACAGAGAGCATCCAACGCTTCCTATGCACCGGTGAGGGAGCGCACGTGCACACACACACACACACACACACACACACACACACACACACACACACACACACACACACACAGTGTGTGGCACTATCTTTGTGGGGACTCGTCATTGACATAATGCATTCCCTAGCCCCTTACCCTAACCTTAACCATCACAACTAAATGCCTAAACTTAACCCTTACCCTAACCCTAAGCTAATTATAACCCTAATCCTAAAACCCTTTAATGTCTTAACCCTCAAACAGCCCTTTTAAGTTGTGGGGTCCAGCATTTTCCCACAAAGCTGTCCGGACCCCACAAGTATACTGTATTCCTGGTTTTTGGACCCCACAAATATAGTCAAACAAGAACACACACACACAATGTGGGCCCATTGGATACTTGGAAACCCAACATATAAGCTAAACAAGAAACAACTAATAGCTCGGTGTTCCAATATCCGCAGTCACATACACTTTGTACATCCCATCCAATATTTCTGGATTCTGGCCCTTTTTCGTGCAGTGGAAAATCCAAAGATTTCAGTTTATTTTATGTGTCAATATATCAGACTGTATAAGAGAATAATGTTGAATTTCTTGGTTGACATGGTTTTTCAGAGCTGGGAGAGGAGTACTGCCCCCCATCCCAGTATCTCCTGCCGGTGCTGGAGAGTGAGTGTGGGAAACAGAACTCTGACTGTGTGGATGGCTTGGACGAGGCCTGGCAGGTACTGTAGGTGACACACACACAACCCTATGCAGGAGTACAATCTATACTACTAACTGACTATTCAGTTCTGTTCACTTGGACCTTGTTAAAGAGCCCTTATTATGCATTTCTGTCTTTTAGTAGGTTATATAGTTTATGTATATGTAATAAATGTATAAAGTACAAGCTTTCTCTCCCACAGACACCACATTTCCTCAACTGCCTGAACTGGCTCGCCCACATTCCTGTTTGAAATTACTCAGTTAATGATGTCACTGATTGAGAAAGCCAGCCCTGTTTCTGTGCTGCCCGTTGGTGCTGCCTGCGCAAGCATGGCCTGCCCAGTGGCTTGTTCGAATTTGGTTGACCAATCACAACAGAGTGGGCCAGCTGACCAGTCACAGCAGACTGGGCTTTTCAGCAAGGCAGGACAAGATCTCAGAGAGTAGGCTCGTTCGAGATGAGCCAGGACTGCGCAATAATATAAATAAATGGGCCTGATTACATTTTATTAAATCGGAATCGGACCTAACAGGATGTGAGTGTTTCTGTGACTTCCTGTTCAGCCTGAAGGCTGCTGGAAACAGCTGGAAACTGTCCATCTTGACCGCAGCTTTTTGTTACCGCCCCGCACCCCCAGCTGCTGCCGCCTGCTCTCGTCCACTCTACAGGCACGGCCTAGTTCATCTCTAACAAGCCTAGTTTTTCCAGTATGAGAAACCTAGTATGTTTTTTGTACATCAAAGCATGTAAACCTATTTCAGTAGACCCAAAATGTACAAATATGTTGCTGAAAAGGAGTATAATAGGAGCTCTTTAGTTGCTGCTGACACTGTGTTAACTGGTTTCTGTTGATGATACTGGAAGTCTTATTAAATATTTCTCCTCACTCTCTGTTGCAGAATAAATTCAGTGACTACGAGAAGAGAAAGGTACGGGACTCCTGTGACACAATCACTGTTAGATTCAGCCTGTCTCTAGTGGCTCTCTGTTGCACACCTTTCATTTGTAATGTGAAACCCCACTGACAATTATCACCAACTCTGCTTTTCCCTCTGAGTTTTCTGCTATTTTGAGCCTTGTTAGTGGTATAGAAATAGCAATATCTTTTTACTTAACCCGTGCCCGGACAACTAGCGTTATAAGCTCATTAGCGGTTTGCACTAAAACTGGTCACATTCGATTAGCATGAAAACATATATCCCAGAGAACGGTCGACTCGGTACACATGTGTTATTAACCCCTAGGTTCATTTTGCGTCGGAATTGTCCTTTTAATTTACTTCAGAGAGGTCAGAACAGGTAGCGTGTGAATCTGCTGATAGGGTGTGAATCAATAAAGTCATAGTTATGGTCATAGTTATTGTTTGGTTTGGTTGTTTTTTATTTAGATATTGTAATATTAATTAAAGGCAGGGTTGGTAACTATTTACAATATACACTTGTGTATATATAAGGGTCTGTGTCTTCATTAATTCATAGGTGTGTTTTGGGCGTAACGTGCAATAAACCAATCAGAGTGTCATCTTCCATTCTCATTAAAAGCCAGGCGTGTTTGTACCTTGGTACATTGCTATTATGATGGCAGATTTGCACCGTAATATTTTTATTTGTAATATTTTGCATGTTTGTGTGCTGCTGCGCGTCCCTGTGTGTGTGTGTAACAAGCATAATGGGCAAATTTGCTGTTAAAATAACAATGAAATGCTGCATTATTGACTTTAGACCAGGTTTTTGTTGGTCAATGGCGCGATCACTTCCCGCTGCCTCAAGATAGCAATGCGCCCAGAATGCACCTGAACACACCCCCCTGTCTTCTTCTGGGTCTTAACGAAGGCGGTCCTATTTCTCTCCCTCTCCTCCCGTAGCCTGCCCTGCTTTGCTCTCTCGTCTAGTCTTTGTCTCTGTGTACTTCGAGAGTTTCTCTCTCTGCACTGCTCCTAAACTAAGAATTATGGATTTGATCAACTAGTCTCTTGGCGCAATTGACACCATCTTCTCGACGAGAAGCTCGGGTTCGGGGCAACCTGACTGCCCTGCCAGAACGTTCGCAGCTGGCTACACGATGGACGCGTGGGAGAGGTGGCGGGTCATGTGTCTGGCGGTTCTTTCCGTGGAGGATATTGAAGATATCTACCTATTCGGAACCATGATAACAGGTTTTTTGCTGATTGGCTCGGGCATTGCCCTGGTTTATCAAGAAATTAAGAAGAAGACGGGAGCCGAGCAAAATACCAGGCTGCCCGTCATGGTTGAAGCCGTGGGCAGAGCTGTCGGAACTCAGATTGTGACTCTGAACACCATGAGCCACAAATTGGATACCATCTTGGAGAGACTGTCATCTCTGGACAAGCTGGACAACATCATGGAGAAACTCACGGCTTTGGCAAGGAAATTTGATCGATACGGAGACCGGAGGGGACATTTCGGTGGAGACGTGAGTGACTAACTGCGACTCCTCGCCCTAAGACAAAACAAATTCCAATCCTATGTTTTCGGCTCCCTGAACCAGCGCTGGCCTTGGCCGAGGCCGGTGTTGAATAATCACTCCCCCTGGTAGCACTACAGCGAGGCACACTCTTGCGTTCCTTACCCGATTCCCACAGACACCTGCTGATTGTTGGCTCGGACTGGGTCCTGTTCAAGGTTGACTCCATGGCAACCGGCTATGTATCGCTATGACAATCATGCAGACTGAGACAACGAGATTACAGGGCCAGACGTAGTTTGACTACTCAGGCCTACACACACACAAACCCTTACATATATACAGATGTGCACTCACCCACCACACCCCGTATCTCGCCTACGCTGCTTTGTACCCCCCAGTCAGGAGGGCGGGTCTGTGACCAGCGCCTTGTTTGGCTGCAGGACCAGAAGGCTGCTTGCCTGTGCTGGACTACCTCCACCCCAACACCCCCCTCCCCTATTGCGTGTCTTGTGTGCTCTTGTACTAGTTATGTGCTTATGTTGCTGAGGTGTTTTTTTCCTGTTCCCACACTGTACCCCTATCAGGGGCATAGTCTGGGAGTTGCCTTTATCTCCTCCCCTCTCCTCATGTCATGCTGTATTTTCATAATACCCTGTCTTACTGTCCTGTCACATTGTATGTTTGTATATGTATGGTCAGGGTGATGTGTTTGTACCTTGTAAAGCGCTTTGTGATTTGTATCTGTGAAATGCGCTCTATAAATAAATTTTACTTACTTACTGTAAGACCAGCACGCCCATGGGCCACAGATGGCCGCAGGTGCATTTGCTGTTTAAACGACGTGGGCGCTGGACGGGAAACTGACAACTGCGTCGGTCTTAAAGTAGCAAAGACTCTTGCGTCGGGCTTTGCGCTGCGCAGGGTGCAAGATAGGGCCCAGTAAGTTAAAAAGCAGCGATGCAAGGGAGAAAGCTTAGCAGACATGAAAATCACTCACCTTTCGGCGAAATTCTATTATTTTCATATTTTATTATTGTGTAATGTCAGAAGGACTTTAACTGAGTGCATATTGAAATATTACACTGTTGGTTGGCAAAAATGCATCTCAAAATGCATCAGATTGATGCTTTAAAATATGGATTTAAAATTTTCCTTCTCACCTTTTTCACCCCTAACCCGTTTTCATGCTTGAGCTAAGTGTGCCTCCTTCGCGCTGTGACAGCATGTGTGACAGGAGCGGCACTTAGACAGACACAGACAGCCAGGTCTTTGATGAAATGGTGCATACTGGAGAGAAACTGAAACTAAAGTATCCATCTCATTACACTGGTATTGATCAATATCAATACTGACGTTGGTATCGATATTATCGAGATTTGGATTTGGATCGATCCGCCCACCACTAGTTTTTAGCCTGCCCATTCCCAACCCTGCCTTTAACCCTCCTTGTTGTCCTCGGGTTAAATTTGATCAATTTTCAAAAAGTTTCTATATCAGAAATTTGTTTGTTTTTTAATTTTATTTTATAGCATTTGAAAAAAAGAAATTGATAAAACTATATTGTGACAAAAACGTCACAAGAAACGCAGAAAACATCGAAAAAAGGGCCATAAAAACGTTAGGATAAGCTTCGAAAACGTCACGAAAAGTGAAAAAAAACATCAAAAGAAGTGACAAAAACATCGGGAGGAGTGATAAAAGTGTTTTTGACCCAGAAAAAAAGTTGCATGGTCGACGGAACGACAACTTGAGGGTTAATACACCAGTTTTTTTTTTTACTGTCTGAAAATGTCTTTGCGGCAACTGCATTGCAGGCTCGTGGCACAGCTCGGAAGTTGACAGTGTAGGCATACAGCATATCACCGTAGAAAGACACTCTGACTTGTCCCTATGTCATTCAGGAGCAGAAGCAGCAGTCGAAGCTGGCCTTCGAGCGGCACCTGGAGGAGAAGAAAAAAGAGCACACCCAGCTTATACTCATGAACTCCTCCCGCAAGGAAAACATCCTCAACTCAGTCCGACAGGTACACAACGTGCTCAGTCGCACCTGCGTTCAATAGATATGCATTTAATTGGTTCTTTTTATGAAATTATATCTTTTATATATATCTTATCTCAGAAGAAAACGTGAAAACAGTAGCAAAGTATTTGTACTTTGTTACATTACAACACTGGTTTTAACATCACACTATTTTCCTGCATGCATGTAAACATAGTCAGTATATATTTATTTTTTCTCTTTAATGTCGCTTGAAACTGTTTACCACATTATTGGTGATTATTTATCTAAAATCTCATTGTAATGAATATTTTGCGAAAGCACCCATTGTCAACTCTACACTATCGTTGCATATATTGTCCAGAGCTTTCTGCTCTTCCGTTTTGGGCTTTAGCAGAAAGGGGGGAGGGACTGAGAAGTTGTCGATGTTCAAATTTTTTGGCTAAGTCCTGGATCTTCGCAATCCTACCTACAGCACCTTTTAAGTACAGTAAATATCAGATACTTTAAGACTTTTACTCAAATAATATTCTAAAAGGAGACTTTAACTTCTACCAAAGTCATTTTCTAGTAAGATACTCAAGTATTGCTTTCAAGTACTTTATACGAGACTGATTATCTGTCTGATTCTTAGGACCAGGAGCGCCTGGAGCTGGAGGTCAGCCAGCAGCAGAGGGCTCAGGAGGCCGAGAGGCTGCTGGTGCTGGAGAAAGTCAGACAAGCTGAAGACAGCATCAGCAGCCGCAGTCTGCAACATGCTGATGGACAAAAACAGGTAGGACCTGAAGGAACTGGCTAGCTAGGGTACGCTTTTGTTCTCAAGAGTTGGTGTGTGGCTCTGTGTCGCTTAATAAACGCTTTATGCACACACTGTCACGTCACAAACGAGTCTCTGAAACTGTGTATGATATTTGTTTCGATCTCTCCAGGCAGAAAAAGAGTGCAGAGTTTCTTCAAGCCATGGAGGAAGATCGGTGAGTGGACAGACCACTGATCAATAATGCACTGACCTATTACAGCAAAAAGATATGAGGCACTCCAACACATAGCAGCTCTCATCCAATTGTTCTCCACTTACCAGACTGAGCTTATTTATAGAGCACTTTCCAAGTAAGTCAGTGCACAAAGTGCTTTCGGGGGGATTAAAAACAGGACAGGACACAGGAGGCTTTAAAACCGTCATACTTAATAGAGGGTGACACGGGAATCAATTGTCACTCCCATCCCATCCTGGGCCCACGAAAATACACCCGTCATATCCCAATAACGTGACTGAAAAATTGTCACCCTCTAATACATATCCTACAGTAGTCTATATCGGCTGGATGTCCCTCACCTTCCGCTTTCTTTGTGTTGGCATTTTAAACTCCCTAACCCTTCTGTTGCACGACTAAAACAACTTTTAAACGTACACCAGTGTTTCCTCTATGTTGATTTGGTAGTGGCGGCCCACCATGGCAAAATTTCTGCCACCACGGGATCAGAAATAGGGCTGTAGAAAAAATGTAGTCGCAGTTGCCTTTTAAATGATCCTGCCGACATAATGCACCTGCCGCTCACATTGCAATTTAACAACAAGTAGAACTATTCAGAGGTTACTGGGCCCGTCCAGTTTAACTGTTGGTGATGGAGTTTATTGTCAAAACGTTCGCTTTCTTCCAAGTCGACTATTAAACGAACAGCTCCACTAAAAACATCACAGCGGTGGATCCATTCTAAGTGTAGACCTGTTGTAGATGTTAAGCAACCTATAGTTCCTCAAAAAATACAGTTTAATCACAACTCAAAATATGCCTCATTGTGTGTGAATAGAGCTGAGTAAATATATTAGTTTGTGTTGCAGCGAAATGTCAGTTCCGTTTCATACGTAAAACATTTGGCGGCGGGGCGCGGGGGGGAGGGGGGTTGCTGTACCGGACAGACCTGCCCCCACTACTAAAAAAAATCCTGAAGTACACGTGTTCCACCAAAACAAGTTCCTTCACATTGCTCCGTCTGGTGCTTAGAACCGCCCAAGACGATTGTGATTGGTTTGAAGAAATGCCAATAAACCAGAGCACATTTTTCTCCCATCCCTGAATGCTGTGTGGACTAGCCAGACCTTCCTAAGGAGTGCTGTGGAGGAAGGTCTGGCAATGCGAGACTAATCATACAGTAGTGCAAAAAATAAATATTATTAGGTATTAAGAAAATCCATTCTGTAAAAGTGAGTTTTAAGGACCGATTCAGATTTTTCCAAGGCTATCTTAATACAATACTACCATTTCATGCCGCTCTAGATTAGTTACAATGAAGTAATTGTTATGTATTTGATTCCAGGTAAAGCAAAAATAAATGTGTTCTGAGACTATCACACCACAGTTAAAGCTGTTATTAACCACCCAGCAAAATGTATATAAAATTAGGTTATCGTGAAAAAATAAGCATTATTCTCTGCTCTGAGGCAAAGAGAGAGTCGCTGCCACGGGCCACTGAGCACCGACAGACTCTCATTGCAGCTGTTGGTTCGCTAGCACATATACTAAAAAGTAGCACTCACACGGTAGCACAGCACCAATCCTCTGAGCCGAAGAACGAGTGCCGCTCTGTGGCAACAGGCTATCGTTAGCAGCTGAGCTAACCCAGTAGCGCACACAGTTTATGGTAGCACAGCACACACCTGGAGCCGAAAAAGAGTGCCGCTGAACGGCAACACACAGGTATAACCATTAGGGCTGGGACGCTGTACTTACGTCCCGATTCGATCCATTCACGATACATGGGCGCCGATTTGATTTGTATTGCTATTTTCATTTATTGTGATTCTAAGTATTGGGATTTTATTTTCCTTCTTTAACAAAAAACAAAAGTTGAATAATACACTTCTAGAGACAATAAATCATGAGACATGTCAGTCAGTCTGACATTTATTACATTATTACATGACATGGATTTTCTGCATTTTTTGCTTTCGGTCTGTTTTGCTGGAAACAGGTATGCTATAGTTGCCATCGGCTGTACCGTATAAACAGAAAATATTTAGGTAAATAATTGGGTAAAAATAAAAAAATATCCTACGTGAGGGCGCCTGGGTAGCTCACCTGGTAGAGCGGGCGCCCATATATACAGGTACACTTCTCGACGGCCGGTTGTTTTTTCTAATCCGTATCTTCGAAGTCCTCTGACATGAAAGTGCAACACTGGGCGGCTGGGTAGCTCCCCTGGTGGAGCGAGCGCCCATGTGTGGAGGTTTACTCCTCGACTCAGCGGCCGCGGGTTCGACTCCGGCCTGTTGCCCTTTACTGCATGTCATTCCCCCTCTTTCTCCCATTTCATGTCTTCAGCTGTCCTATATAAAAATAAAAAGGCATAAAAATGCCCCCAAAAATAATCATGTGTATTGATTTTTCACCCCACCCGTAATAAATATGTTTAATGTGTTTAGAAAGAAATCACTGGTTTTACTTCACCTGGACTTTAACTGAGTTTTTATTACAATTTGGACATTTTTACCTTGCCTAACACTGTAAAAAGTAAGCAGAGCTTTACTATAAAAATGTTCCCCTTCAGGATCCGTATGGAGCACCTAACTGCCATCACACAGGAAGAAGCCAATTCACTCAGGAAGAGGGAGGTGGCAGGTAAGCAGCGTGGCTGATGTACTAGAACATCAAAGAATGTATTACAGCTGTAGTATTGTGTTCTGTCCATTTCATTCAGCACTTTCATATTGTAGGGCATTTCTTTTTCTCACAACACCCGTTTCTCCCTCTACGACCTATCCCGTCTCTTCCCTCTCTGTGTTTTTAGTTGCCATGCAGAAGCTGCTGTCAGACAGCTGTGCTATGAGCCTCCTCCAGGAGGCCAGTGACTTTCGCAGACAGAGCCTGGTGTCTGAGGCCTACAGAAGGTCAAACACGCACACGCACACGCACACGCACACACACACACACACACACACACACACACACACACACACACACACACACACACAAGATCTGACCATAGGTTGTAACATTGCAAAAGTTTTGTAGACATTTCAGCTACATTGCACTGCATTCACACAGCCGAAACGCAGGTCATCCCATTCATTTTGAATTGGGGTAGTGCATTTAGGCTGCGGCAGTGGGGGCCGCAGGGGGAAGCTGGAAAAACCCCAGAGAAAAGTTGATACAGATGCAGTTATTGGAGAAACGCAACCCAACGCCAAGCTGTGGTGGCCAGTCATGTAGCTGGCGATCAGAACTGGCAACTCAGCGTGTGGTTTCTCTCTCCTTGTCTTAAAACAGTATGGAGAATTTGGACAGGAAGTTTGATAAGATGCTGTCCCTCCAAGTTTTGGACAAATCTAAGGCCATCGCCCAAATCTTACAGGAGGTATGTGTCGCCTAGGTACAGTATGTCTTCTGTAGTTGTCACCTACGGTGGCCGACAGGGGGCAAACGCCCTGCATCTTAAGAATAGACAAAACACAAGCAAATTAAGAAAACATCTTCATTCATTTGACAACACATGAGCAGCATTTAGCAAACGCGCTGCAAATACACACAACACAACCAAATACACAAACGTGCTGCAAATACAGAAACAATGCAAGATGAAAAGCACACAAACCCCGAAAACAACTGAGAAACACTGCATCCAGTTTACACAACGGAAGGCAAGCGTTCTACTTTTCAGTAACATATGGGCTAACTAGTGTTAGCTAGCAAGCTCTTGTAGAAGTCCGTCTCTATCTCGGTAGCTACGTAAACCTGTTGCTCTTTTATAATACTGTAAAAGACTATGGCCAAACGTAAAAAATAAATATGCACGTTTTCATGTCGCCTCTTTACTACTCTTTTCTTCCTGTTTCCAAAACAAACTGCTCTCTCACGCGCGTTATTATGGATCACACGTAACTTCTAGGCAAGTCCCACCCTAAGAAGCAGCCCGATTGGTTGGGGTTAGGCATTGACCTCGAGTGGTTAAGGTTAGGATAGCCGATTGGTCAGGGGATAGGACCTGAACAAATCGGGTTACGTTACCTTGCTTAAGCATGGATGCCTGGCCAATGTTAGTGCTGTTTTCGGGGTTTGTGTAATTTTCATTTAGCATTGTTTCTACAGTTGCAGTGCGTTTGTGTATTTGGTTGTGTTGTGTGTACAGTATTTGCAGCGCGTTTGCTAAATGCTGTGCATGTGTTGTCAAATGAATGAATTTTTCTTAATTAGATTGTGTTTTGTCTATTTGCATGTATTTTATTTTTATTTTTAGTTGCAATGAGTTTTTGCTCCTTTCGGCCACCGCAGTCACCAGTGTCATGAGAGCCTGGTGGAGACGTCTAACTCTAATTCACTGTGTGAATCAAAATCGCACCTTTTTAAGTCACCACATGGCCTTTTATTTCCCTCTGCAGGAGGAGATGCAGAAAGCAGCGTTCCAGGCCCTGCAGCTGCAGAAAGATGCTGTACACGGCTATATCCGCAACCAGGTCTGTGTGGACAGGTGGAGATAAGAGGGCTTCCATTCAAACCTGTCATGATGACACTGCAGGCCTGGTTCTAGACTACTTTAAATGGGGGGGAGCAGTAAGTTGGTTGGGCACCAACGACTATTGTTAATATGAGTGTTCTTTAGGACTGTAAGCTATAATGTGCACTGTTTTATGTTTTATCTAAAGCTGTAAACCATAGCAATTATACATAACTTTAATACATAAGCCTGTAGTTACTTTAATTTTCAACCCACCTCGGCAGTGCGGGGCATTACACTCACATTTGCGACTAAAAATAGATGTGTGCAAACTGTACACTTTATTTAAGAGGATGTGCTAATTACTCTAGCCTGGTTCTACCAGACTCTGGTACATTTCATTTGTACAGAGAGTCTGGCCACTTTCCATTGATAAGTTAGACAAGTTAGCCTTGAAGGCGGGTACTCTTTTGAAGTTTAAAACTATTGGATCTGCCCAGAGCCACTCTGGATCTGCCATAACCAATCGCTAACGTTTGGTCATGACGTCGGCTTAGCATTGCTAGCGTTAGCCTTAGCCAACTCCTTCACCACTAACGGAGCGAGCTGGAAAATCTAACTTTTCCCGAACCCTGTGGGGAGGGGGGCCACAACATCATGGCCACCAACAAAACTCAGCAAAGATTGTTCTTGCTCTGGCTTTAACTTCTGGATATTCATCAGCGTTGCCACAACGGACCGAATGGCTTTCTCCGCCGCCATTACGGAACTACAACTCAAACTAATGCACAACCTCAACGTCATCGTTCTCAGCCACTCCCTCTGTTCGCTGATTGGACCGGTAAAGATTTGACCGGCGAAAACCAAAGAATAAACCACAAACCCAGACGACGTACTGAAGGAAAATGAAAATTGAGCGGAAGTACATAGGAAGGCGGAGCCAAACTTAACGTTAGGGTAATTTCACCCTTGCCGTTTTTTTGCAGATTATGTCCATAGCCCATTTAGACCAAAGATTCAAGTGTAAACTTGCAACCACTTGCAACGTACCGGTCTGCAACGTTCTGAAAGCTGCTAGTTCACACCAATGCGAAGAGAAGAGGCAGTGTATTATCTCCATAGCAACGATTCTCTGTACTTCTGTTCTAACTTCCGATTTTAGATGTTTTAGTTTTTTTTTGTAGCTGGATATATCATTTGTAGCGCCTTCAAGTGTGAATAAGGATAGGGATAGTGAGATTTCTAGTAAAGATGAAACGGAGAAAACAACATTTAGAATTTGTCTGATTTCACTGCTTTGTTCTAACGGCGCTCCCTCTCTTCAGTCGCTCTCTAGCTCGCTCGACCACATGACCGCGCTTGCGGCCGCTCGTTGAGCCTCCGTCTAAAAACAATTTCTACTGGCTGACAGTTTGTAACGATAAAATGGATTGTGGATCAGCTGATTTCTATAGTTTGTAACTGACTCGCCCGGCTGACTTCCCTAATGGCTCTGCTGGACAATGACAATAAATGAACCGTAAACCATACACTGTTTGAAGCAGTTTAAAGTATAGACAATTAAATAATTATTAAATAAGTAGTTTAAAAGAAATTATTTTTGTAGTCAAATAAATGAATCACCTTGCTTGTAAATGTCTCCCCGTATCCCTTTTAAAGGTGCAGTAGGTAAGCCTTATAAAACTACCTTTCTGTCATATTTGCTGAAACCCTATGTTCCAGTAGAACTACATGAAGCAGGTCTTTTAAAACAATAAATCCGGCTCCTCTGGCACCACCTCCAGCCTGTAGTGTGATTTGCAAAGATCCACCGCTCCCTGTTCAGATGCACCAATCAGGGCCATGGGGTGTGTCTAACTGCGTGTCAATCACTGCTCATGCACACGCATTCGTTCTCCCTTGTGGGGGGAGGGGCTATAGCGGAAAGGGGGGAAGGGACTGAGACGTTGTCGATGTTCAAATTCTTTGGCTAAGTCCTGGATCTTCATAATCCTACCTACAGCACCTTTTTAATAAAGAAAAACACATTATTTGATACTTTTTCATTGCACTCCTAAAATTCTTTATGCATTCATACATTTTTTAATTTAGTAACAAAGATGCTCCTTGGGGGAAAAAGTTCCTGTCGAGCCCTGCCCCTCTCTTATAGGAGGACTATTTTATTTATGCCTGATTATATCTAATCAATACCTATTCTTACAGTACATGGAAACTAGTATATTAGATTAGCCACCTGCTTCACACAAGGGGAAATGTTGCAAACGCGACCCGATTCAAGCCCGGGCGATTTTGAGAAATTACAGCGCATGCGCATTATTGTCATTTCTTTTTCCCGATTTGTTCTTTTTCCATCAATCTTATGTCACCCGCAGCCGGCCCATAGCTAACTCACTTTCACTCATACTCGTTGAGCAATTGTTGGTGGTTACCACCAGTCAGGTAACCCAGGAGACCCTGTTAAATCATTTTCATGGAGGTTTTCATCCGGACTTTGCTTTCAGCAGCATTTCCCTTGCTCCCTGTTTGCTTTATGTTTGCCTCTCCACTGTCCCCAGATCAATCTCATAGAGGGGGAGTTAATGCAGCTGACTAGACTGGAGATTAAAAGACGCAGTCTGGATGCTGAGAACCTGCAGGTGGGTGTCACTGCCTCCTTTCATTGCCTTCCCAAATTTAATTTTTAATTTTTCTTTATTTCTGTTGATTACTATATCATTTCTTTAGGTTATTTTCATGTCATTGCTCCATGGCAACAAGTTATGACTGCACACACTGAGGTTCAAGAAAATGAAGGATATTAAATACAATACAATGAATTCGGTCAAGTGATAATAATTATTATATTAATCGTATCACAGCTAGGATAGAGTTTTATAATCAGTCTCTAACAGTATTTACTGATGAGTGTGTATTGTCTCTATCTGTGTGTGTGCCTGTGTGTGTGTGTGTGTGTGTGTGTGTGTGTGTGTGTGTGTGTCTGTGTCTGTGTGTCTGTCTGTCTGTGTAGGAGGTTCTTGTGGAGCAGCGCACAGCTCTCAGTGATTTGTTGCAGCAGCTGCTGAAGCAGAGAGACCAGCGAGAGCAGGAGCTGCGGCAGGTTCTGGTGAGGAAACATCTGCTTTGGCATTTCTTTAAACCAATCACAATCGCCGTCCAGCGCCCACGTCGTTTAAATAGCAAATGCACCAGCGCCCATCTTTGCGCCCATGGCCGTGCTGGTCTTACAGGGAGGTATGTTCAGGTGCATTCTGGGCGTGCTGGTCTTACAGGGAGGTGTGTTCAGGTGCATTCTTGGCGTATTGCTATCTTGAGGCAACGGGAAGTGATCACGCACATTGACCAACAAAAACCTGGTCTAAAGTCAATAACGCAGCATTTCATTGTTATTTTAACAGCGCATTTGTAAAATGCGCCTAGGCTCGTGCACTATGCTTGTTACACACACAGGGATGCGCAGCAGCACACAAACATGCAAAAGATTAAAAATAAAAATATTACAATGTGAAATAGTATTATGATATGATCTGCGCTTTCACTTCTCAGTTTCTCCTGAAAATCTCTCCTTCCTGCTCAGCAAATCCTCCATCATAACAGCAATGCTCCAAGGTCCAAACTCGCCTGGCTTTTAAAGGGAATGGGAGATGACACTCTGATTGGTTTATTGCATGTTACGCCCAAAACACACCTATGATTAATGAAGACACTAAGTACAACCCTTTTGAAACATGGGTCTGGCGCACAGAGCCTTCTTTCGGCCGTCAAACTAGCAAAAGTGGATTTGTACACACCAGGCGCTTCACGTCGTGCGCTTAGATCGTTAAAATATTGCCCTTTGTGTTTTCCAGGTGGAGATGGAGCTGAAGTCTGAGTCCAATCAGCAGAACTACTGGATGATCCAGTACCAGAGGCTGTTGGATGCCAAGCCGCTGTCTCTGCGCATGCAGGTACAGCACAGAAACATCTAAAAATTACAGATGTTATGATGACATTTTTTCCTTCCCTATAGCGATTCCGATACCTGAACTTGCGTATGGGCCGATAACGAGTACCGATCCGACACCGGTGTGTTACAAAATACATTATTATCTATTGTGTTTTAATAGCTGTATACTACTGTATGGATGTGATATGACTGCTATCATTGTTATTTGGCCTGGCTCGGGTTAAACTCTTTGCAAAACCACTTTAAACTAGATTTTCTAAATTTCGTGGTATCAGATCGGTGCATAAACTCGAGTACTTTACAATACTGATACCAACATTTTTGGGCCGTATCGGAAGCTTTTCCGATACTGGTATCGGTATGGGAACATCTCTACTGAAAACCCCAACTGTGCTGCTGTTAAAATGTAATCTTATTGCAGGAAGCGGGCGTGGAGAAGGAGTTGGTCAACCTGTTATGCAAACTGTCCGCTCAGCACTACCTGCCCATCCTGGCTCATCATCGAGTGACAACGAAGGCCCTTCGCCACATGAACTCATCTGACCTCAAGAAGGTCCGTGTGCGTCATCAGTACCAACACACAACCACCAGTTGCCACTTTGATATATATTCCTAAAGATGTAAAGAAACGTAGTGGCATGGCCGGTTTGCTCAGTTGGTAGAGTGGGCGCACATGTGCAGAGGTTTATTCCTCGACGCAGAAGGTCCAGGGTTCGAGTTCGACCTGTGACTGTTATCCTGCATGTCTTCACTTTTTCTTTCCAAATCAGTGACCTTCTTCATGATGGTATCCAAGCCGCGGGTCATTACCATGTTGTATTCCATCACGCAATTAATAGTCCCAGTTTGCGCACTGATAATCCCAGTTTGCAAACTGATCGCTTTTTCAACAGCTTCAGTCAGGCCAGGCAGCTTCCTTGGGCTTTGGACAGTTACCAGAGTTTTTTTAATTTCTCGATAAACCAGGGCGAAGCATCCTCCAATCAGCAGCAGTCCAGTTATCATGGTTCCGAATAGGTAGATATCCTCAACATCCTCCACGGAGAGAGCAGAGAGACACACGACACGCCATTTCTCCTACCCGTCCATCGTATACCCCGCAGCAAACGTTCCGTCAGGACATGCTGGCTCACCCGTACCAGTGCTCCTCCTCGAGAATACAGTGTCATAAACTAAGTAACTATAGTGTTAGCCATGATGCTAACAGCATTGATAACTAAGCCAAACAGTGCTGTCACTACTATTTTAGTGATTTATAAGCAACCTGTTTCTTGCAGATTGTCATGTTACTGAGAATACAGCTGTTAGAAGGTAATATATAAAGTCAAAGCTAACTCTGACAGCTGTAGGGCAGCTAACACTAACTTTAGCTGGGGTGACCTCTAGCTCACCCAGTAAGAGCGTTTGCCCCATGTTGGCAAAGTCCTTCGGCGGCGCGGGTTCAAATCCGACCCGCTGCGTGTCATTTGTGCGTGCTCCGTGTTCCAGTCTATGCACTGTCAATAAAGGGAAAAGCCCCAAAACATAATCTTGAAAAAAAACCATTAACTTTCTGTCTCCATGAAGGTCCCAGCTAAGTTCCTATAACTAACATGATGGACTCTTCTGAATAGGTCATTATCTTCACTCGAGTTTCTGCGCGCAAAAGTCGCCGGAGTTACTAGTTACTTTACAAATTAAGATTTTTGCACACAAAACACATGTAGTTCATGAAATGCAACGTTTAAGTATAAATTCAACAACCCAAAAAAATCCATGCCTAAAGTCCAGATGGAATGATTAGACCATTAAACACAGAACTGTTTGGATCGTTTACAGTTTCTTAAATGTGAGTGCGTTGAGTACTTTTACTTTTAATACTAAGGACATTCTCCTGATCATACTTTTACTTAAGTAATATTGTCAATGCATGACTTTTACTTGTAACAGAGGTTGTTTTTTTTTACAGTGTGGTATTAGTACTTTTACTCAAGGAAAGGATCTAAATACTTCTTTCACCACTGGTCAGGTGTTGGTGGAGACCAAACACAGAGCTAAAATAGAGGGAATATAGGATTTATAATAATCAGGTGAACTCCAAATGAATGAAAATGTTGCTCAGTAACTTCTGGATATGTAAATAATTGGGCCATATCCACCTAAAGAGTATATGTCAGTGTTGTATTTACAGCTTATTGTGTTGGTTTAACTATTAATGAATGTGCAGAGTAATCAGCATTATTAATTTTTCTGTTTTCAGCTTGGCATTAATGAAATAGGAATCCAGAAAGCTCTTCTGGACTGGGCTCAGGAACACTACCCTGAAGGTACGTTACACACATCCTACATTTCTATATCTAATACAGTTATACTGCACACTGATTCAACAGAAGTACTTTTCCAAGATCATTGCCTGACATCCGGCACGTGTGTTGTGCCCTACTCAAACTCTGTTTGCTTCAGGAAACCACAACAAACTTTGAGCTAACTAACCACACAATGAAAATGGCATGTTTTAAAGAAAATTTGGATCACGCAACAAGGCAGGCCTGCTTGGTTCTTTTGGGGAATGATTGTAAACAGTTACAAGGAAAATGTTTACGGCAACGGAGGGTGTGGTGATTAATGAATGTACCCTCAGCCAATCACATAACTGGTCTTACTGAACTAATCATTGTGATGCATGACAGGAAGGATAATTTTATCAGCGATATAATGATTTCCTTTTCTTTATTTTCAACATTGGTGCTGTGCATGTAGGTACTGTTGTTAGTTAGTTGAAACCGGAATGTTCAGAACAATTGGAAATCTGAACGTTTTAGCTCACAGGGATTTGTCTAAAATATGCTTACCTCATTATTTGAAGCAACGTTTAATGTGAAAATCCGACATTGTAACATTGTAGATATGACAGAAAATACCGTATACTAATTTTTTTGAAGCACAATTAAAGCAGTGTGTAATGTGGTTTGGGCCTCGGGCCGCTCCCTTGTGGATTGTTAGCAGAAACAAAAGCTCCTTGAGCAGAAATGGATAAAGACAAGGGTCTTTTGAATGGAAAGTTGAGTTTCAAAGCCCTTCTAGATGGTTCTCTCAACAAGACTAAAGGTATTTGCATGTACTTTTGATGTGAATTGAGTTACCACCGGAGTACGCCGCTGTTCAAATACCACTTGAGCATTAAGAACTTGAAAAATATCCCTTTTTAAAGTACATTTAGAAAAGAAGAATGTGAGATTAATCGCAAGTTAATCATGGCAAGGCAAGGCAATCATGCAATTTAAAGGTTTAACACTTCTTTTCATTATCATGTATTAACACCACTAACACCAACTTATTACCACTATTTTACACTTATTTTTGAAATTCATGGTCAATTGACCTCATTTATAAGAAATTATGAATAATTTAGACTAATATTAGCGGTAGGATAATCACAGAAGGGTATATGTCAAAGTTCAGTCAGGATACTGTTTTCCAAACATTTAAAAATAAATTCAACTACTAAAAAATTTAATAAATCACCTGAAAATTCACTGAAAGTAGAGAGCCGATCTTCTCTTCTACTTGCGAAGCGCGTTGTATGGAATCATCCATGTTATATTTGGGTAATTAAAATGAGGTAGTTAAAAAAGAAACCCATATTTCTGATATAGAAACTGGACAACATTTGACCCGAAGACAACACAAGGGTAAACTAGCCTAACTTATTTTTCAGCCTGTTTAAAGGATGATGTGTAGGACTGTATAACTCATGGGAAGTCAATGAGAAGCCAACCTGTTCACTTACCCTCTCCTCCACCAGGAGCTTGTAAGGCTGTCCAGCAGGACGAGGGGGCAGAGGTTGCCCCCACAGCTCCACCCCTTTCCTCCCCTCTGTCGTTTCCCAGCACCTCCACCATCCAGATGCCCAGCCCACCACTCACCCCAGGGACCCCCGTCACCCCCTCCGCCCCCAGCCCTGTGGACGGACCGGGGGGCTCAGAGTGTGTGGTCTGCATGGAGACCGGGGTAAGAAAAATCCCCAGCAAAACCAGAAAGTAACACCTTCAGTCTCAGTAATAATCAATGCTACGCTTGCTATTGTCGTTTTATATGTCTTTATTACTCAAAATGTCTTTATTTCACATACAAAATAGGACTGGACGGGCTCAACTCACGTAGGTACTTAGAAAGCTTTGAAGGCTGGATGTTGGATCCTAAAAGTGAATAATCATAAATAAAGCTACTAGGACAGCACTCCAAGAGACGTGCGTTGCCTGAAACGTCCGTTGTTTGGCAATAAAATTCTATCAAATTGGAGCACTGTCCTAGTAGTTTTATTTATTTTACATACTCATATTAAGATGTAGGGGTCAGTCATTTTAGTAATGCCTGCTTATCAACACGGTCAGCAATTGGAGCAGCAGCAGTGGCTATGACACACCGATCATGGAGGCATTTAAGGTACTCTTACGCTGGTGATCCATTTGTCCGTGCAACACTTCTGTCGCGCCACGCTCCACTCTCTTCCTATGGGTGACGTCAAGCGACTTCAATGCGTCTGCAAAGCATTCCGGGAAGGCAGCGCTGCATTTGAAAAAATGCTGGGCGTCAAAAAGCTGGCCGATGCCCATCTTTGCAAATTAATCTGTTGAACGCGACGCGACTATCCAGTAGAAGTAGACGAAAATCTTTGTCGATCCGAAATGAAGACGTTTCGGTGAACTATTTTCGTTAAATATGAGATTGTGTTCTGTCAGATCCGCCATGGCAGTCAGTTGAAATCCTCGAGCAGCCAGACGTGACGCGTTCGTCCAACATGAATGTATTACGTCGCGACACCATGCTTCAGTCGTGTCGCAAAGATGGATCAGTTCTGTTACACCGAGAGTGATCTGCCATGCAATGTCTACGGAAAGCAGCGGTGGCGGCTGCTCCAAGTGGCGACCGTTTGATTCTAAAACGAAAATGTAACTTTTGGCAAGGAAGTGCAGCCAATAAATAGCCTCGGCCAATCCATGTGTACACTGCTAAAAGCTAATTTCAGGAAACTTTCAATGGTGCCAATCTGCCAAAATGTAAACAAAGCATATTTGTCTCTATTTAGTCAGAGGGGGGCACACAGTGTAAGACTTTGAAAACTCCTACACCCCTCTTGCGGGGAATCGTTGGGTCTTTGTAAATTATAGAGTGTGGTCTAGATCTACTCTATCTGTAAAGTGTCCTGAGATAACTCTTGTTATGATTTGACACTATAAATAAAGTTGAATTGGTTTTGGAAGGCTAAAGGCAGATGATTGCTCTTCAGTCACAGTGCAGTCTGCATGGAGTGCTGCTCAGGGTGTGTAGAAAGTGTGTGCTCTTCAGCTTGGGATCCAAGTGTACAAGGGTTTAAGGACACTGGGGTACTCGGGAGGGTACGTTTTAAACCCCTTTATTATATTTCTTGGCTAAATCATTAAAACAAGGCAATGCGTTTCGGCCGTTGCCTCGGTCAAGTATAAAATGTTTCCATTTGAATAGTAGCTGATAGCCTATTGGCCAGTAGTCACATGGTCAGTAGGTAAAGAGTCACATGATTGTTGTGAACAGGTGGTCGCATGACAGACCATATTCAGCAGTAAATCATCAAACATAATATAAAGACAAAAATAGCGAACAAGAAAAGAAAAAAAGAGCAAAAAAAGACATACCAAACAATTTCTCTTCAATTACTCTACTATGTAGTAAGGTAGTGCAAATATCAAACTTAGTAGACGTGTCCACGCTCTTCCAGGCGACTGATTGTGTCTTGTCTTTCCCTCTCTCCAGTCTCAGGTCATCTTCCTGCCCTGTGGCCATGCGTGCTGTTGTCAGGTCTGCAGCGGCGCTCTACAGAACTGCCCTCTGTGTCGGGGCAACATATCCCAGCGCATTCGCCTCTACCACAGCTAGGACCAACTGCACTGTGCTACTCCTTCACTCTCTGTATTTATGCATGGTCATATAGCTGCTGTGAGCTGACCTCATGTATAAAAAAAGCTTTGAGCAGGTTTTTAAAGAGCTGAGCCACTTTAATTTTATTAACCAAAAGTCTAAATAGATTTATTTTAATTATCTTGTGTTTTTGGTTGTGTGAGCCTGTTTCATTTTGTTCTTTTTAAATTCTATTATTTTTTTTAAATTATACTGTATATTTAGAGCCAAGTGGACTATACCGCTCACTGGTTGAAGAACTGACTGTTCTTTCTTATTATGGTTTCTCACTTGATGTGTGCCTTCTTCTGAAAATGTCTTTTTTAAAACTATTTGTCTGTGTTGTCAACCAAAGTAACACCTATCCAACATTTCTATAAGTTAACTAAAACATAATCTATTGATTGTTATTGCTTTTGCCATCATTGCTGGTTGTCGTTGCATCACTAATGCAACCTCATCTTGTTGCTCTTCAATCCGTTAGACAACTTGTCTTACCCAGGATCCTCTGTGCCTGCTGGAATGATGCATCTAGTGTTAATATGGGTGGATTATACACTGCTCAAAAAAATAAAGGGAACACTTAAACAACACATCCTATATCTGAATGAATGAAATAATCTTATTAAATACTTTTTTCTTTACATAGTTGAATGTGCTGACAACAAAATCACACAAAAATTATCAATGGAAATCAAATTTATCAACCCATGGAGGTCTGGATTTGGAGTCACACTCAAAATTAAAGTGGAAAACCACACTACAGGCTGATCCAACTTTGATGTAATGTCCTTAAAAGTCAAAATGAGGCTCAGTAGTGTGTATGGCCTCCACGTGCCTGTATGACCTCCCTACAATGCCTGGGCATGCTCCTGATGAGGTGGCGGATGGTCTCCTGAGGGATCTCCTCCCAGACCTGGACTAAAGCATCCGGCAACTCCTGGACAGTCTGTGGTGCAACGTGTCGTTGGTGGATGGAGCGAGACATGATGTCCCAGATGTGCTCAATTGGATTCAGGTCTGGGGAACGGGCGGGCCAGTCCATAGCACCAATGCCTTGCTCTTGCAGGAACTGCTGACACACTCCAGCCACATGAGGTCTAGCATTGTCTTGCATTAGGAGGAACCCAGGGCCAACCGCACCAGCATATGGTCTCACAAGGGGTCTGAGGATCTCATCTCGGTACCTAATGGCAGTCAGGCTACCTCTGGCGAGCACATGGAGGGCTGTGCGGCCCCCCAAAGAAATGCCACCCCACACCATTACTGACCCACCGCCAAACCGGTCATGCTGGAGGATGTTGCAGGCAGCAGAACATTCTCCACGGCATCTCCAGACTGTCACGTCTGTCACACGTGCTCAGTGTGAACCTGCTTTCATCTACAGAGCACAGGGCGCCAGTAGCGAATTTGCCAATGTTGGTGTTCTCTGGCAAATGCCAAACGTCCTGCACGGTGTTGGGATGTAAGCACAACCCCCACCTGTGGACGTCGGGCCCTCATACCACCCTCATGGAGTCTGTTTCTGACCGTTTGAGCAGACACATGCACATTTGTGGCCTGCTGGAGGTCATTTTGCAGGGCTCTGGCAGTGCTCCTCCTGCTCCTCCTTGCACAAAGGTGGAGGTAGCAGTCCTGCTGCTGGGTTGTTGCCCTCCTACAGTCTCCTCCACGTCTCCTGATGTACTGGCCTGTCTCCTGGTAGCGCCTCCATGCTCTGGACACTACGCTGACAGACACAGCAAACCTTCTTGCCACAGCTCGCATTGATGTGCCATCCTGGATGAGCTGCACTACCTGAGCCACTTGTGTGGGTTGTAGACTCCGTTTCATGCTACCATTAGAGTGAAAGCACCGCCAACATTCAAAAGTGACCAAAACATCATCCAGGAAGCATAGGAACTGAGAAGTGGTCTGTGGTCACCACGTGCAGAACCACTTCTTTATTGGCGGTGTCTTGCTAATTGCCTATAATTTCCACCTGATGTCTATTCCATTTGCACAACAGCATGTGAAATTTATTGTCAATCAGTGTTGCTTCCTAAGTGGACAGTTTGATTTCACAGAAGTGGGATTGACTTGGAGTTATATCGTGTTGTTTAAGTGTTCCCTTTATTTTTTTGAGCAGTGTATATCAGTGCATATCAAGACAATTTGAGGGGAACTCATTTCTGCCCAGGTCAAAAACGATAGCTGTTCAACCCCCCTATATTATATAGAATAGAATATAATAGACTCTTTATTGCCATTGTTTTCAACAATGAAACACAGTTTAGCATCTCTGAATTTGACAGTTAAAGGGAAACTACCATTTTTTCAACCCTATGTTCCTATGTTTTTGTGTCTAAGTGACTGATGGGAACAACAATCTTTGACATTGGTCCAGTATTAAGCGAGATCTCTGCAGTCGTCAGCTTGTATTTACCTTCACTAAAGTGCTCCTTTTGCCGCTGACAGACTCAGATTATTATTCTAAGTGTCTGACAACATTATGGAAAGGATGTTTAAGAAGGTCGACCTTTCTGTTAAAGAGTAATTATTTTTTTAAACATAAAAACATCACTAAACCCACTGGACTCCATGTAAATAAACCAATAAAACCAATGTCAAAGATTGGTGTTCCCATCAGTCACTTAGACACAAAAACATAGGTTGAAAAACAACATTACAAAATAGAACATTTAAAAAGTACAATTTAACAATCAAGAAAATAAACACGATGAGGTGGCACTATATACTTAATGTTATTGCACTTTCAGTTTTTGGGGTTTATTGCACACAAGTCTTTATAGAGGAAGGAGGTGGAGAGGAGGGTTTGTGCTTTTGACTGTCTGAGGGAAAAGGCTGTTTTTCAGTCTGTTGCTTCTGGATCTGTTTATCCTGGATCTTTTTCCAGAGTGCAGGGGGGAGAACAATACTACTATAATTCTAATAAGATGTTATACTACATTACATGGCCCAAGGCTTGCTCTGTGGTAATCTGTAACACAAAGAAATGTATAAATGCACACGAGAGTTGAAATAATTAGGATCCCAAAGGGGAACTCAATTTTTATGTCAAGTTAGTTTTAGTTGTGAGTACTACTCATCCTGTACAGTTGTTATAATGTTTTCTGTGGCTCTGAAGGCGCTGACACACCAACCTGATTATCGGCCTTCGGACAGTCTGGCGAGGTCGGTGACTCGAGTCTGTTCGGTGTGTTCCGTGCCGTTGGGGGAAGCCGTCGGCTTTAATTTGGGCCGATTTGACTTGTTGAATCGGCCAGTGGGCAGTCGGACTCAATGACCAATCTGATTGGTGGAGTGCTAGCCCTTGACCAGCAAATTAGTGCGCTTATGTTAAAACACTTACTGGAAATGACGAGCGAGATGAGTGTGACAAACTCTTCTCAAAATCTGATGAAAATCTTTCAAACTGACCTTTCGTATTCCGAATTCGCCATTATGGTCAGCTTTGAAATTCGGGAGAAGCCAGACCCACGTGGCGCGTTCGTCATTTAATTTTTTTGGCGACAGTACAGATTAGCGACGCCTACTGTTATGGAGACGTATTACGTATCGCGCACGAGCAGAACGTATGCTCAAGTCGGCGTCGCTTCGGTGTGTTCCGAGGCACTTAAGGGAGCTTATTTTGAAGTCAGAGAAAAAAAAACTATATCAACTTGGGCTTGGAGACCATAGATCTGTAAGAGGAAGCCTGCATCACAAAGAGGTGGCATGGAGCCTCCGCTCCGTGTTTCACTCTAGTTGAAGCTGGAGCTACTGCAACGGAGTATATCGCAGGACTTTGTACCGTGAACAATCACAAATAAAGACTTTTAAACCAAACATTACACAACCGGACATGTTCCAGCAGTAAAGTTACTGGAATTTGGGGAGAAATGACCAGCATTGGCCAAGCTTACAGCTATGTCGCATAGCATGTAGCTAGCTACTTAATAGTTATCATCAGTATGCTAACGTTAGATTGTAATGGAACGAAGCAGCACTTAGTACTACCGTCAAAAATCGCAGATAAAGGCTTCGGAACCAAACACTACCCAATCAGACATGTTTTAGCAGTAATGCAACCTGGAATTGGGGAGATTTGGGGGAAAGAACAACATTGGCAGCCAAGATGACATTGTTTACTACCGTTAGCTATGTAGCTACTATAGTTAGCAGTTGACACTAATAGAATATAGCAGCAATTTCTACAGTCAAAAATTGCAACTAAAGGCTTTTAAACCAAATACTACTATCAGAAATTTTCAGGAGTAATGTGACCCGGAATTGGGGAGAATTTAACGACACTGGCAGCCAAGTTGACATTGTTTACTACCGTTAGCATGTAGTTACATGGGACACTGTTAACACCACAGTGGCTTAAAAAACCCAGTCCTGCCTACTTGGAGCAGATGACCAATCATAGAAGACCGGCTTAGAGTTAACACTTAGCCGAGTAGAAAAAAACAGTTGAAACCGGAGTGTTCACAAGGGTTGAAAAATCTGAACGTTTTAGCTCACAGGGATTTGTCTAAAATACATTTGCCTCATTATTTGAAGTTTTGGCCACGTTTAACATGAAAATCCAACATTATGACATTGTAGACAACAGAAAACACGGAAAAGCATAATATGTGACCTTTAAAAAAAGTGGGTGGTTACGGTTGAGCTCTATTAAAGATGCTAATAAGTTGCATTATGGGAAATGTAGGATCCAGTGATTTTGGAGCTTGCCCCATGCCCCCTGCTATGGACTAAAAGTCAGGATTTCTCCGACTGCTGCTTTGGTGTTGACCCTTGTTTTCTTAAAAGTTTGTCTCACTGTTCCCCCAGTTTCATGAAAGTGCAATACTAAATTGGTGGAGTACCCCTTTAAAACTAGATTTGAACACTTTTTAAGATCACATAATAAAGAAGAACCCACCTTATGCCCTTTATTATGCCAGTTGATATTGTGCTTCAGTGGTGCATATATTCCTATTCTTCCAAATAATCAAATGACCACAACCCATTTGCTGAACACTCCAGCTGGGACTCCTTTTGGGGATTCTTGCGGTCTGTGGTCCCTGGGCAGATGCTTGCTTTAAAACTGGATTGTGAATCCAGCCTTGGACCTCACTTTAGCTTTTTTCTCCATTTGTCTCTGATCCCACTCTTATTTGAATTGCTATATATGGTGCATATGTATGAACTAATAACACATCACCTGTTTGTAGCCATCACTAATGCTATTATACTCTGTCAAGTGCTCTTAACTTCAACATCCCAGCATGTTTCAGGGAATATCTTTACTTATGACTGTTAAACGTAGTGTTTTAGAGATTTCACTTCTATATAAATCAGACCTTTCATGTCAACAGACAATGTAATGTAAAATATGTGTGTGTTTTCCATGTACTCATCTTGTGGTCAATGTAAAAGCTTTCTGTTGCTGGAGAGATGAACTGCTCCTACACAGACAGCAACATCTGGAAATGTACTGAAATACAGTAGGCTTCACAAACAGGCATGTTGTTGAGTCTTAACCATAGACTTTATAAAACACATATTTTTCACAGTTGGACACCAGATTTCATTTGTACATCTTACCGGCAATTTCCACTGGATGCGGAACGTCTCCGGAACGGCGACGGAGTCATTAGGTTTCCATTAAAGTCAATCTGTGTATTTCCACTGACTGCGGAACGTCTGCGTCCCTACTCCCTACTGCTATAGAAATAAAGTTGCCTTGCCTGCCTACTCCGTCCCAGTTCCGTCAGTCCGCAGCCCTCCGGAGCAGATACGCAGAGCTTCTATTTTTGACGGACGACGGAGAGCTCCGCAGCAATTCAGCACACGGCAGATAGTGCGGGACAGGAAGTCGAGCACAGAAAAAAAATAAATATCCGGTTAATTTTCAAAATAAAATACACCGTGCTCACGGCGGATCATATTTCCCTGCACTTACACCTTGAAAACACAGCACAGAGTCGTTTCCCCTCTACTCCTCTGAATGGAAACAAACTGTTGTTGGTTTTGTGGTTCTATTCTACGTGAATTCGCGAGAAATTGTGGGTCCTCGTGACTACAGCTGTCAGTCACAGCCGCAGCCGTTCCGCAACAAATCCGGACCCGGTGGGTATTGACGGACGGCGGAGCACGCAGCAGACACGCAGCGGAGCCGGTCCGCAGCCGTTACGCATCCAGTGGAAATCCTCGGTTATACTCCCTACTGTAGGGAGTGATTTTGGAACCAGCCTATGTTTTCTTGTAAGTGGTTTAACTAACCGTCGAAGTCCTGAAGAGGGTTTCACATTAGAAGAGTAACATTTGCAGGAACCTTGGTGATTAGGGTGACCATACGTCCCGGTTTGACCGGGACAGTCCCGATTTTGAAGTTAATGTCCCGAGTCCCGACAAAAGCCTGTCGGGACGCTAAAATGTCCCTGTTTTAAGAGGAGCGGCATCAGCCGATTTTGCCGGGTCTTCAGCCCCGAATGTTTTGAGTGTAGTCCCGAATGTAACTTTGTCCAGTTTATTTTTCCGAGGCGAATAGAACGGGCAGCTACGTGCGGGGTCCGACCATGTTGTGTTGGTTGCTATCACCTAGTAGTTGGGTCATCTATAGCAGTTCCGTGACCGTGGAGAGGAAAGGTTTGTTTCTCATTGGATTTGTCATCTATGAAGGTTAAAAAAAGAAATTAGCCGGGGTGCCCCTCTCAAAAATGTGGGGAAAATTTTTGGGAGCCCTATATCCAAAATGGCTGCCATCAGCCTAGCTGGAAATTAACTTTTTAATGGTTTTGCCCACAGTACTGCAAAATACATGGTTTCTGAGTCCATTTGGGTCAAGAAATTCATAAATGATAAAGATTTTTTGATTTGACCTATTTTTGACCTTCAAATTCAAGATGGCCGCCAATTTTTGGCTCTTTAAATGTCATTTTTTCAAAATCGTCAAAGAGCCTTAATATTAGGCTCAAATGAAAGCTCTGCTCATACTGAGTGCAGTTATGGACAGCAAAATTAAAACATATGTCATCAGATGTCTGGGTTGGAACCAATGAAAGAGAGGAGATTATTAGGGTCTGAGCACCGACAGCGGCGAAGGCCCTATTGAAACTGAAGGAATTATTATTTTCTGCAAATTTATTGGCTTCTTGAGGGCCTTAACATATTCAAAAACTCACCAAAATTGGCGGTCTCATTAAGTCTGGTGAAAATGTACATATTTTAAGGGTTTCAGGGAATAGGCGTGCAAAAATGGCTCGCTAGCGCCCCCTAGAAAGTTAAGAAAATTGAGCCCCTGCAGTGTGTTTAACGTAGACTCACGCAACTTGGTACACATATGTAACATGTCAAGATGTACAACAAAACTTCATTAGAGCCATACCCTAAACCCAACAGGAAGTCCGCCATTTTGAATTCAAAGTTTGAAATTAGTGCAATTTTGGCCATTTCCACGTCATACTTTAACGAACTCCTCCTAGAGATTTCATCCGATCAACTTCAAATTCGGTCTGTGCCATCTTAAGACCTTAAAGGGGTGATAGAATGATTATATAGAGTATTTCACACTGTTTCTTATGGTCTCCTAATGGGGTATGTAACATTGGTTGGGCTGAAAATGGCCTGGTTGATATTTTATTGGCCCTTATGCATCCCTGTGTTTTGGCCCTATTTGTAACAAGAGCTTTTCTTCCAAATATGGTATGCTCATGAATATTTAGATAATCTCCCCGCTGATTGGTTGAGCGAATCGCCATACACACACATTAGAGACGAGACAGCAGGTCTCATATTCCAGGCACTGCAATGTTTCATTACCAAATTCATTTCTGAGACTTTTTTATGCGAGAAATCAACTAGATATTAAGCTCAAATATGGGCCGTTTCACAAAAATTGATAGCTAATTGCAAATTTGGTAAAACGTGTCGGACTTTAGGAGCTCCAGTATAGCAACCGTCTATACGTGAGGAAAGCTGTGAAAGCCGGGTGAAGTTTTCCGAGGAATCTTAGCCAAATCAGTGTAATACATTGATGCCATCAACACAAAGTTAAGGAGCGCAATACTAATGATTTAGTTTGAAGTTCCTGTGACGTGATGTTTACAGTCTATTGTTCAGACTCAACCACACAGAGCTCTGAAGCAGACCTGTGCGTCCCTTAGTGTCCACTCTCTCTGTAAAATGCAGCGCAGCCTCAAGCTATAACGGATGCGCTCTGCTGTCGACATGCTGCGGTAGATGTGTTGCATTTGTTCTCCATGTATTTCTGCAGTAGATTCGGTTTTCCACCTCCGATGTAGAGCAGCGTACGGCCACTTCTCTAGCTAAACTCTTTGTCTCATTCAGAGACCCAAACAGCTCTGTGTCTGTCAGAAGGTCTGAGAGCTACAGCAATCACGTAACGCACAGCAGACTATGGTGCAGGTAGATTTCTGAAATACAGTGACTTTATTCTTGTAATAGCCTATTATAACTCAAGATCACGACTCCTCCAAATCACAGAGAACACACTGTATTTTGAGTGTGCACAAAGTTTTGGACATTGCTCAAACACATCTGAAATATTACAGTCCAGGGGTTTATTAATAGGCCTACATTAACAACAAAAGAGCAAAACAGGAGGGAGGAGTAAATGATGCCTAGTCTACATGTGTGCTGACTCAGATATAATTAGAAAAGTCCATCCAAAGGAGAATAAATATTTGAAAGCAATACAGAATGCCTGTTAGCCTTACTTCAATACATTCCATTATTTTTTTATATTTGGATTGTAATCTATTTTTCTTTTTACATAAAGATATTTGCAGAATACATTGATTCAGAAAAAGTTAGAAATAGGTGCATAAAAATTCACCAGAATGCAGGAAATGAAGTGTTTAATGCTCAAAATTTTCAATCATTTTAATTCTTTTGGTGTTATTGGAATCAATAACACTTAAAAATATCTTTTTTAGAAAAGTCTCAACATAAATCTCACACTGAACTGAAAAAGGCTGTTGCTGCAATTTTGTTAATTTTACTGAAAAAAACAAACATTTATGCCTATGATCAAAAAAATGAAGTTACTGTCTATGTCTGACCTCGGCTGGCACATGTTCACATTAAAAAGCGTGTGCACGTGCACAAGCACTACGGTCACAAGCAAAACGGTTTTAGCTCCCGGAAATCTGGTCACCCTATTGGTGATCATATACTGTATTTATGACATTTTATTTAATTATTCTGCAGGAAGATGCGATTCATTGCAAGTAAAATTCCCACATCTAAAATGTTACTTAAATAAGATCAGAAAATGCGTTGTCTAGGTTGCTGGCAGTGCTTATGCTGCGTTCCAGGCAACTCGTGTTTTCACAACCTTCTACCGGTGAAAGTGCCCTGGAACGCCAGTCAAATCTGTAACTTACTCCCCATGAACTGGTACCAGATGGTTGTACTCCCAGTTACAGTTTTTGACTTCACACACATAAACGACAATGGCGCCCCCTGTTGATGCTGTACAGACGCCGGTGATTAACTGTGAGAAATAGAAATAAATAGACATAAATAGGCATTGTAAAGTAATTCTGCACATTGTAATCAAAACAATACACGTATGATTGTGTACATCTACAGGTTATGTTTATTAAATGAAGCCCAAAATATGTTGCCGACTAGAAATTGGTAGTATCAGCTAGCGCTAGCTAACGTCAGCGTTAGGTAGCCGCTAGCTAACGTTTAGTTATCGTAATGTTTAGTTGTTCATTATAAAAATCTGTGTTGCCCGTTCACAAACTTGTCCTTTTTCATGAATATTTACCACCACCATCAAAAGTATTCCTTTTAGCTTGACATTTTACATTTGCATTCACATGAACTGGGGTAGACGCTCCATATTCATGCTCCATCTTGAAATACGTTAGCCCGTAAGGGACATACAGGACATGATGCTCCGCCTTGCGCGTTTTCGCTGTCACATGATAAACTCACAGGTGCTGCTAATGCTGCTAATGGGTATCGTTGCTTCCCGGCCCCGGCAAGTTTGAAGAAAGAAAGGAGGAGGACCACACATATTCAAAATCCAAATTTCAGGAACAGGAGTCTTCTTCTTCGCCCAGAAAACAGAAAAAGGATATTGAAAAGAGCAAGAGACCGGCTTTTTGAAGCGTGAAGGCGTAGTGCAAGAGAGTTGATTGTGAGAGATATATATATATATATATATATATATATATATATATATATATATATATATATATATATATATATATATATATATATATATACATACATACATACATACATACATACATACATACATGTGTGTGTGTATTTTTTTGCTTTAAAGGTAATGATACTGAATGAGCAAAAAAAAAAAAAAAATTGCTTTGTATGCGGCAAAATTTTGGTTGGCCCCACCAAATCTCACTCCAGGGTTTTTTTTAAAAGTTGGGAGCCCTGAATTAAATAAATGTCAGTTAGCACAAAGAAATAAGCAATTTTGCTAATAAAAGACTGTTGTGCTTTGTAACCAAAGCTATTGGAAGCATAGACAGAATGGACCAACAGATTCTGTTGCTCTGGAGACCAGTGAAGTCTATTAGAAGCACTTTTCCGGTGAGCGCTGAGCTTGAAGACGTAGATGTGACGTGAGCAACCTGTCTGAAAGTTGCTGGTAGCTGTGCCAAGAGAAATCTCAATCATTCCCAATCTTACAGAGACGGAGAGCGTAGGTATATGTAAGGAGATAACATGGGCACAGGCTAATTATTGCTAACTAAAATGATAGTTAACATTAGTAATTAAACTTAAACAGCTAATGTAAGTCGGAACTGCCTGCCACCTTCTCCTGTACTATACGGTAATTCCTCTACTATGCGACAGAAAGTCGCGTGGTTATGACACAATCGTTAGCCTATTTTTAAAAAACGTCTGCTACGGAGCCATAACGTGAGCTACACGTGGACAATGGAGCCTTTTATACATTATCGTGTTTCTTTAGAAATAAACAATGGACAAATGGAGTCTTTAAACGCTTCAGATGTAAAGTTATTCACTGTCAAACTGACGTCAAAATGAATGGGAGTCAATGGAATGCTAACGGCAGGTGAGTGCTTGTTAGCATCAAAATGGCGCCATAGGAGCTACGCGTTGGAGAAGCTTACCCCCTTGATTGGAAGTAGCAGAATGTTTATCAACTTGTGCACCCTTGAATGGTGAAATAGTCAAAGATGCCAGCCCAAAACTGTTGATGTCATCAGCAGGCGACCAAAATGTAACGGATCGTTCACCTTGAATAAAAGGACAGATTTCTCTGGGTTTGAACATTGTTGGAATCATTTGGGATAATGTAAGTACACAACTCAACTAAATATATTACATAAGTCCTTTTTCAAGATTTTAAAGAGAAAATGTTACATGTATCTTTAAAGTTTCATCTTCATTCTTCTTTAACTGAAAACTCTTATTTTCATTATCAATTACCCTGCCATTAGATAACTGATTTACTGACTGTTTAGTCTAAACAATGTTAGAAAATAGTGAAAATTATACCTTATAATTTCCCAAAGCTAAAGTTGAAATCATCGAGTGTGTTATTTATCTGAAAACAGCTTAATATTATTTTTAGAATAATAAAAAACAGAGAAAAGCAAATTTCAGAAACAGGAACCTTGAGCATAAGTTCTCTCTGTCGACTAATAGAAGTGATTTTCTGACTTTATCTTCCCTCCTTCACAGTTTGGGTGCCAGAGTACCGCCTCCAGCCTTCTTCAGGGTTTCTCTGAGCCATGATATCAGGATGCTGTTTGTCTCCGCTGGCTTGTCCATCTGAGTCCAGTGTCCACACTCCTCAATGTGTCCTCTGCTCAGGTTCGGGATCTGCAGGTCATAAACGGAGACATGTGCAATCAGGTATTCTCACGCGGTCTGTCTTCAGGAAGAAATGACTGATGCTACATCTACACTACTACGTTTTGGTTTTTAAAATGAATATGTATCGCTACGTGTACGCCTCGCGTCCTCACTACTGCAGAGTTTCCGAGCCTCCAAAACGAAGACATTTGGAAACGCTGCCTCCCCCAGTTTGGTTTGAAAACTCTGGGGTTGTTTTGTTTTAGCTCAAAACACCGCTTAAAAACTAAAATGTAGTAGTGTAGATGTAGCCTGATTGTTGTGCTGGTGTTTTGCTGTCTCACCAAGTCCTCCATCCCCTTGGAGAAGGCCGGCAGCAGAACCTGGTCTTTACCTGCCGTCACCATCAGAGCAGGCATCAGCAGCTAGCACACACACACACACACACACACACACACACACACACACACACACACACACACACACACACACACACACACACACACTTAAACCATTAACACCATTTAAAATTCAATTGACTTAGAGCACCCAATGTAGAATCGTGTAAAATCGCCCCCAACCAAGTCACTACATCCTCCTGGTTGTGTGATACAAACTACAGTGACTACAGCTATTTTAGGACAGGGTACCTCCAGAATTCTCCAAGTTCAAGTTAAGACCTTTTTTAATGCCACCTAGGATGAAATTTAATGCCAACTTCACCACGTAATTGAAAATCAGTGTGGATTTTAAACGCGAGAAGAAAGAAATATTTACCAAGTCACGTTACCCTAACAAAATTTAATAATTTTAAAGCCTTTTTAGAGTAATACATTTAAGACTTTTTAAATACTTTTAAGACCCCACAGGTATATCTGTAGGAATTTACAGTCAGAGCCTGTGTTTTTTTTTAATTATATTTTTTATACTTAAATCACATTTAAAAAAAAAAAAACTTGTTTACAAATTGCGAAAGCCACAATTTTAGAGCAGACATGCGGTTTTTGTTTCTAATGTTCTCCAACGGTCTCCATCATTCTGAAAACAGAACACAACAAATGTTGAGGACTCATTTTCACTCCTAAGTATTTTCGTAAAATACGATATCGTATCCCGGTCGGTTTGAAATTCTCGAGCAGCCAGACCCACGTGACGCCTTCGTCCAATCAGCTGCCGGTCAAGGGCTCCCTTTCGCTTTGTAGTCAAGATGGCGCCCGTTTAGGGTCCGAGTAGGGTCCATCATTCCACACTGAACTTTTTGACCGTTTTTAGGGGGTCATCTGGGTACTTTCAGTGCACGGACTTTTTGCGTTATCTCCACGATATACTTAAAATTATGTGTTTGAAGTGTGCAAGTAGGCGGTTTGAGACAAAGCCTAAGTCTGACGCACATTCAAATGTTTTAAAGAACAGGAAAAGGACAACAAAGCAAATTAGGGGCTTGTATGTCATTTTTTTTCATTTCATTTTATTCCATGTTTATCTGACTGGGGGTGTGTGTTCATCACACCCCCAACCGGCACCGTCAGACACCGCCTACCAAGAGCCTGGGTCTGTCCCAGGTTTCTTCCTAAAAGGGAGTTTGTCCTTGCCACTGTCGCACTTTCGCATTCATGCATGCTCTTGGGGGAATCACTGGAATTGTTGGGTCCTTGTAAATTATGGAGTGTGGTCTAGACCTACTCTATCTGTAAAGTGTCCTGAGAAAATTCCTGTTATCATGTGACACTATAAATAAAATTGAATTGACTGTAAAAGGGTTACCACCCAGTTTTTATCAAACGTTTGTGCTGTGTAACAAACCTTTCCAGTAGGACTAGAACACATCCACCTCCAGTTGGCCTCTCCGTTTCGATACCAGTTCAACGGTCTCCTGAAACGTGAAGTCATATCGATTTAATATCAAAATGCTGACTCACAATCAGCAGCATTCTCCATCCTGATATGGAAACAGTCAGCTGAAGTCCTTTTTGGGACAAAATTTCGACTTCATCGGTCAAAACAGTTTTTTTCTTATTATTAATCAAGACAGTTGAGTTTTGAATACTGCTGAATGTGTGCGACCTGAAGCCTCGCTCTCTGTACTGGCTGACGTAGTACTGCAGGTCGGCCTCCGTCAGCATGCAGCTCCGGGGAATTTGCTCCGGCAGACCCACTAACAGACCACCTGTAACAGACGGGACGTTCTGAACGAGCTCTTTAAAGTGTCTGTTCAGACTTTGTAATGTTTAGGAGGAAAATGGAGTCTCACCTCGAGCACAGACGCCTGCAGTGCTGAAAGGAGGACGCTTCCCCTGAGACAGAAACATGCTTTTGTTTTGGCCATGCGCGGAGTTTGCGGGGGGGCAGGGGGAGCACTGCCCCCCCTGGTAGCTGAAACGGGCAATTGCATTGTTTCAAAAATGAGTGGAATAATTACTTCTGACATAACCAGATATTTTATAAATACTTTAAAAACACAAAAACAACTAAATGGGGATAGGTAATACATCTGATTTCATATACTGCTTTAGTAAAAATAATATTTTTTCAGGGCTCTGCCTCTCACCTGAGACCATTGTCGATGCATATGCAGGACGCAAAAAACAATAATTTGTTGCACTAGTCGGGAAATCTTACCGTGCCAACGTCACAATAAAGGTTGCCTAAATGCCATGTATATACATTTGCTGTCAGCTTACTAATTGAATGCGCGTTTTGTGTAGATTTGGACTTTGATACGTTTTATTCCACTTTGTTTAAACGGCGAAGTTCACCTCGTTCACCTGTTTGGAGCTGACTGGTGAATGTGACACGCGTATAGGCCTTGCTGGATACACCGTGACTCTGTTTGTGAATCTATTGATCGCTGTGGATGACTTGTTTTCATGTCATTGGATTACGGCAAAATACTGATCTTTTTTCTGAACGTGTCTTAACGTTTTATGGTGCGATTGCGCTTGGTTTCTGCATTTGGAGAGGCATCTCAACAGACTGGAGGTCCAACACTGATTGTTCACTGTTAACCTACATGTTAGTTGAATATAAGTGTCGGGGCATTCTGCCACCGTCTGTCTATTGTGCTCCAACACAGCCGTGCCCACGGGCGTCAGTTTGGTTTGAAATGTGCTGGGGACAGAGACGCATTCGGAGGTACATTTCCAGAAGTGCTGGGTACAATGACGCATACGTTTTTTTCTCTTTCGCGCAGGTCAGGTTTAATGTACGTAAACAATGACCATTACCAAATTTCTCTCTAATATTGCTCCTCATAACCATGGAAAACTGTCAAAAAATAGAACCCAAAGTCCAATTATTATGGACGTTATCTGACATTTAGCGTTTCTGCTTCACATTTTCAGCAGGGCAGCGGAGCAGCTGTTGGTTGACTCCCAACGGTTCTCATGGGCTTTATAAGTCCTAACATGAAAAAGCTTAACGTGGTTTAATATACCTAAACAACGATCAATCATCAACACATTTCTGGTTAGATTTTTTGACAGTTTTCAGTGGTTATGAGGAGCAATATGAGAGAAATTTGGTAATCATTGTTTAGGTACAAGCTTTTTCCTCGCCATAGCCTGTCAAGGTCTTTTGACAGGCATAAGTGTTCATTTCAAGATATGGCCATGATAAATTTGGTGATCATTGTTGAGGTATATTAAACCACGTTAAGCTTTTTCACGTTAAGCAGAACAGGCAGCGTTGTGAACAGAGAAGCGTGCAGCCTGCGCAGCAGCAGAGCGCCTGTGTCTGTGCTGCCCTGTGGGGACAGAGATTGTTGTGGATTTTTTGCATCTGTCGCTCAAGAATTATATGTGTTATGGACTTCTTTTTTTAACTAAATTGAGCTCGAGGTTTTAAATTGTTACAATGTAAATTCAAATCTGCTTAAAAAAATAAACATATGTTTATTTAGCAAGTTTGTTTTGTCCATATGTGCTTGTGCTGTGTTCCCTCAGGTCTCAGTTGCTACAATGAGTTTTTTGCCCCCCCCTGGCTCGAATGTCAAACTCCGCCTATGGTTTTGGCCCTGTAGACTTGATACTATACGTTAATGTGTGTGCATGTGTGTGTGTGTGTGTGTGTGTGTGTGTGTGCTTGTTTAACTATATTTGTGGGGTCCAGTATACTTGTGGGGTCCCGACAGCTTTGTGGGGCCAAAATGCTGGACCCCACAAGGTTAAAGGGCTGTTTGAGGGTTTAAGACTTGGTTGTAGGATTAAGGATAGAATTAGGGTATAAGGGTTAAGGTTAGGCATTTAGTTGTGATGGTTAAGGTTAGGGTAAGGGGCTAGGGAATGCATTATGTCAATGACGGGTCCCCACAAAGATAGTGCCACAAACTTGCGTGTGTGCGTGTGTGTCCGTCCTCACCACTTCAGCACCGCTGAAAAAGAAAATCTTGAACGTTCTCTCCAAGTCTTTCTCCAGCTCGGCCTCTGCTACGCCCTGCAACACACACACACACACACACACACACACACACACACACACACACACACACACACACACACACACACACACACACACACACACACACACACACACACACACACACACACACACACACACACACACACACACACACACACACACACATTATGGTACTGCACAGAGAAAAACTAGAAATACTTTATGCAATTACAGCATTTATGTGTGTGTGTGTGTATAGGATTAATGAACTAGATATAATGTGAACTTTAAACGTGCTGGTACTTCTACTGCAGTGAAAGTACTAATACTACACTGAAAGTAATCCACTCCAAGTAAAAGTCCTGCATTTCAAACCTTAAGTAAAAGTACACAAGTATTATCAGCTCAATGTAGTTAAAGTACTCAAAGTAAAAGTATTCAGAGTGCAATGTGTAAAATGTCAGTGTTAAAAAATATCTGGAACCTGGGCGCCCGGATAGCTCAGTTGGTAGCATACCTGCCAACAACCCTGGTTTTCCCGGGTTTCTCCCGTTTTTTAGCCCCATCTCCCGGACCTTCTCTTGGGAAACTCCCGTAATTTGCATGGCCCAAACTCCTTCATAAATAAATCGAAGCAATATGTTTGTCTAATGTTGACCAGTTGTCAGATCTTGTATGAAACGCATCCTATTTACACAATCCACACACCATATCAAATTTTCAACCCGTTTGTCACCTCAACCTGGCGCCCTATAACCCAGCTGATCTCTGCGCAAGCTTCACGGAAAGTTCAGACCCGAAAGCAAGCCGATAAAAAGGCAGGAAATTGAAATATAGCTATAAATTTCAACAGTGTTGGGTGCAACAATTTATATGCATCTTACCTAGTCATATCGACAACCTCCACGCTTTTTGTAAGGTGTGTCGCATTGATTTTAATGTAACACACACACACACACACACACACACACACACACACACACACACACACAACACACACAACACACACAACACACACAACACACACACACACACACACACCCCGGAATTTGAAAACCAAATGTTGGCAGGTATGGTTGGTAGGGCGGGCGCCCATATATAGAGGTTTACTTGACTTCGACCTGCGGCCCTTTGCTGCATGTCATTCCCCTTCTCTCTCACCTTTCATGTCTTCAGCTGTTGTGTTAAAAATAAAAGGCCGAAAATGCCCCAAAAATTATCTTAAAAAAAAATAAAAATATCAAGGACCTAAAAATCTTTTTAAAACATTGGGTTGATCCAGAATAGTTTATCACAAACATTTATCATCAACACATCTAGAGATACATGGTTTTCACTGGACAGGAAGGGGATGAAAAATGTCCCGTCATGGCGCAGACAGACTTACAGGTTTTTGGAAGTAGAGCTGGTAGTCAAATATGGGAACAGCCTTGAGTTTCTTTGCAGGAGTAACAGCAGGATCCACGGGGAACAGAGGAGTGTTCAGAGACGCTACAGCCCTTCACACACAACACACACACACAGTTTACTACAGCAGGAAGTATCTGGGGAGTGTAACTGAACCTGTGTGTGTGAGGGTGTGTGTGTGTGTGTTCACCTCACTCTCTCAGGGTAATACTGGGCCATGGTCCACACCAGGACGCCACCCCAGTCGTGGCCCACCAGGGTGACCTGTGGCAGCGACTGGAAGAGAGACGGAGAAGAGGCAACATGGACAACAAATATAAGTGAGATGACCACCTGTCTGCGGCAAGTTAAATTTTTGTACTGCAGTCAAATACATAGAAACTTAAGCTGCTTCTACACTACTACGTTTTGGTTTAAAAACGACCATCTTTTACTACGTCTAGGCCTCGCATCCACACTGCCGCAGTGTTTCCGAGCCTCTAAAAAGGAGACATTTGGAAAGACTCCGGGGTTGTGTTGTAGCCTGAACGGGCACAAACTGAGACCTTTGGAAGTCAGTCTTATGCGTATGGTCATGTGTGTGATATGTGTTCTTAGACGTGTTAAAGTGCCAATATTATGGTGCTTCCACATGCATACAAACATACAAAACCAAAACCATCCATGGTGTTCTGAGTGAGATACGGTTTCTGAGTTTGTCCTGCCTTCAGTCTCCGGGTGAAGGCCGTCTACATCATCGGCTGAAACATTTGGTGTGTGCTAACCACTTTAGCTAATACCACATCAGCTAGCGGTTTGTTTCTCCAACAGTCAGTACAAGGCAGTAGGGCCGCCACCTCTTAGTCGATTAGTCGATTAATCGGTCGTTTTGGTCTTAGTCGACTAAGATTTCTTTAGTTGATAAGTCATTTTTTATGCTTATTCATGCTTAATTACTCATTTCCAAGAAACTTCTGAGCACATTTATGTTAAACACAAGATTTAAAGTGGTGCTTTTGCAGGATTAATTGTGGAGAAACTCAGTTTTACAGATGGTTAATTAACTACATTTATATTGTGCTTTTCTAGTCTTAACCACCTCTCAAAGCGCACAGCTCTGTCAATTAAATCAACTAATCGATTAGTCGACAAAATCATATAAGTGTTAGTCGACTAAGAACTTCTTTAGTCGAGGACAGCCCTACAAGGCAGGATTAGCCGGGAGACTTCTTCTAAACGAGGACGCACTTCCAACTTTGCGTGGAATATCTGCAGAACAGGGACATGGAAGTAGTTCTTCTATTTTGTAGATTAGGGTGAACTTGTGTGTGTTGTAGCAGTGTTTTGCCATTGAGAACGAGGTGGCTAACCGCTAGCAGCGCTAGCTTCTATCTAGTAGTCCTTACCTAGCTACTGAGCATGTGCGACTCCCAACAAAGATGGAACAGAAGTGAGATGCCTCACTCTGTAGCTAAAACCGAGAGCTCAACACACAGGGTGAAAACAGGAGCTGCAGCAATGTGCAGTACAACAAATATATGGTGTTTTTTGAAAATTAAACCACATAAACCTATTCTGGTACAACCTCAATATACAATTATGAACCTGAAAATGAGCATAATATGAGCGCTTTGATATGGACGGAGATTAGTTCTGCTACTGGAGCTAAAACGCTTGTGTGGACAGAGATGGTTTTTGTCTCAAAACGCTGCCTAAAAGTGAAAACGTAGTAGTGTAAGTGTAGCCTGACCTGCGTTAGTGTTTATAAATGCTACTGTTTCTGCATTAATCACACTTTAATTCAAACTCTTTAATTTAATAATTAGTGTGTTCAGTGTGTTATTTACTTACCATTTTGTCCATAAATGTGATTAAATCCTGGGGAAAGACAGCATGTTTAATGGTATTTAATATGAATCTATGTAAACATAATTAAATAGTACGTGTCTGTGACTGTATTAATGTCAGGAGCAAGTCAGCCTATTTAGTGACATTACAATTAAATGTATTAACCAAAAAAACTATGGTATGCCTTTCTGTGGAAGATGGTTTATTCTTAAAGGTCCAGTGTGTAACATGTTTAGTTGTTCATTACCAAAATATGTGTTGCCCCGTTCACAAACTTGTACTTTTTCATGAATATTTACCTCCACCATCAATTCCCAGTATTTCTATTGGCTTGAAATTTTACATTTGCATTCACATGAACTGGGGTAGACGCTCCATATTCATGCGCCATCTAGAAATACGTTAGCCGGTAAGGGACATACAGGACATACTGCTCCGCCTTTCACTTTTTCGCTGTCACATGATGAAACTCACAGCTGCTGCTAATGCTGCTAATGGGTATCGTAGCTTCCCGGGCCCGGCAAGTTTGAAGAAGTAAACGCGGAGGACCACACGTATTCAAAATCCAAATTTCAGGAACAAGAGTCTTCTTCTTCTTCGCCCAGAAAAAGGAGATTGAAAAGAGCAAGAGACCGGCTTTTTGAAGCGTGAAGGCTACTGTAGCTATAATACCTACTTTGTACATTTACTTTCTACATTTGCGTGATTAGATGTAATGAAGTGTGTGTCGGGGAGTTTGTACCTTGCAAAGCTGCTCCTGAGAATATTCCTCTACATCTGTTAGTGGAGAAACAACGGGAAACAATACCAACCATATGTCATAAGAATAAAAAAATAAATGTTAAGATGCAGCGCATTCAGTATTCAAATCCTTTACTGCAGTAAAAATACTTGGTACTACACTGTGAAAAAACTACTTTTATTCTATTATATATATATTTGGCTTATATGGAAACATTCTTTTGAAATTAAAAAGCAAACAAAGACACATATGCATGTATACATTAGGGATGTAACGATGCATCGGTTAAAAATGGATATCAATGTGTAAAGGTAACGCCTGAGATAAAAAAAAAATGAATCGTGAGGTTTCAGCAGCCTAGGCATTATCTACTTTAGATTCCACTTGTTTGACTTCAAATGTCACCACGTCTTTTTTCTTTTTTTTTAAGATTATTTTTTGGGCATTTTCAGCCTTTATTTTGATAGGACCGCAGAAGACATGAAAAGGGAAAGAGAGAGGGGGGAATGACATGCAGCAAAGGGCCGCAAGTCGGAGTCAAACCCATATACAGAGGAGTAAGCCTCTATATATGGGCGCCCGCTCTACCAACTGAGCTATCGGGGCGCCCTCGCTACGCCTTTTTAAAGCTACATTGTGTAAGAATTTCTCCCATATCACTGTACAATTTTATAGGACAACCAACTGAATATTACTTTCTAGCCCTTCCTCCTACGGAGGCCAAAACCCAAAATTAGCTCTCTCCATCGTTTACACGCAGCTGTTCTAATCACTCCAATTTTAATCCAATTTTCGAGTAATCTTCCCCTGGCATTCGTCACGGTGCCAATAGGTGTAAGATGGCGAAAGGCGGAGGAATGTCCCTCTTTGGTTAATGTATTTTAAAGATGGAGATGCTACATGGCGGCCGTCATTCGAGCGACTCGCTCGTATGTATTCTGAATGATTCTAAATATCAGATTCTACGCTTACAAGAATACTTTGATTAGTTGGTGGAAGTAATTACACATGAATTAGTACATATTTGTGAAAAGAACAAAATGAGTTTTTGCTAATAATCAACTCAAAAAATTACACAATGGAGATTTAATTTATATATTTGAAGATATTTTTTATTTATTTATTTAGATGCGGGATTTGTTGTTGTTGTGGATCTGTTGTTTTGCACAGTTTATGTAAATACATATTTTTCACTCATTTGTCTGCAGTTCATTCTGTTAAAGAAATCCTGAGAAAATCTTATTGTGAACTTAAAATCATGAATCGTATTGTGAGCTGAGCGTGTCGTCACATCCCTAGTGTACACGCATAAAAACACATTTCCATATGAAAACAGTTGAAACACAAATTAAAACCCAGGAAATCAGAGAAATAATATTATGAATGATGTGTTCCTACGGTATGTATTCATATTATACATGTGTTTATCCCTTGATTATTTGTAATAAGTTATGATGGCGCTCTTTGATTGTTAGTTCACCTGGTGGCGCTGTGGACTCTCCGTACCCCTTCATGTCCAGAGCCAACACCCTGAAGCCAGCCGCTGCAAAAGCCGGGATCTACCAGTCAGACAGACAGTCAGACAGGTTGAAAAACGGTGAGCATGAACCTCGTATCTGCTTGTTTTTAAGCAGCGGTGTAATAATGTTACCTGGTATCTCCAGGAGTACCAGCTCTCAGGGAAGCCGTGACACAGCAGCACTGGGGGACCTGAGCCCATCTCAACAAAATGAGTCCTCACACCAGGCTGACACACACACACACACACACACACACACACACACACACACACACACACACACACACACACACACACACACACACACACACACACACACACACACACACACACACACACACACACACACACATTAATGTCACAAGAAAACATTTCAACTCAATCTCAATGCTGTCCCTCCCTTTCCGCTCTCTGTGTGTTGCTGTTCTCAAACCCCCTTCTCTTCGGGAGACAACTACAAACTTTGAGCTAGCAAACTAGCTACATGCTGAAAAATGCCACGTTTTGAAGGAAATTTGGATCTTGCAACAAGGCAGGCCTGCTTGGTTCTTTTGGGGAATGACTGTAAAGATTTCTTTTACGATACACTGGTAAGAGCCAATGAGGTACAACCATGTATCCAGCTGATTTCAATAGCTCACGTTACTGTATTCTGTGAACAGTTAACTTGATTTAATATTGTATGTGCCGTTTTGTTTTGCAGGGTGCAAATGTTCTACCAAAACAAGTTCCTTCCTCAGACCATTATGCAGAGCCACTAGCTAAGTTTCCATCCACTTGTCAATCGAATTATCTGAAGTTCGGTAAAAAAAACTCATGCAAATAAAGCTGGTGAAAGTGTGTTTCCATCAAACAGCTCTAAAGCGAATAAAAACCTGTGCGTAATGACGTCACATGCTGTTTTGCGATTAAATTGGTATATCGAATTGATTTGAGACATTTTAAGGTGTTTCCATTCATTTTTGCACTGAATCGCACAAGATTGAAGCAAACTTTTGCGAACAAAGTTTTGCTAGACAAAAGTAGTTGTTGTTAATATTAAAAGCCTAAGCTCCGATGGGCCTTTGGCTGAGGATCTGATCCAGCTCATCAAAAAGGTGGAAATAGCCTTATATTTTCCCTCCGGCACCGCTGCGAGACAACTCTCTTTTTTGAGCCGTGTATCGCTGTTTGAGCGCCTGCCATTTACTCCGCAGGAATCCCACGGCTTGTCGTAAGGGACATTCTAAAACGCATAACGTGAAAAAGCAGAAACGCTTTATGTCAGATAACGTCCATAATAATTGGACATTGGGTTAGATTATTTGACAGTTTTCCGTGGTTATGATGGGTAATATGAGAGAGAAATTTGGTGATGATTGATCATTGTTTAGGTACATTAAACCACTTTTTCCTCGCCATAACTTCTATAATCGTTGGATTTCGATTTAGTTTTTTTTGACAGGCTTAAGTGTTCATGACAAGATATGACCATGATAAATCTGGTGATGATTGATCGTTGTTTAGATACATTAAACCACGTTAAGCTTTTTCACATTAAGCGTTTTAGAATGTCCCTGTTGTAACTGTTGGTCATTTCCTTCGCGAGCTCCTGATAAATGATGGCGTTTTTTAGATTTTTGCTATCTAAAATAGCTGTTATATTTTTCTGGTAAATTAAATTAAAAAGGTATCTCGTCTCCTCGTTTGTCCGCTTACATCTGTTTTTGTTGACAGCATCATGTGTGCAAACAGAGCGGAAATACTGGGCGGAAATGAACTGAAACTTCTTCTTCTTCGTTTTATTGCGGGTTGCAACCATAAAATGACCTAAAACTTAATCGCAATTCATTATTTATTCGGCAAATAACGTTTCCATCAGCGTTTATCGCATAAGCCGTATATCGATCAAGAGAAAATCCGATGAGACCGAACGTATTTCATTTGAGTCGATATTCATGAAATTCAGTCGGATTTTACTGTTTCCATAAGGCATTTTTCATTCGATATCACTTAATTCGGATAAAAACGGGTCGATGGAAACATAGCTACTGTCGCTGCGTCCGGAGCTTATTACGATTGTGATCGGTTTAAAGAAATGCAAACAACCCAGAGCGTTTTCTTCCTCCTATATCCCAGAATGCATCTGTGGTGTAGCCAGACCTTACTCCACAGCACTGTGGAGGTAGATCTGGCAGTGCGAGACTACCCTAATGGTGACGTATCCATGGGACACTTCAGCGGGGCTGCAGGATGGCGGAGGACTCTCTGTTCCAACAGCCTGAAACACAACACAACACACACACACACAGTTAAAGGACCAACAGATCCCATGTCTCTGGACGGAGACATGAAGGAGATATACGCTACGGAGCCATAATGTGAGGTACAAGGTAATGGAGCCTTTTATACATTGTCGTGTTTCTTTAGAAATAAACAACGGACAAATAGAGTCTTTAAATGCTTCAGATGTAAACTTATTCACTGTCAAAGTTACATCAAAATGAAAGGCAGTCAATGGAATGCTAACGGCAGGTGAGAGCTAGGTAGCATCAAAATGGCGCCATAGGAGCTACGCTTGCGAGATGCTCGCTTTACACCCTTGACCAGGCCCGGATTATCCACAAGGGCACTTGGGCTGGTGCCCAGGGGCACCAACCATTCACCACCAGTGGGGGGACGTAAATTGTTATATTATTTACTTGAAATTGTTAAAAGACCATACATTACTCGTTTATGAACAGTAATTTCACAATAATAATAATAATATTAAATTATAAATAAATCACGTTTCTGGTGTGAAGATGGAAAAATCCACGCAGCCGACACGCAACAGAAACGCCACACTCACGCAACGCTCACGCCATGCAGGCAGTGTGTAACCAGCCTTAAAGTATAGGATAAACTGTTTTGGTCCACACCTGAACTCCAGTAAAGTCAGCCAGTTGGTTCAGAGCGTCGTACAGATTTTCCACCAAGATGGCCTCCATCCCCACTCCCTCTGCTGCCTTCACGCCTTCCTCATCTGCATCCAACCACAGCGCCTGAAACAAGAAAACGGTTCCATGATATACAGTTAGAGTATATACAGAACCGTTTAAAGGTGAGTCATCTGCTGCCACAAAGCTTCATTCCAGTCACGTGTGAGAGGAATGCTTTTAGTTTGTAGAAAGTCCTCTTTAGGAATAGATGTTGTTTTGCTTTTGTAAATGGAGATCAAAACGCTGTACAACGGTTCAACCAGACTGACAACTGAAAGGGCCCAAAGAGATAAAGATCCCTTTGAGCAACAGCTGAATAAGAAGAGAAGAAATCAGCAGTCATTAGTAACACAACCTGCAACCTTAGCATCGAAATGTGTGCAGATTTAAACAGGAACAGCTTCCTGTTTCAGTGTCAAGGGCACAATAATGCGGCCAAAAACAAGCCGACAGACAGAAGGTTAGTCTAAAGCCCCAGACACACCAACCAGACGGCCGACCCTCGACAGAAAAGGCAGTCAGACTGATCGGTCGGCTTCCCCAGGTCCAAAAAGTACCTCGGAACACACCGAAGCGACGCCGACTTGAGTGTGTAATACGTCTCCATAACAGCAGGCGGCACTAATCTGTATTGTCGCCCAATAAATGAAACCCGGCAGCTGATTGGACGAACCTGTCACGTGGGTCTGGCTGCACCCGGATTTTTCAACCGGGTATAATGAAACGTGTTTCTGAAAACATTTTAAAGGGGTGACAGAATGCAAAACCAATTTTACCTTCTCATAGTTGAATAACGACAGTTTGGAGGGTAAATAGGACATACATAGAAGCTCAAAATCCCATTGACATTTCTTTCCTCTGCAAATCTCACAATTTGAAACTGCCGCTGAAAACGGGCGAATCTGAACCAAGCTAAAAGTTGACGTCAACTACTCAACTCCTACCTTTGTCACGCCCCAAAATTTACATAGCCCACTGTTTTTTTATAAATTGTTTGTGTGATATTTCATTTCTAAATTCACTTCTGAGACTTTTATTATGGGAGAAATCAACTATGTAGAGGTCAAATATGGGCCGTTTTACGAAAATTGATGGCTAATTGCAAATTTAGTACGACTGTCGGACTTCAGAAGCTCCACAGTATGACGTGGGAGAGGCCAGTTCCTGCCCGGATCGCTGGCTTGCTTCCCGGACTGTACACCTTCAGACCCCGCTGCCCGCTGGCGGGAGCTCTCTCAGGAGATACGGGATAGTGGCCCAGAAAAAAAGTGTTTAGGAGTAGACATCGGCCAATGGAGCGGGACATGTGGATTTAATGCAGCGGCGAAGTGGACTCGCAATGGGCGGTTCGCGGTACGTTAACTTTTCTTTTCCAACATGGATCCTCGGGGTGTGTTGAAAGCATAGATGTGTGTGTGTGTGTGTGTGTGTGTGTGACACACTGGAGGATGAATAAACAAACGAAACTCTGTATCTAGTGCTTTGTACATTAACATTAGTTGACGAGTTCTTGTCTCCAGGCGAAATTAAGTTTGAAGCCAGTGGCGGCCGGGCGTGTCTGGACATGTCTGTAGTTTGGAACGTTACAGTGTGAAAAAGAAAGAGAAAAAGAGATTTTGTGTGTGTGTGTGTGTGTGTGTGTGTGTGTGTGTGCAGCACTGTCTATGTGTGCCTGTGTGTATGTCTGTGTGTGTGTGTGTGTGCAACCAATCAGCGTGCAGCTCATCTAAATATTCATGAGCATACCATATAAGGTAGATTCATTCATTCTAAGGCCAATTCACAGGGCTTTATTAGGACCCATAAACTAGCACTCGGCCATTTTCAGCCCAACCAATGTTACATACCCTATTAGGAGACCTTAAGGAACATATATATAATCATTCTATCACCCCTTTAAGCGAGAAATAGGCCATACAGTTGCTGAATCTGTCTTCATTTCAGATCGACAAAGGTCAGTTTAAAAGATTTTCGTCAGATTTTGAGAGGCTTAGTCACACTCATCCCGCTCGTCATTTCCGGGTTAGCGCTCCACCAATCAGATTGGTCATGGAGTCTGACTGCCCGCCCTCCGAGGCAACAAGTCAGGTCGGCCAAAATGAAGGCCGACGGCCCCTCGGACCGACGACGGCACGGAACACACTTTTATCGGGTTGGTGTGTCACGACCTTAAGGTTAGCATTGCAAGTTGCAACTAACAATTATTTTAATTGTTTAACCTGTGGATTATTTTCTGGATGAGTGGTTTAGTTGTTTGGTCTCAAAGATGTCAGAAAACGGTGAAACCCAAAAGCCCAAGATGACGCTCGATAATGTTTTTTGCCTCCAACTGCTCCTTCCAGGCAGCGCTGTGACCGCTGCTTTCAAGGCACCTAACCCTAACCTTAACCTTAACCAGTGCCCCCCAACGGTGCCTTCCAGGCAGCGCTGCCTGGAAGGCCTGGAACACAGATAAACCAAGATGACGTCCTCAAATGTCTTGTTTTGTCTACAACTCAAAGATATTCAGTTTACTGTCCCAGAGGACAGAAGAAACTAGAACATATTCACGTATAACAAGCTGACATCACCGAAGTTTTAAAGAAATATGACTCAAACCAATAAATCGATTATCAAAATGGTACTAATAAACTGATTAATCTTTGCCGCTCCAATATCAGCTGATCATACCATGGACTGACAAATCCAGTTTGAACCTCTTCACCGTTGTGCTTCAGTAATGATCAAAGGTCACTGATGCTTTTTATTTTCTAGACAAGAAAACCAAGTTCCAACAGCATTCTCCCATCATGCAACACTTTGGGGACATCCACTAAATGGAAGTTTGAATCATTTTATTCTACTTCTTTCTTTAGTTATTGAAATGTCTCCAGTCTACCTGTTGGGATGTCACTCCCAGGTGCTGCAGAGCAGAGCTGAACATGGCGGGCTCGGGGACCCTGTGACCCGAGCGACACGACTGGAGGACCAGGTCAAAGTGGCCGCCCAGCAGAGAGAGAAGGCGGGCGTGATCATCTCCAGCAGCACTGTCATCTAGCCAGTGATTGGCCAGCACGGCTGTCAGTAAACCTGATGGGATTGAAGCAAAGAGCCGGCCTTCATCTGGTCAGTGTCCCGGTACAGATCCACTTTGGCAACACGACTGAAGCGTGGTGTCGCGACGTACAGTAATACATCCGTGGTTTGATGCTCCACGCCCTTGACCGGCAGCTGATTGGACGAACGCGTCACGTGGGTCTGGCTACTTCCAAATTTCAAAACGACAGTAATAGCAGCCAGTTGGGAATCCAATCTAGTATTTTACAAAAATAGTTCACGAAACGTGTTTCTGAAAATATTTTAAGCGAGAAAAAGGCCATACAGTTGCTGAATCGACAAAGGTCCGTTTGAAAGATTTTGGTCTACTTCTATTGGATAGTCGCGTCACGTTCAACGGATTCATTTGCATCAAGATGGGCATCGGCCAGCTTTTTTGACGCGCAGCATTTGTCAAATGCAGCGTCACTTTTCCAGGATGCTTTGCAGGCGCGTTAAAGTCGCTTGACGTCACCTATAGGAATAAAGTGGAGCGCGGCGCGGCTACATCTACACTGCTACATTTTGGTTTAAAAGCTAATATCTTTTGCTACGTTTACACCTCCAGTTCACACTACTGCGGTGTTTCCGAGCTCCTAAAACGGAGACATTTGGAAACACTGCTGCCACTGTTTTGGTTCGAAAACTCTGTAGTCTGGACGGTCATGTCGGTTAGATGGCTTACAGACCTTTCAGTAACAGATCCACCTCGTCGTTCCTCCAAGCTAATAAATCCCTGCTCTTAGTTTTCATCATTGTTGTTCTTTCTCCAAAGTATTTTCTGTATCTTCAACTTCTACATCCGTGATTTTCCACCGCGTCAGACAATCGGCTTTCTGTTTACATCTTTTAACCCTAAGAAACGTGCTGGACCGCTGGAGATCTCTGTCTACATCTCTGTCTTTAAGACGCTTTGTTTTAAAGCTAGCGTGGAGATATTTGCATTGTAGCATGGGTATTATTTTTTTAGGATGTATGGCTTTAGGTACATACAGTAGGGGTGCACGATTCAGAAAATGTCACCATTCGATATTGATTTTTAGGCTCAAGATTCGATCCAAAATCGATTCTCGATTCAAAAAACGATTCACAGTATGTAAATTTAGTTACTTTTCCCATGTGATTGCAGTAAACATACAATAAAAAAAATCTTTTTTTAAATATGAATCAATTTTTTTAATTCTATGAATCGATTTTGAAATCGGTAGAGCTTGAGTCGTGATTCAAATATGAATCGATTTTTGCACACCCCTAATATACAGTTATATTTTATTTCTATTTTACTATTCTTTTCTTTCTTTTTTAACATTTTGTTCTGTTCATTTAAAACTCATTGACTTTAGAGTCTGTAGAGTAGCACTTTATTGTGTTGACTGCCATAGTGTGCATCCATAAATCCATAACAATTTACAGCATTATATCTGAGAATCTCTTCTGTCTGGCTGAGAATGTAAATGTATCAATGTGCGTACCACTGTGATGCAGACTGGCTGCCGTCTTCAGCACGGCTTGTTGGACATCTGTCATCGCCTCTCTGAGCTCCTCCAGCAGGGCTCTGACCGACCAATCAGTCGGCAGAGTCACACCCTGGACCTTGGCCTCCTTCACACACTCTGCCTCGAACGCTGGGATCATCTACACACATGCACACACTTTCAAGGATGGAGAAGGCAGTAAAGAGGCCCAGTAAAAGGCTTCATAATGAGCCAACATCAGTAAAATCAAATGTAGATTATTTTGGGTAAGTAAGTAGCACGTGTCTTCACCCACCTGAGAAAGCGTCATCTCGCCTCTCTCCGCCCGGCTCATGGCACTGTCCTTCTGGGACGCCACACTGGACAGAAAACCGCTGAAACCCACAGAGAGACAAACAAGGAGTTTAAAGACATTAAAGACAAGACGTTCGGTGAATAGGGTCAAATATTACAGATGTAATAAGATGTATAACAGATGTCAGCAGACACAAACGGACAAAGTGTAGTAAAATAAATGTTTCTTTCCACTAGTCTGAAGAAGACACGTTATGGAAGATAATCAGAGCTGGACGACGTATAGTATTATGGTATGTAACTCTTTGCGTTGTATTTCTCCGGTATGAACTGAGCTGGGAAAGTGCCGACATGTTCTTGAGGCGTTGCAGGAGGATGTTGTGGTCCAAAGTGTGAAAGGCAGCACTAAAGTCTAGTAGCAGCAAGACAGGAAATACGGTCAGAGTTCATTGCAACTAGTAGGTCATTAGTCACCCTAGTTAGTGTCGTTTCAGGAGAGTGTTTGGGTCTGAAACCAGACAAAGCCATCAGGGAGGTCATTACTGGATAGGTGGGCAGTGAGTTGGTTGAACCACCTCTTCTGTTTGGACATGAGGGAGAGATTTGAGATCGATCTGTATTTGTTTAGAGATTGTGTGTTGAGGTTAGATCTTTTTATTAAAGCAACACTAGAGAACTTTTCCCGCTTCGGTCCCCCTACAGGTTTTAGGCAGAATTGTCCATTACATTACATTATGCAAGATTTCCAGATCGGGTAGTGCGAGCTGTAGTTCCAATGAGACAACCTGTAGGGGGACAGAAGTGGGAAAAGTTCTCTAGTGTTGATTTAAAGGTAGTTTCTTTAAATGTTCCTTACGTGTCCCATAAAACTACAGGGGAAAGTGTATTCTGTATTTACGCCCCTAAACTGTGGAATTCTGCATGGCAAGCTCTCTCTGTATTTTTAAAAGGAAATTAAAGACTTATCTTTTTAATCTGGCTTTTAACTTGGAGTAATGTTATAGCATTGTCATATCGTCAAGATAAGGATTTCCTATGACAGTGAACAGGTCTTTTATGAGTTTGCCAGTAGAACACATGTGGTTGGTTTGGAGCTAGAGACAATTTAGGAAAGATTGTTTAAAAGGTCTCATGGCATGAAAATTTCACTTTATGAGGTTTTTTAACATTAATATGAGTTCCCCCAGCCTGCCTATGGTCCCCCAGTGGCTAGAAATGGCGATAGGTGTAAACCGAGCCCTGGGTATTCTGCTCTGTCTTTAAGAAAATGAAAGCTCAGATGGGCCAATCAGGAATCTTCTCCTTATGAGGTCATAAGGGGAAAGGTTACCTCCCCTTTCTCTGCTTTGCCTGCCCAGAAAATTTGGCCCACACATGGGGGAGAGACATCATGGCTTTCAAACGAGCAAAGTGGCAGTTGGTCAAGACCACACCCCCAAACTCCACCTTGCCCCCCCTCTATCCTCCTCAATAGCTACAGACACAGAAATGGCACATACTAAGGAAAGCTCAGTGTGGGACTGGCTCTAGTGGCTGTAATTCTGCACCAAGGCTGAATTTTGGGAAAGAGACTTCAGATACAGTATTAGGGGACCACTAAGGTCTATATAAATGAGACTTCAGATACAGTATTAGAGGACCACTAAGGTCTATATAAAAGAGACTTCAGATACAGTATTAGAGGACCACTAAGGTCTATATAAATGAGACTTCAGATACAGTATTAGGGGACCACTAAGGTCTATATAAAAGAGACTTCAGATACAGTATTAGGGGACCACTAAGGTCTATATAAAAGAGACTTCAGATACAGTATTAGGGGACCACTAAGGCCTATATAAAAGAGACTTCAGATACAGTATTAGGGGACCACTAAGGCCTATATAAAAGCATCCAAAAAGCAGCATGTCATAGGACCTTTAAATTAATGGGATTAAAGGAATAAAAAAAAGGTGTCTGATAGTTTTGTGATCAATATGAGAAAGAATTGGAGGGTGGGAGGGACACAGTGATATCATTTGTGATTAGTTTGATCTTTGTTAGTGAAAAAAAGCCTCTGTTGTAAAGCTGGAAACTGGTGTGTGCGTGGGGTTGTTTTTACTAAGTCTATCTACAGTGTAGAATAGAAATGGGATTGTGTCTGTTGTTATAAATCAGAAAAGGGTGATGATTAGATTCAGCTTGCTGGACAACATATTTGTACTTAAGCAGAGATTGCTTAACCTGCTTTTCTGGGAACAAGTTTAGACAACTGCTGTTTTCTTTACAACACCTGTCATCTAAACTTGCTCTCATTTGCACGATGTGTTTAAGAGTAACAGCAGTTTAAAGTCAAATACTGAATTATTTCAGTGACTGACTAATTTTAATAAAGATTTATAAGACTACATATTCCAGTCACGTTCCTGCTTTGACAGATCATTTAATTATTTCATGTGTTTTAATGTGGCATGCATGATGTTTGTTATAGAAATAATACCTTTAATTTGCTCTGGACTGGTCATTTTTTACAGTGCAAAGATGGTCCTTACCCTGGCAGGTTGTGTAACTCCTCCAGTTTATGGAAAACTGCACGAGGTCTGGAAGGGACAGCAACTCCCCAGAAGTTAAACAAAACGGCTTTCTTCTTCTTCTCTGCCATGTCCTCTGAGTCTGAGGGAAATGGTCTTGGATTGTTCTGCCTCTGTCTCCCAACAGGAACGTGTTTTCTCTGCGGCTGGTGCACAAAGCGTCTGTTCATGCACGAGGGAAAACTTTGCCCTCTGATCACACTCACACAGCAGCCCGCCCACTTTTCTGTCCACTAAAACATCCCCTCTTAATGTTTGCAATCTATTTTTGAAAATGTGATTTTGCACCTGTTATGGTTGTGTATGTTTCTGTTTGCTGTCTTGTCTTGTTTTTACTTCCTGTCTTTTGGTTTTCCCACCTTTGTGATTGGCTGATGTCTTTCACCTGTTTCCCAGCCCTTGTGTCACCTGCCCCTTGTTAACCCTCGTTTACTTGTGTATTTAGTCTCTGTGTTTCCTTTGTCTGTTGTCAGGTCATTGTACTGTGCCGCATGTTTCTGGAGGCTACGCTGTTGTTCGCTGTGTTTCTGTTTTTAAATTTTGTGTTAGTCTACCTGTGTTTGCCTCAGTATTCCTGTTCTCTGCTATTCCTGATTTTTTTTGGGGGGATTCTGCCTGCTCCTGTTTTTGTATTTTGCCTGCTTCTTCCAGGGGTCCGTTCCAGAAAGCAGTTTTAGTGAAAACCTGAGATGAGGGAAACTCTGGGTTTTCCGTTTCAGAAAGAGCGGTAACTTCACCTCAGAGTCAGTTACTATGGTAACTGAGCCTGTGAACCTCGGGAGCAGGTTTTCTTCAAGAAACCTCGAGTTTCTCTCAGTCGAGTCTCTCAGTCTCCTCATTCATTCATTCATTCATTCATTCATTCATTCATTCGTTCAGTCTGGATCAGGAGCATTTTAGCGCAGTTTTGTCATCTGCGTGAAAAAAGGTTTTTTCAAAAATATGGCATGTCCTTTTGTTGGCGATCCCATTGATGAGAAGCTGTATTACTTCGCAGGGAGTTCAACATTCATCGGGAGAGGATACTGAGGCCCGGACTAGATGTATTTTCAGTTCCAGATAACTATTTGAGCGGTCTCGTTTTTCTTCCCAGTCTCTCAGATATGTGCATAACCTTATCCGTCCTCCTATCACTAACGTCACCCATTGTGGACATGCTCTTACATCCCAGCAATTTCTTTGTGTTGCATTAAGTTTTTTGCAAGCGGCAGTTTTCTTTACAACATTGGTGATGCGGAGCATCTTGGTAGAGCCACGGTATGCAGAGCCGTCAGAAAAGTGTGCCTCGCTCTGAAACGTTTTTAATTATAATTCGGATAATGACATGGTGCTGCAAGATCAGAATGGTATAAGTAATTCGAATTTCTTTTAGGATTTCCCAATGTGATTGGCTGTATTGATGGCACACACATTCCAATCACTGCTCCTTCAGAAAATGAAGCTGACTATGTGAATAGGAAGTCCATTCACAGCATTAATGTGCAGGTAAATTGACCACTGTCACAAAATGTAACAAACTGCATCACAATACTGCAAGTAACATCTGTCATTCTCTGCACTGTCAAGATCATATGTGATGCTGCATATCTAATAACCAACGTGGAGGCCAAATGGCCTGTGTCTGTGCATGACTCACGGATATATGGTGAGTCTGCCCTGAGCAACAGACTGGAACGTGGTAAGCAACTTATTATTCACCCGTCTCCCTCCTTAAATACACTCAAATGTATACACTATGCATTACAGGAGAGTTTGAAGGCCTTCTGCTGGGTGACAGGGGTTACCCATGCCAGCCCACTCTGATCACCCCTTACCCTGACCCGGAGCCAGGCCCCCAACGCAACTTCAATGTGGCCCAGTGCAGGACTAGAGCCCAGGTGGAGATGACCATAGGCCTGCTGAAAGCTCGTTTCCAGTGCCTACACACTCAGGGTAACTCCTGAGAGGGCCTGTGACATTATTGTGGCATGTGTTGTTCTCCATAATATTGCCACAATCATAGGAGAGCAACGCCCTGCCCTACATGTAGAAGACCCTGATGAGGACCCCATCCACCCTGCAGATTCCCAGGATGGAAGAGCGGTCAGGGACATCATATGCAGGAATTACTTCTACTAAAACACAAGCCCCACCCAAATAAAGACAAATAACTGACATTTTATTTTGTCTTCTTTATTTCATAAAAACACAAAAGCAACAGTTAGGTTTTTATTATATTGTTCCAATAACTAACACAAGTCACCTGTGACCATGCACCCACCTCTAACTTGTGTTTGAGGATTTTGATTTCCAGATCCATCTTTTGATTCTGGCGGTCCAACAATACCATTTCACGGTCTTTTTTCTGCATTTGTTTTATCAGATGCATCTTATACAGGTCCTTCACAGGTAACTGGGAATACATAAAATCATGACATTAAAAAAGAAATCATACAGTTAAACATTATTTCCACAGAAAGAACCTCTGGCAGTTGCTGCACATCTCACTGTGTTCATCTGTGGAAGTTGATGGACCCTCCTCCTGTTGCCCAGCCATGTTCTGTTAAAAAATAGAATATCCGGCCATACGTGTCACACGTGATACTGGGTTAATACCACACAGCAGTGTTAAGAATTGTGAATGTGGAGATGACAATCAGTAACATAGTGGTAATATCCTACTTCCGTAGGCCTCTCTGGATCCCTTTATGTGGCAGCAGACAATGTGTCCTCTTCATCTGTTTCCTCCTGTGAAGATGAGCATTGTTTCGTTAGACTTTAAACTACTTGCATCATGTCTGGAGTATTTAGTTGTCTACTTACAGCTTCAAGGAGTTCTGCTGTGACGTGAGGGTCCACGAGTGTGAGAACACCATCAGAATCTGTTGGAATAAATGACAAACCCATGAAGGGGGGAATAATATCTCTAAAATATAAATATGCATAAAATGTGAATATAAATGAGGTACAGCCATGATCCTACTACACTTAAGTCTTACCTGTTTGAACTTTGTTCTTATATTTCATTTTCAGCTGCTTCAAAGAACGTTTTTTAACCCGCAGGATTACACCGAAATGAAATAGATTATAGGTTCAATACCATTCCACCAGTTTTTACCACTAATGTTATATTTGTGATTAAATATGAGCATGAGTGTGTATTTCAGGCCTGTGTGTAGTACAGTATGTGTTCTAACAAACAGTGTAACAAATTTAATTTCCCCACTGGGCATTAATGAAAAGTATAAATTAAAATGATTGTGTAAATTAAATATGAAATGACAACACTATATTGGAACTTACGCGTTGACCCGAGCAGCAATTTTCTCCCGCTGTTTCTCTCTCTTTTGCCGCGGCAGCTGTGTTGCTCTTTTTACGAAATACAGGTTCATACTCGCTGTACGCCTGCATGAGTGTTTCCAGTTCAAGATGCGTGAAGTGTGCCGACCGAGTTTTGTTGGCTGTTGCCATGGTGAATTGTAGAATCATGGCTCCATTCATGCTGCCTTTTTATAGTGGTGGTGCACGTAGGTAACCCTGAGTGAACCTACTCCGAGTTGATTGAACCAACTCATATCAGCTGTTCTGGAACCGAAAACTCAGAGTTTCCCATCTCAGGGTAAATCAACTCAGACATCAGGGTTAGACTCAGAGTTTGGTTAACCTCCTTCCTGGAACGGACCCCTGGTGGTTGTTTGTGAAAGCTTCACAGACAACACTGACAGGGCCTAGTAATTTTCATCATTTCACAGCCTTAATATGAATCAAAAGTGTAATATGACATTGACAAAATATTAAATAGGTTATTCAATGCTAATTCTTTAACACAAAGCAACATATTATATCAATAATAGCTAATAACCTGTCTTTAAAATCATTTGTTTATTCAGGTTGAAGATAGTTGCAGTATAAAAGATGACAGGGAGAGTGCAGGCAAGTGACAGGATGTCCCAGGATGCTCTACATCACAATATTTCACACGGCCCAAGTCAGATAGTCACAGCCTGGAACAATTTTTTGCTTACCCCCTCAGCAACATAGATATATATCTATGCTTCAGCAAAAGCCTAAACACCTGACTCTACAGAGAGTGTTTAGTTGTAAAGATGGTACCAACCGCAAATGGCTTATAAACACAACCCCAGTTCTCATCATTGGTTTTGAGATATTACTTGCTGTGAATACCTTGTCTGATAGGCTACAGTATTGTGGCATAGTATCTGGACTTCCTGGCTAGTGTCTGTCGCGCACGGCTAGGGGCAAATGGCCGGATGATGGGCCTATTTGGGAGAAAGTCCAGGGCTGTTTTTTTAGCCCGAGTCCGTCCCTGGGTGGAGCTAGTTTAACTACTTCAGTTAAGCAATTTAATCCAATAAAACAGTTGTTTTATATCTATGCTATATCTTAGCCTACTTACTCACTGCACTACTCTTCAAATGAAAATTGTTCATTTTTTCATAGAAGGTGGATGTCGTAAGTAGAAGTTCCGAATCTCTGATTTTCCTTGTGCGGCTTTGAATGTAGCATCACCAACGCACGAACACGAGCCAATCACAACGTGAACTGGCTTGCCGTAAAGTGTAGCGTTGATGTTTAGAATCTATGGTTGGCTACGGTAGCTCTTGGATTTGCAGCGTGTCAGTCGGTTCACAGCCACGTCTATTGCGTGGAGTGACGGATCAGGAAGTGTCAGCGGCGGTCAGTTTGAATCTTTGAATCCAGCGTGTACTGCTGACGAATTTTGTACCTTTTGACAGTTTGGTGATACGGCAGTCTACTTTTACGGACTATAAGCAGGTTTTGGGACTGAATCCAACCAGGCTCCCCGGTGAGGGATACCGTTGGGATGGCTTCGGGAGGTAGCAAAGGGAGGAAGGGCAACGGAAAGAGTGAAGATGGCAAGAAAAGGGACAGGTCTGATAGATCAAGTGAGGGTGATGAGGACCAAGACCATAGAAAGATATCAAAGCTCGACGATGAGGGAGGATTTATGTTTATTGCTAAATTTAAGGATACGAGTGATAAAGCTGGAAACCCCCTCAGACTGTCTGATGAAATAAAGGATAAAATGGGAAGTATACTTAATGTGAGAATGTTGAGAAATGGAAATTTTCTTATTTTCTGCAAAACGGAAGGCCAAAAAACAGGTGCTATGAAAGTCCGCCATCTAATGAACAGGCCAATTGAATGCTTTGTTCCTACAGGTAGGGATGTTAAGGGAGTAATATACATTAGCTCTGACATTACTGAGAGTGATATAGTTAAGCATTTACAGGGAGCTGAGATTGAGTCTGCCCGTAGGTTTCAAAAAGATGGCCAAGCTGTGTTACTTATCTTTAAACAAGAAACCATACCAACAAGAGTATACATGGGGTATATGAGTTTCCCAGTGAGAGAGTACAGACGTCCTCCATTGCGATGCTACAAGTGTCAACGTTTTGGACATGTGGCAGCTGCATGCAGAGGGAATAGGAGATGTGGAAAGTGTGGGGGAGATCATGACTTGCCGCAGTGCCAGGTTGTGGAAACAAAGTGTTGCAATTGTGGTGGTAACCATATAACTTCCTTCAGGGGGGTGTGGGTATCATATGACAGCTGTGGAAGTGGAAAAGGTTAGAGCTGGAGGGATCATGTCTTATGCAGAGGCGTTGGGGAGAGTGAAGGGCTTAGGGGGTAGCTGACAGGCCAGAGGGGGACCAGAGGGGGGGGGGACCAGTGTGGGGGACCAGTGTCCCTGCACTGCCGGAAAAAAAAGAGGAATAGTGCAGATACAGGAAAAGGAATCACTTCTTGCATTTATGGTAGATGTGATATGGGCAGCTCGGAATATAACTAAGAGATCAGATGCTATTAAAATTGTGGTAGATGCTGCTGAAAGGTTTCTTGTGGAGGTAGAACTAGACCCAGAGGAGTTGCACTTGTTCATGAGACAGAAGATGGAGGAGCAGGAGAGAGGGAGAGAGAGGGGAAGGGGGCCAACAGGTAGGAGTGAGGACATAGGTAAAGAGGTGGAAATGAATGCGAATGAACATGATGATAATTAATCTGTTGATGTTTTACATTTTGCAATGGAACGCAAGGATAGTGGCCTTGATAATGTAAATGGGGAGGGAACAATAGATGAGTGGAACGACAGTTTATGTTCAATGATATTAAGTAGAGCATATGAATGCATTCCTTTAAAGAAGAGCCATAAAGTGAAAGTGAGTGTCCCGTGGTGGAATAGGGCATGTGATAAAGCAGTGAGAGATAGGAACTGTGCTTATCTGCTACTACATTATGACCCACCCAGACCTCTCAGATCGTCTGGGACAGGTCTACTTGTTGTCCCCAGAGTCAGAACTAAACAGGGGGAAGCAGCGTTCAGTTTTTATGCTCCACATATCTGGAACAAACTCCCAGAAAACTGTAGGTCCGCTGCAACTCTCAGTTCTTTTAAATCTAAGCTAAAGACCTATCTTTTTGATGTTGCTTTTCTTTAAATAATCTATTTTATTAACTTTAATTTCTTATACTGCACTGTAACTTTTATTCTTATACTGCACTATCAATTTTATTCTTGTTTTAATTTGTTTATTAATGTTTTTAAATTGTTTTATAACTGCTCTTTAATGTTTTATGTAAAGCACTTTGAATTGCCCTGTTGCTGAAATGTGCTATACAAATAAAGCTGCCTTGCCTTGCCTTGCCTTACAGGAAATTAAGAAGGTCCCCAACAGAGTATAATGCAATAGAATATAAAAGGTTTAGAGCTAAGGCAAGACGAGTGATTAAGATTGCAAAAAAAAGAGTGCTGGAAGAACTACTGTGGCAAACTAGGGGTAGAGACGTCAGTAACGCAAATATGGCGGGTAGTGCATCGTATGTCAGGAATTATTAGGATAAAGAAAATGCCGATGTTAAAGGAGGAGGGCATGTTTGCTACAAGTGATTTGGAAAAAGCTAGAATGTGTGAAAGTAAATTTAAAGCTGTGCACAGTGGAGCTAACATTGGTGAGGTAGGTATAAGAAAACGAAATGAGACATTGGAGCCAAACAGGTTTAAACTAGAGGTAAATGAAGATAATTCTGATATTTGTAATGTATTTTTCTCATTAGAAGAACTGCATAGAGCAATAGGAAAAGGGAGATTGACAGCTCCAGGAAAGGATGGTATTAGCTATGATCTAGTTAATAAACTGAGTGATCTAGTGTTGGAGGAATTTCTGTCATTGATCAATTATATATGGCAAGAGGGAACTCTTCCTAGTTCCTGGAAGCAAGCAGTGGTGGTCCCAATTTTAAAACCAGGGAAAGACGCATCTAAGGCAGGATCTTATAGGCCTATTGCACTTACATCAGTGCTATGTAAAGTAATGGAAAGAATGGTTACAGACAGATTAATGTATAAATTAGAGAAGGATAGATGGTTTACTCCTGTACAAAGTGGCTTTCGTAGAGGGAGAAGTACCATGGATGCTGGGCTTTCCCTTGACTGCAATATTAAGAAAACCATGGTAAATAAAGAAGCCCTAGTGGCAGTGTTTCTTGACATTGAAAAGGCCTATGATATGTTATGGAAAGAGGGACTAGTTATAAAGCTCTATGAGGCTGGAATCAGAGGGCGGATGATTAATTGGATACAAGATTTTTTGAGGAACAGGAGTATTTACGTTAGGGTTGGAAATTCTTTTTCTGATGGTAGAAAGGTGGATAATGGAACGCCCCAGGGCAGTGTGATTAGTCCAGTTCTATTCAACGTTATGATAAATTATATTTTTCAGGATATTGGGACCAATTATGGGCTTTCCCTGTTTGCCGATGATGGGACAATCTGGAAAAGGGGCAGAAATATCAAACAAACAATTGAACGAATACAGGTAGCCCTAAACAGGGTAACTAGCTGGGGTGAAAAGTGGGGATTTAAAATTTCAGTGGATAAATCTAAATATGTCATATTTGGTAACAAGAAAAGTGAAGGTACTGGTTTGTTTATGTATGGACAAGCAATTGAAAGGGTTAAAGATTTCAAATTCCTGGGAGTGCACTATGATGAGAGGCTAACATGGGGACTTCAGATCAATAATGTTGTTAATAAGTGTGAGAAAGTGATAAATGTGATGCGTTCCCTCTCAGGTAGTACATGGGGTGCTGACAGGGATTCACTATTAATGATTTACAGAGCAATGATAAGGTCAAGACTAGATTATGGTTGTATATGTTATGGAACAGCAGCTGAATCACACTTAAAGAAACTGGATGTAATACAGGCCAAGGCTCTGAGGATATGTTGTGGGGCTCTTCGTACAACCCCAGTCCCAGCTTTACTGGTTGAGATGGGGGAGATGCCATTGTCAATTCGACGAGAGAAATTGGCAATGCAGTATGTTGTTAAATTGTGGGGATACAAAGAAGAGCACCCAACAAAATCAGTTCTGAAGAATGCTTGGGAGTGGGCAGCAGAGAAAAGGAAGAAAGAGTGCTTTTTTATTTAACATTAGCAAAAAGGTGGAGAAACTGGGACTGGGAGAGGCAGGCGTGGCCCCGCAGGTGTATTGGGCAGTTATACCGCCATGGATGCTGCCCACCCCAGATATAGACTTCAGTATATTGGAAAATTTAAAACATCTGGAAAGTAGTTTATGTCCGGGGTTGGTTAAACAAAGGCTGGGTAAGCAATGGGAGACTTATCTTCAGATTTATACAGATGGATCTCAAGACCCACAAACTGGGAAGTCTGGCTTTGCTTTTTATATTCCTCAACTTGAAATTGTTCAACTCAAACGACTGTCTGAGGGGGGTATCGGTTTTTACAACAGAGCTAGTAGCTATAATTTGTGCACTACAGTGGGTGGAGGAAGTGCTGCCAAAGGAGAGTGGTCATATGTTCAGATTCGGCTTCAGTTTTAAAAACTCTGATAGGAAGCAACTGGGGAGCCAGGTCAGACCTGGTTATGGAAGTGATGGTTCTGTTATATAGGATTGAGAAGGCTGGAGGATTGGTGGGATTTCTGTGGGTGCCTGCTCACGTTGGGGTAGAGGGGAATGAGATGGCAGATAAGGCAGCTAAAATGGCACTAAAACGAGACATTGAGTTAAGGGTCTGTGTTGGGGGTATCTGAATGCCGGTCTGTCATTAAGAAAAATTCTATAGCAGTGTGGCAGAGGAAGTGGGAAAAGGAAAAGAGGGGTCGTCATTATTTTTTCGATTCAAGATAAGGTACAGGCAGAGCAATGCAATTTGGGTAAAGGAAGAAGACACTCCGTCATAATGACAAGGCTGAGACTTGGGCATTGTGGGCTCGCATGGGATCTGGCAAAGATGGGTAAACATGAAGATGGACTGTGTGGAACCTGCAAACAAAAAACAAACTGTGCAACATGTACTTTTGGACTGTCCTCGGTACAAAGATGAAAGAGCAAAGTTGTCCACTGCGCTTTATCACTTGGGAATACAGCACATGACATTGAGAGATTTATTAAATCCCCCTGAATATCAATATGAGATAGTGGAAGCCATCATGAATTACATCTCTGCAACAGGAATGCTCCACTGACGCTGACAATAAGTTTGACTGGTGCATAAAATGTCCTGTGAGAGGCAGCAATGTGCCGCAAGGCATCTAGTCTGCCGGAAAGCCAGAAGAAGAAGAAGAAGAAGAAGAAGAATGAGAAGAAGAAGAATCAATGGTTAGAATGAGGTGCTGTTTGCCTTACTTGGTGGAGTTATTTGTTAATTTTAATAGCGTTCAAGGCTATTGTTGGCGAAGTTAGCAGCAGTAAGTGGCTTGTTTACTTGGTATTTGGTGATATAAGTGATTCATAGAAAAGAAAAATAAATCCGAACAAAAATAATTAACCATATGTTCAGCTAACTAGCCTGCTAGCAGCCAGCAACACAGTGATGTCCAGTAACGTTACAAGACTAGCTAGCTAGCTAGTTATCCGGTTCTGGAGTAACTTAACGTCGTGAATATCGAGGTAGGAAACTGCATTATAAGAAACTTAACGTTAGTCTTATTAATGTAATTGTGATGTTTTCTGTAACGTTACAAGTAATGGACATATTTAGCTACTGGCCAAGGTTATGCTCCGAAGAAGACATCTTTGATTAAAGGAATGGCTAAAATAACAAATTTACGTTTAAATTGAGCATATTAAAAATAGATTGATAGCACCAGGTTCCCTATATGAACACTAGACTGTCAGAAAGTTAACATGATCTCATTACACGATGAAATGACGACCACATGCAAAGAAACACATGGTTACAAAGATATGACAATATTACAATAATAAAAAATATAATAGTATAATGACCATACAAATCCTATCAAACAGCACAGTTAGTTCCCAACAATTGGGCCATATGCTGTTATTAATTTGTTGTGCCTTATTACTATAAAGCATCACTAGATAGATATCAGTGCTTCCTGTAGTTGTTTGAAATAACTGACTATAATCTGTGGATTTAGAGACCACTCCGTGTACATAAGAGATATGTAATTATTCATGTACATTCTCTTCTTGTATGTGGGACTTCATGCTCTTTATCTGTTTTGGTTTATTTGATCATTAGTGTTCTCAACTCCTTTCTAGTATTCTTTGTACTTTTCAAAGTCCATGTTCTGTGGAACCAGCTGCCTTTAGATATCAGATGTGCTCCTTCAGATGTGTGTCTTTAAATCTAGGCTAAAGACACATTTTTAATCTCTGGCCTTTTTAACACACGGCTCATTCTGTTATGTCTATATTTCTGTATTTTTAAATCACTGCATATTGTTATTGGGAAGCTTTTTTGTGGGTGTTTTGTCAGATATTATGCTTTTTGGCCTTTTCCCTTTCCTTTATTGTGTTGTATATATTTTTGTGCACGTTATAGGTTTACAAAGTGAAAAAGCCCAAAGTCCACCGCAAAGGGACTTACCATCTCCAACAGAAAACACTGTTCACAAACTGCTCCAAACAGCTCTATAGTAGTCCAGCCTTTACTTCAGAGACAAACGTGGTCTCTTTGTAACACACGTTATAATGCTCGCCTAGCTGCTAGCATGGCACGCCCTCATACTCTGCTTCTGACTGGCTAGTAGTCCTTACCTAGGTAATGTCAGGGCACGCCCTCATACTCTGCTTCTGACTGGCTAGTAGTCCTTACCTAGGTAATGTCAGGGCACGCCCTCATACTCTGCTTCTGACTGGCTAGTAGTCCTTAGCTAGGTACTGTGTGGGCACGCCCTCATACTCTGCTCCTGACTGGCTAGTAGTCCTTACCTAGGTACTGTCAGGGCACGCCCTCATACTCTGCTTCTGACTGGCTAGTAGTCCTTACCTAGCTACTCCGCATGTGTGACTCCCAACAAAGATGGAATAGAAGTAAGAGGTCTCACTCTGTAGCTAAAACCGAGAGCTCAACACACAGGGTGAAAAGAGGAGCTGCAGCAATGTGCAGTACAACAAAAATATGGTGTTTTTTTGAAAATTAATACCATGTAAACCTATTCTGGTATAACCTCTAAATACAATTATGAACCTGAAAATGAGCATAATTATGAGCACTTTAAATATGCTCTAGAAATAAACTTTACTTATTTACTTCTAAAATAACCGATGATATTGTGACTTTGTTTCTGTCAGTCATAATGTCCAAGCCCACTCTGCTGGTCCTGTATGGGAGCCAAACCGGTACGGCCCAGGACACGGCCCAGAGGATTGGGCGGCAGGCGCGGAGAAAGCACCTGAAGGTTCAGGTGCTGCCTCTGGACAACTACGTCGTGGTAAGTAGGGTTTGGGCGATGTCTACCGCACGTGATGATGTCTACCGCACGTGATGATGTCTACACTGTCATATTAATTAATATTCAGCAACATTAAACAGTAAACATCCCTGCCTCTATCGCTGCCACAACAACGTTTACCAAAATGGTTACACTTTACTTGACACAGATTTAGACAGATTTGTGAACAATGTTTGAGAGAAATACGCCTTTCGTGTACATAGAAAAAGTCTTAGATCTTTGAGTTCAGCTCATGAAAAATGGGGGCAAAAACTAAAGTGTTGCGTTTATAATTTTACTAAATAGTTGTAAGCTAGTTGTATAAACGCTCCCTTGGCCACAGGTCAGTTAGGTTGTTGTAGAAAAGTGGGCGACTGAACGTAGCACCGCTGTCAGCCTCCTTTGCTGTTTGAATAAGGAGGCAGGTTGGTGGACGTATTTCAGCAAGGCGAGACCTCTTAAATCCAGTGTTTTAATCATTGCTCTGAACCTGTCTTTCTCAACGGTCTGTAGCGGGACCGGAGGTGGATGGTTATTGCGCTCATAATGTTGCTCCGCTGCATGTTTGAAGTGACATGTCTTTAACGTTAACAGACGGCTCCTCTCTTGAGCACACGTTGTTCTGGTCTATCTCTGCTCTTTCTTCATCCTCTAGCTAACTTTCTTCTCTGTTCTTGAATGTGCAGTAGCGACGATCTCCCAGTTTAACAGACTGTTATGCTACCTGGCTAGCTAGCAGCTATAATGTTACCCAACATGTTACGTTTGGCGGTGAAATGTAAAATTATTAGTGTTAGAAATTGTTTAAGTCACAAATAGTTGTGTGCTATGGTGTTTTATCCTGTTAAAGAGAATTAGTTGTGGGTTATTAATTGTTGTGTTATAAAGTTACTACCATGAGTGAGAAGGGTACGCAGTTAACAGGGCTCCCGTTCTCAATTCACTCGCAGATTACTTCGGCCGTAGCGTGCTCTACAGCAATGCCATTACGGTGTATGAAAAATTCATATCATACAGGAAATGAATACCGGTATAAACTGGTATACCGCACAGCACTGATTAAACGTTAACCGATCATTAACCATTGACCGACAAGCAGGAAACGCGAGTCTCACTTCACCCGTCCGGGAGGCTCTGACACACTTTCTGCACTCCGTGTCCGCATACAGCTGTAGGTTTGTGGTTGATGTTGTGTGCGTTGTCGGACACATGCAGCCACTTTCCTGTAACCGCTTGCGGGACCGACACAAGTCTACAGCGGCCCGCGGCGTGTATGTCAAGCATGGATGTATTAAGATGTCAAGGCCCGTCTCCTGCACCTCCACCTGCAGGTTGCAGGCACGGCGCCAGGATTCCAGTTTTGGATGGGCCAGACCAATTGTGGGTGGGCCTTAAATTAAAAACGTTATCAAATCACTGTTTAACCTAATACAAATGACTGACTAATATAGGCTACTGTTATATATATTATATGTGCTTACATAATAAAGACTGTAATAGCTTGATGCTAGATTGTATAGCCTATTTACAATAGACCTTTTTCACAGCAGACATGTTGACATGTCATAGTAGGAAAAGCACAGGTGTATTCAAACCCATTAATGATGGCTGCATTCCACTTAGGAGAGGTCCTGGTATTACACCATTAATGATGGCTGCATTCCACTTAGGAGAGGTCCTGGTATTAAACCATTAATGATGGCTACATTCCACTTAGGAGAGACCCTGGTATTAAACCATTACTGATGGCTGCATTCCACTTAGGAGAGGTCCTCCTGGTATTAAACCATTAATGATGGCTGCATTCCACTTAGGAGAGGCCCTGGTATTAAACCATTAATGATTGCTGCATTCCACTTAGGAGAGGCCCTGGTATTAAACCATTAATGATGGCTGCATTCCACTTAGGAGAGGTCCTGGTATTAAACCATTAATGATGGCTGCATTCCACTTAGGAGAGGTCCTGGTATTAAACCATTACTGATGGCTGCATTCCACTTAGGAGAGACCCTGGTATTGTGCATGCTGACTCACTGAAATATCTTACTGGGACACTTGATGGAACTGAGCCATCGTTAATGTTATTTCAGCTGTGCTTTACCTACTATGACAAGTCAAAATGTCTGCTGTGAAAAAGATCCCTTGACGTTTAAAAAAATACAAATTTTTTATTTATTTATTATCGTTCATTTATCGTTATTGAGGTAAAATGTGCAATTAGTCGACATTAGGTCATAATGTGCAGCCCTAGCACAGCCCTATGTTAACCGACTAGCAGGCAACTGAGTCCCAGTTCAGTCCAGTCCAGGAGACTCAGACATACTTTCCGCGCTCCGTGTCCGTGGACAGCTGCAACCTTGTGCCGGTCGCGCAGCCAATATGTTCCATGCGTGGTCTGGGGCACATGAAGCCACTTTCCTGGAACCGCTGGAACCATTCACCGGCAGCTGTCCGAGCCCGTCTCCACCGCATCCACCTGCGAGGTAGTCAGCAGTGTGTCTGCCTGGCATACTCTGTGTGTAGGACGTATTGATCGGTCAATATTCTTATTGTTGGTTAATTGTTAAATGGTTAATCATTAACTTATATAAGAACAAATACGAACCATCACATACCCTTCACCATACCTAGAGATTGCCATGGGGTACTTTCCATAAGATCATCTCTCAATGCAAATCAAACCAGCTGTTAGGCTAACTGAAATCAAACCATACCAATCTCTAGGTATGGTGAAGGGTATGTGATGATGTGGGGGGGCTATTTTAATTCCAAAGACCAAGGTAACTTTATCAGGAAGCATAGTATCCTGGATCCATGAAATAACTGGCCTTTAAAAATAAAGATCTGCCTGCCTCTATGGGAATTTAACATAGGGGTGTATTTACTTATGCCCCCTGTATTTTAAGGAAGAACATTTTATTTATTTACGATACATTATTCATTCACAAAGAAAATTGGTGTCCTTAAAGGTTGGACTTTTCCTAATTTTTTTTAATTAAGGCATTAATATCAATTTCCAAAAGACAAGTTTTTTTATTCCTCTTTTTAGTCAACTTTAGCATGGGTTCATAAACTTATGAGCACCACTGTATGTTAAAGCCTACATAAATCCCATGAAACCCTCGTGTGTGTGTTTCCTCTCCTCAAACAGGCCAACTTGATCTCCGAGCCTCTGGTTGTTTTTGTATGCGCCACCACTGGCCAAGGAGACCCTCCAGACAATATGAAGGTAATAAAACAGAAAATAGATAACAAAGAGACATGCAGTTAAAAGGAAGAATAGTATAATTCAGTTTTGTGGTGACCTGTCCCTTTAACTGTTCCCATAATCAGTGTGAAAAACCATACAGTGCATGTGAATATTGAGTGTTTGCAGTTTAAAATATCTTACATCGTACAGTATAATGTTCAGATTTTCTTACTTTATACCTGAAAACACAGACAAATTGTTGAAATAAGATAACCCATACATTTGTATATGTCTGACCCTGTTCACTTGTGTTCTTCCGTCCATCTCTACTTTCTTTAAAGAACTTCTGGAGGTTTATCTTCAGGAAGTCTTTGCCTGTTGGCTCTCTGGGTCGCTTGGACTGTGCCATAATGGGCCTGGGGGACTCCTCCTATCCTAAGTCAGTGCTTTTTCTGGTTTACAGCCCTTACAGTACGCATTAAGAATGACTCATGGCCTTAATAAACCAATAATTATCAACCACTTTCCTCCGTAGGTTCAATTTTGTGGCTAAGAAGCTTCACAAGCGTCTCCTGCAGCTGGGTGCCAATATGCTGCTACCTGTCGGGCTGGCAGATGACCAACATGACCTGGGGTAAGAATTCAAATCAATTTCAATGTTATTTATAGTATTAAATCGAAACGAGAGTTATATCAAGACACTTTACAGATAGAGTAGGTCTCGACCACACTCTTTAATTTACCCATAAAAATCCCCCCAAGAACAATAAACACAAATACTGTTTTCATTTATTAATCAATTCCAATTGCTTTATCTTTGACAATATCGATCACAAATAAAAGGCAATTACAACTTAAGACATCTGAACGTTTCACTTAAAGGTGCTGTAGGTAGGATTGGGAAGATCCAGGACTTAGCCCAAAAATTTGAACATCGACAACTTCTCAGTCCCTCCCCCCTTTCCGCTAAAGCCCAAAACGGTCTCCTAAGCCCCTCCCCCCACAAGGGAGAATGAATGCGTATGCTTTAGGGGTGTGCATTGGCACTGCCCTCACAATTCGATTCGATTACGATTCACCAGGTTTCAATTCTACGATGCATTGCGATGCATTGCAATGCATCAACATTCTACTGCATACAAGGCAAATTTTTCATCAGTCATGAGCAGGTCTCAACATTAAAAAAAAATCTACCATGAAGCTTCAGAAAATGGTTATAACCTAACCAGCTAGCCACTGCCAATGGTTGTTGTGCCATAAGCAGTAAAGCTAGACCAGGGGTCATCAACTACATTTATCCAAGGGCCAGAATTATTTTAAGCAAACACTCCAGGGGCCGGACTTTCAAATAAAGAAAATAAAATTATATCTAATACGCATCTTCTTGTTTGATATTTTCACTTTCTTACTAAATTAATGCTATATTTTTTACATGTATTAGTGTAAGCAAACCCCTAAAACATGGAAAATCCATAATGATAACTAGATAGGCTACTTAACTAGAAAATGATCTCAGATTAGGGGGCAGTTCACTGAGGAGTGATGGTTAAAGACTTGATTACTGAAACGTTATCCGTGTCCTGATTGGTGGAAAATGCTTACAGAAAGAAAGTCCTGTTGTCAGGTAAACATCTCACTGTCAAGAGCCTGAAGTGAAAAGTTGTGGAAAACAGCAGCTGTGATGATGAATGGACTGATAAGCAGGCTAGCATTCCTCCTGTATGCCTCATTTGAAATAAGACAATGTTGTTGCTAAACAATACAACCGGCAACATCATCAAGAATAAAGAACGCGGCGTCATTCACGTGCATATTAAGTAGCCACATGTATTTGTTTTGGTCTTAAAATACCTCCATAGGTTTACCGCTCCAGCGTAGAGGATGGCTCGTTTAGACAGCAGCTACGTTTACAAGAGTTTGTCCAAAGTTCAAGATTGGTTGCGAATTAAGATAAACACTTAGACTACAAACTACATCTTTCATTTTAGCTTGTTTGTAAAGTCGCTATTTGCAGAGTAGAGCTGTGTTTGCACAGCGCGGTGGACGAGAGTGGACAGCCAGACAGAGCAGACTGAGATATCGCTTTCTGCCTGTACAACAGGTAGGTGGGTTTGAGGGTTTATTGTAGGCTACTTACAGTAGGCTAACGAGTGTAGCGTTAGTTCATCTGCGCCATCGGCGGTAAATAATCCCCGGTAACGTTTCCAGTCAGTTAGCTACATGTGCTGCGTGAAACGCACACACTTCAGCCCTGCTGTGTGTGTGTGCGCGCGCAGCGCGAGAATCGCTGTTCAGAATCCAAAATGCAACGCTTGTATCCAAATTAATTGGTTATAAATTACCTGAGGTGAAAATGTGAAATGTTAACATTCACACGCTTCGTGCCGCTCTGTATGACGTGTGCTGATGCAGCAGACAGAGCCACAGTGACTGGCCCGTGCGGGCCAGAAACTTCACAACTTTATTGTCCACTCAAGGCCAGAAAATAAACAGTGACATAATCGATTATGGCACTTTGCCGCATCGATGCTGAATCGTGCATGCCCCGCATTGCAATGCATTGCCGAATCGATTATTGTTGACGCCACTATTGAGCAGTGAGTGACACGCTGTTAGACACCCAGTGTCATCTTTGACCCAGCATTGAAATTTGACTAACAAATTAGTTGGGCTGTCAAAGCTAGCTTTTTTTTATCTGAGGACTTGCTAACATAAAATCCTTCTTCTCTCGTGAGGATTTGGAGACTGTTATTCATGCTCTTATTTCCTCTCGTATTGACTACTGCAATATCTGATATTCTGGGATTTGTCAATCACCTTTGTCACGTCTGCAGCTTGTACAGAATGAGGCTGCTAGATTGTTGACTGGTACCAGAAGGAGGGACCATATTTCCCCAATATTGGCTTCTCTTCACTGGTTACCAGTCAAATATAGACTCAATTTTAAAGTAATGTTACTTGTTTTTAAGGCATTACATGGACTGTCCCCTTTATATATTGCTGATCTCCTTACCCTACATCACTCCTCCAGGACCCTTGGATCGTCTAATCAGTTCCTTTTAGCTATTCCACAGTCTCAGATGAAAACAAAGGGTGATCGGGCCTCCCCCACGGCCGAGATCGTTAAGTCTCATCATAAAACACACTTTTATTCTTTGGCGTTCGACTCCGTTTAGGGACTTTTGTACCGAAGTGTGTTGTTTGTATCATGTTCATTGTGTCTATGTTTTATTGTGTTCCTTTGTTGTTTTTTTATAACATAACTTTGTTCAGCTAAGATTGGTTTCAAATGTGCTCTATAAATAAATTGACATGACTTGACTACTGATGGAAATATACATTATCCAAAATTGATCAGTCTTTCAGCAAAGTAGAGCGAGTCTGGAAGCGTGGGGAGGAAGAGGGGAATGGCATGCAACAAATGTTCCTAGCTGGGATCCAACGGTGGGCGTTTTACTTCCCCCAAAATCTGTTTGAACCAGGTCAGACGCTGTGATCGACCCGTGGCTCACATCATTTTGGGAGAAAGTGTTTGCCCTGTACCCATCTTTGGCCGCTGTGATTCCAATGAGGGAAGATGAACCGTGAGTATGCTCTTGATTTGACACATCTCATTCTATTCTGTGGTTGCATATTTTGATTGAAAGTTTGTGTCCTTCAAAAACCTATTAACTCCTGTTTTGGGTTTACTGTTGATTCAAAGTCAGTTGGAATTGTTTTGCTTGATTTTTGGGGCAGGCTCCCGCCAACGTACACTTTCCACTTCCTGGATGACGTGAAAGAGAAGACAGATGACAGGCCGAGGATTCCCCTGGAGCAAACTGTCCCCTCCCAGTCCCATCCCTTTCCTGCCAGACTGGTGTCCAATAGGAGAGTCACAGACATATCGCACTTTCAGGATGTGAGGCACATCGAGTTTGATATCACTGGATCCAACGTTGAGTAAGTCATCTTGAGTCTCTTTCAGACGTGCACCCCTTTACATTAATCTGACAGCAGTTTAGCATGTCGGTCATTAAAGCTTCTACCCTCATAAGCATTTCAGACCCAACGCAGTTTGCGCTGCACTTGCAGCTGGGTTTAGTGCACATCTGCAGCAAAGTTCATCAACCAGGCTAAGGTTTGGGTGCAGCGGCAGCACTAACTAACCGGCGGTGCCCGCGCTTGGCTCAATACAGCGACTTCGTGGCACAGCGCTAGCCATTGGAAACAATTAGTTTCAGAGCGCATAGTCCGCACTGCCAGACCTACCTCCACAGTGCTGCAATGGAGGGTCTGGCTAGTCCACACAGCATTGTGAGATGGGAGAAAAACATGCTCTGGTTTATTGGCATTTCTTTAAACCAATTCCAATCGTCTTGGGCAGCGCTAAGTACCGGACGGAGCAACGGCGCCTCTGCTCGGGAAGGAACCTGTTTTGGTGCACGTAGGTAGGTGAGCTCTGGAAGTGTGTGATGAGAGTTTTACTAAAAAAAAAAGCTAAACATAATTTACTTGTTCATTTGATAATTAAATTAGAATGCCAATACAAAGAAAGCAGAAGTTGAGGGACATCCGGCAGAACCTCTGGCGGCACCGGAGCTGTCCCGTAAGTGAAGCGTCATCGATATAGACTACAGAGCGGATTGTAGCTTCAGGCCACTAGGATCCTAGAAGAGGACACTGCCTTACCCCTATTTTCCACCGTTCTGGAGGCGCTGCGGGCCCCGCAAGCAATCACAGGCATTCAAGTCCATGATTGATATTCCATATCAAGTGTGCTAACCATGGTGGCCCAATGGTTAGCACTGTGGCCTCACAGCAAGAAGGTTCTGTGTTAGAATCCAGGTCGTTCCGGGGCCTTTCTGTGTGGAGTTTGCATGTTCTCCCCATGTTTGCGTGGGTTTCCTCCGGGTGCTCCATTTTCCCCCACCATCAAAAACATGTACTAGGTTCTCCAGGCAGTGCCCTTGATCAAGGCACTGGCTCAGATCTGGAGTTGGTCCCCGGGCGCTGTCATTGGCTGCCCACTGCTCCCTATGAGGGATGGGTTAAATGCACAGAATGAATTTCGCTTGTATGTGACAAATAAAGTACCTTTAACTTTACCACCAGCCGCGCCACGGCACGTATCAGCAGCGTGCGTGAAGCAGCTCTCCGCTCTGCTAAAGTTACGCGCCACGTCTATTTCACTCACTCCTGTTATTTCTCTCTTTCTAATACTTATTGTTACAGTTTCACATATGCAATATTATTCTTATGGGTTCTGCCAGCATAGTGTTTGGACATGAATAATAATATTCACGCTGATCCAACATGTCATAAATTTCATGTTTACTGCTTATTGCCATCCCTACAACAAGTTTGTAGGCACCGTACCGCCAACAACAAGCGGACTGGAGGTTTGCAGTACTGTAGTCTCGCTTTGCCAGACCCTGGCTAGTCCACATAGCGTTCAGGGATGGGAGGAAAACGTGCTCTGGTTTAATGGCATTTCTTTAAACCAATCAGAATCGTCATGGGCTGTGCTAAACTCCACACAGAGCCGCTGTAAAATAGTCGTGCAACAGAAAGCTCCAATTGGACAGATAGTCTAGCTAGCTGTCTGGATTTACCCTGCAGAGATCTGAGGAGCAGTTAACCATAGTCCTCATTAAAGCCACTGAATTTAAAATTCCAACACAAAGAAAACGGAAGGAAATGGAAAATCCATCCATCCGGCGGAATTTCCTGCAGCACCGGAGCAATCCCAGAAGTGGAACGCGAAGGATATAGACTAGCAGTACTGTGATGAATTGTGGGGTCCACTTTTTTTTTTTTCTTCTTGAATGCAAAATGAAAGTGGTAATAAGTTGTGGTAATGCTGTGTAGGTTTGCTGCTGGGGACGTGGTGATTATGCGTCCATGTAACTTCCCAGAGGACGTACAGCAATTCTGTCAACTGCTGAGATTAGATCCAGAGGCCAGGTTCACTCTCAGAGCCACAGACAACACTGCAGGTAGGCATGTCTGTCTGTCTCTCTGTCTGTGCGGTTTCACTGTGTGCATTATCCAAGACTTTTGGTTCATAGCAAATAAAAAATGTAACACGTTAGCCTGCGATTGAGTTTAGATGTAACCCTATATTCCAGATCCAGAAGTATTTTTATTTTTTTTTAAGATTATTTTTGGGGCTTTTCTGCCTTTAATTGACAGGGCAGCTAGGTGAGAAAGGGGGGAGAAAGGGGGAAGACATGCAGGAAATCGTCACAGGTCGGATTCGAACCCTGGACCTCTGCGTCGAGTCATAAACCTCTCAGTACACGTGTGCCTGCTCTACCCACTGATCCAACCCGGCCACTAATCTGCTCTTCATTAACACCCCTGTAACCTTTTTTGGAGTTGAGCCTACTGTTCAATAGGAAATAAATAATATATATATATATATATATATATATATATATATATATATATATATATATATATATATATATATATATATATATATATATATATATATATATATATACACACACACACACACACACACACACATTTTATATACAGTACAGGCCAAAAGTTTGGACACACCTTCTCATTCAATGTGTTTCTTTATTTTCATGACTATTCACATTGTAGATTCTCACTGAAGGCATCAAAACTATGAATGAACACATATGGAATTATGTACTTAACAAAAAAGTGTGAAATAACTGAAAACATGTCTTATATTTTAGATTCTTCAAAGTAGCCACCCTTTGCTTTTTTTGATAACTCTGCAAACCCTTGGTGTTCTCTCAATGAGCTTCATGAGGTAGTCACCTGAAATGGTTTTACCTTCACAGGTGTGCCTTGTGAGGGTTAATTAGTGGAAGTTTTTCCCTTATTAATATTTAAGCAAAGGGTGGCTACTTTGAAGAATCTAAAATATAAGACATGTTTTCAGTTATTTCACACTTTTTTGTTAAGTACATAATTCCACATGTGTTCATTCATAGTTTTGATGCCTTCAGTGAGAATCTACAATGTAAATAGTCATGAAAATAAAAAGGAAACGCATTGAATGAGAAGGTGTGTCCAAACTTTTGGCCTGTACTGTATATTTTTTTAAAGGTCCAGTGTGTAGCGTGTTTAGTTGTTCATTACCAAAATCTGTGTTGTCCGTTCACCAACTTGTCCTTTTTCATGAATATTTACCACCACCATTAATACCAAGTATTCCTTACATTTGCATTTGCATGAACTGGGGTAGACGCGTAGACTGTAACAGTCTATGGGTAGACGCTCCATATTCATGCGCCATCTTGAAATACGTTAGACCGTAAGGGACATACAGGACATACTGCTCCGCCTTTCGCTATTTCGCTGTCACATGATAAACTCACAGCTAATGGGTATTAGGGCTTTGACTCCGAACTTCGTTATTCGAATATCATTCGAATATTTAAAAAAAATAATGAAATTTGAACGAATATTAGGCAGCCCTTAATATTTGAACCTGTTATAAGCATTATTTTTTGTAAATGTGTTGGCTTGTAAATGTTTTCAATTCAGATTCTGAGGCTTTTTCACGCATTTCAAAATGTAACTACACGTCGCGGCGACGCACATCTCTCGGCCGTGGCGTAATTCTCAAAGAAGGCTGGCTCCCCCAGGGCCAGGCCAGCTCAGCGGCGTCTTTTTCCCGTCGCGTGGTGCCACTGTCTCTCCTACCTACACCGTCGCCGCACGATACAAGCCTTCCGTGATCGCACACCCTCCCCCACGCAGTTGCTAGTAGCCAAGGAGGACACGGAGGATTAAAAAAAATGACATGACAGACTCTTCAGAAGAGGTCATTATCTTCACTTGAGTTTCTGCGCGCGAAAGTCGCCGGACGACACAATCTTCTGAACATAAGAAACACACACACAAAGAAGGCCCAAGGGAACCGACATCCAGCCGAAAAGGACATCCGGCGAAATGTCGTGGATGTAGACTAATGGTGAAATGACTTTGAACCTCTGTCCTCTCAGTTCCAGCCAGGCTTCCTCAGCCCTGCGCTGTGCGCCACCTGGTGGAGAGCTACCTAGACATCGCTGCTGTGCCTCGCCGCTCCTTCTTTGAGCTGCTGTCTACCTTTGCCACCAATGAGTTGGAGCGGGAAAAGCTGATCGAGTTGAGCTCAGCGGCGGGCCAGGACGAGCTGCACAGTTACTGCAACCGCCCCCGACGCACCGCGCTGGAGGTGATGGCTCAGGGTTAGAGTCGGTGCTGGGCTGGGAGTTCACTCTAGCCCAGGGAAAAATATATATCACACTCTTCCAATTCAAACCTTGCCTTTTTGATTTAGCTTTTTACTTTATTTTAAAGCCCCTGTGTGTAGGATTTCATCTGCTTATAACCTCTTTTTAATTACTTTGATAGCATACATACATTTTGTTTGTAGAAAAATGAGGCAATCCTCCTGAAAATAGGTAGTCAAAGAGTTGCTTTTAGCACATTGATCTCCATAAGATCATTGCTGTCTTCCTCAGTCTTTTTTGTTGCTTCCAGTAGGAGACCCATTCTACACAGAGAGGCTTTTAACATGTCCTTTGACCTGCCGTGTGACTGTGTTGTGTTGTGCTCTTGCTGCTGCAGGTCCTGGCAGATTTCCCCCACACTACAGCAGAACTCAAAGTAGACTATCTGCTAGATCTGTTCCCTGATATCCAGCCCCGCTCATTCTCCATCGCCTCCTCTCTCCAGGTAGCTCATCCTTTAGGACAACTATTTATACGCTATAGAGAAATCTGCTGTGTGTGTCATCTGGATGCTTCAGGCAAAGCTCTAAATTGCATTCAATCAGTAGACTGAAATCACAGTGTGAAATCTTGACTTATTGTAGAAAATGCTTCTCTCTGCACAGGCTCACCCACACAGGCTTCAGATCCTGGTAGCTGTGGTTAGTTACAAAACCAAGATGTATAAACCGCGAAGAGGCCTCTGCTCCACCTGGTTAGCCTCCCTGGACCCTGCACAAGGTCTCTCACCACACTTTACAAGTGCTAAGATCACAGCCACAGAGATGACTTCATTCTGATTGGCTGGATTGTGTTTTAATATCAGACATGCATATATTGTGTTCCTTTTTTTCTGTTAGCGTTTTCTCGTTTTTCATTGTCACTTTACATTTTCAAATTATCATTTTACATTTTAACTTTTTCAATATTTTTTTTTAAGTTTAATCATGGCCTGATTGTTCTTAGTAGTGTAGTAAAATAATATTTTTATTTTTATCTCTTTTCATTTTTGACCTTTGGACTTTTAGTTTTAATTATGACTAAGAATATCCTCCATAGCTCTCTCCCTTAAACACATTAATGACCGTATTCGCACACACACACACACACACACACACACACACACCCTAGGTCAACACACTTAAAAATTATCACACATGCAAGAAGTATTCCAAAGATTTCCTTGTTTGATTAAAACAATGTAAAAGAATATGATTTGTTATCTTACAAGTAAACCAAAGTTCCAAAGTGCTTCACTGTTATAAAAAATGCCCAACAGCACTCAGCATAAAACACATATACAATTCATAAATTGAAAACAGATACTTAACAAAAAAAGCCATATGACAAACAAAACAGAATAACCCCATAGGGGAGTGTCTCGGCACACTTGAGCAACAGTGATTAATGATCGCCGATTAAACAGAAGGAAAGTGCTGATGAAAACATATCTGTTCTTAATTAAGATTCAGACCAAAAGATTAAAACAGATGGTAACAACAATCTTTGAACTCATTCCAGTAATAAATAACAAGCTACGATGTAAGTTTTTGGGCAATTGCGCGCCTTCAATTTACGTCCACTAAAAGTGACTCAGACTCAGATTATTATTCCAAGTGTCTGAAAACATTATGAAAAGGTCACCTACAGAGATAGACCTTTTAGTTAAAGAGCAAGATATTTTTGTTTAACAAGAAACAGCCCCAAAATCGCTACATTGAGACATAAAATATGATCAAATATATTCTCAAAAATGGGAAATTAGTGATAGAGACCCATCTCCTAATAAAAGCCACGTTTCAAATAAATGCTTGGGATGCCCTAAAACTGATGAAAATAAACTATTAATAGAAATAATCTTTTTTGAAAGCAGACATGTCCTAATTAAAAACTGTAATCCTCACCAAATCGTACAGTTTATAAAAAATAATATCACATAACTTGTAAAAAAGTAATTTAAAGCCATGTCCTATTTTTTTGTGTCGTATTAAATGGTGTTACAGGGGAGGTGTGTGTGCCTCTGTGGGTGAAGAAGGGAACTATGAGGTTCCCTAAAGAGAAGGACACCCCTGTGATAATGGTTGGACCCGGAACAGGAGTGGCACCCTTCAGGTCGGCTTTACAAGAGAGGATCGCTGAGGGGAAAGACGGTGAGATCTTTACCTCTCTGACTTTGTCTCTCTTATTCTCTGAATAAATGACCTCACTTGACATCAGTCCACAGCTGTGACGTGACACACCTCCTCCTTGTCTTCCTGCTGTTTAGCCAACGTCCTGTTCTTTGGCTGTCGCTCTGAGCGGAAAGACTTCTACCTCAGGACAGAGTGGGAGGAGATGATGAAAACCGGACGCCTTAACCTCTTCACTGCCTTCTCACGGGACCAGGTCACACATGCTCACCCAATATTCACGTTAATGATCACAGGAAATCACAGAAAGTCAACCTGGCACTTTATTCTTCCTTGGAAAAGTTAACTAATTAACTTTAAAGTAGTCTCGCTGCGGAGAGGAGGAGGGTCTGGCTAGTCCACACAGCATTCTGGGATGGGAGTAAAACGTGCTCTGGTTTATTGGCATTTCTTTAAACCAATCACATTATCATCTGAGGAGAAGTCAACCATAATCCTCATAAATCCACCGGAGTTTAAGATTACATCACTATGAAAGATGAAGGAAACGACATCTGCGAAAATACATGCATCCGGCAATCCCGGAAGTGGAACGTCAAGGATATAGACTCACTTTAAAGCAACACAAGACAATGAACTTTGAACTTTAGTTATAATGCCATCTGTTTATTTTATTTCATTTAACAATCCTGGCATGTGGCTTGTGCGTGCTTATCCTTCGTTCCATTTACCTTTTGAGGTCAGAGGTCAGAACTAGAAATGACGTCGCACCGAAGTTGATCGCGTGCCAGTAATAAGTCGTAAAACCATTATGTTTGGGCTGGGGGAGGGTGGGGATGGTTAGCCATACCCGTTGATAACAACATTATGTGGTATTTTAGCAACATGTCAACAGATAGAACATGGACAGTACTAGGACTGTTGGAACGAATACCGAAAGTCGAATATAATTTGAATAGTAAAAAATCAATACTATTCGAATGCTGAAATTACTATTCAAATGTGACTTTTTTCTTTTTTTTTATAAATCTGTTGGCTAACGTTAGCTAATACCCTCTTCTCATCTTGGCCTACCCGCATGTGTCACTCATGTCATGTCTTATGAACAATAACTTAATGGGATTGAGAAACGCAAGGCATCGTGAGGTCTAAGCTAACGTTACGTAGTACAACGTTACGGAGCTAACGATACTGAGTAACGTTAGTACAGGGGGGAGGGACAGGCTGTGGCTGGAAATCGTAAGGACGGGAAATAGTTTTAACATGACTTTAAAATCGACATCCACCGAGCCAAAGTGCTAAATGTTAACAATAGTTAGCTCGTTGTTGTTTTCTAAGTTTCAATTCAATTTTATTTATAGTATCAAATCATAACAAGAGTTATCTCAAGACACTTTACAGATAGAGTAGGTCTAGACCTCACTCTGTAATTTTATTATTATTATATATAAATTAGTGTTGTATGACATGTAATGAGGAAATGACCATCTATGGAAGTAAATCTGTTTCCTCAGATTTTGAACTTAAAAAAAACATTGAATTTCTAGCACCGAATTTAGTGTAATTTAGTTTTTTTGTTCTGAATTTGCGATCATTGAAAAGTAGTTGTTTTAAGATGTGGCAAATGGAGACCAACAGCAAGAACACTTCCTCTCTGATCATGATGTCGGTATGAATGAATATAAATTTGGGGCGCATCCAGTGTTTAATCCGTATGCCACTTCTGATGCAAATTCGCTGCACAGTTTTATAAATGAAGCCCCAGGTCATGCAACGGTTTAGAAACATTTCAAAAAGAGAAATTAGCGTTGCTATCGGAGAAGATGGTGAGCATTTCAACCCGTGGCTAATTCTGAAAGGCTTGTGTATTCCAGGAGGAGAAAGTGTATGTGCAGCACCGTGTGAGGGAGAACGCTGAGCTCATGTGGGACCTGATTGCCGATAGAAGTGCCTGCTTTTACATCGCTGGGTGAGTCCAAGGCACCAAAACTAAATGTCTCCTTTCTTCACATTTGGGTATTCAGGATAGCTTCACAATTTTCACAATTGTCTCCTTGTTTTATGCTTATGTGTTATATTGTTGTAGCGTATCTATTGTTTTGAGCCATCAACCTGCTAGGGACTGCAAACGAAAATGAGCCTGCACGGTGTGTGTGTGTGTGTGTGTGTGTGTGTGTGTGTGTGTGTGTGTGTGTGTGTGTGTGTGTGTGTGTGTGTGTGTGTGTGTGTGTGTGTGTGTGTGTGTGTGTGTGTGTGTGTGTGTGTGTGTGTGTGTGTGTGTGTGTGTGTGTGTGTGTGTGTGTGTGTGTGTGTGTGTGGCTGTAAATCTCCAGTGCTATCCTTGTTTATTTTTCTTCCTTCTGTGCAGTAATGCTAAAGAAATGCCAACCGGTGTGTGTGACGCTCTGAAAGAGGTGTTCCAGCAGCAGGGAGGCATGTCGGCCGAGGACGCCGAGCAGATGCTGGTCGCCATGGAGAGGACGGGCCGATTCCAGAGCGAGACCTGGTCCTGAGAGCACTCCTCCGAGTGGGCGTGAAGCCGCTGAAGCCACGGTGACTGCATGACGCAATCCCTGCTGTGGATTCATCCATCACTCAACATCAGCATACTCAAGCACCGACATTCATTCATGACCTTCTGCAGCAGCATGTGTGACAAAATAACCTCAGCCATAGGTTCACTAGCTTTGTGGAGCTGCAACCAGATCTCACTCTTTATTCAGCGAGTGGAGCTGGCTCAGGTGTCATCACATGACTAGGGCTGAGTCAAAATGATCCATTCTCCAATTAAATTCCAAATTAAGATCTGATTTTAGTTAATAAAATCCCCAAATCAGTCTTTTAATATACGCTTTTTTACCATGGATGTATCTGCCATGTTAGTCCTGTGAAAAAAAAAGTACTTTTTGGGGTTTAATTCTTAATGTAAACATTAATCTGGTGCATAATAAAATATTTGAGGGTTGCGACTTCCTTGCACTATCTCTTTTATATCCAAGTAAAATTGGTATTTTTAAACTGAAATTTCCCACTTAACTGACACCAAATCAAAGCGGGACCTTGTGAATGGGAAGCTAATCGATGTGTGAATGTGTATGGGGTTTCATTAGTCTCAAAACTTGCGCACATAAAAACCAGGGAGACTTTGGAGGCGGGGATGGCTGATACCTCTGCTCCTTTGATTGGTCACTTTGAATACTTACCAGGACCTTTTGATTGGCTGTTTGGTTTGATCACTGACACAGTCGCAGCCAAGCAGTGGCCTGAGAGAACAACCATTTGTTGTTGTTGTTGTTGTTCATACGTACCATCATTTTGTAGAGCTTGAAGTAAAATGAAAAAAACATTGACTTGACAGTTAACTCACACTTAAAAAAAGAGAGTAATGTTAATGGCTGACAGCTTCGTTACAATTGTAAACTACAAGGCCCATGTATGCCACTACACGGTTTACTTGTGTTAAGGGTATTATAGGGGTTCCTGTTCCTGTTCCTAGCCAGAAACTGCACTTCAGTGCTTGCTGAACTGCATTTGTGCACGTGGAGCAGAACGGCTCCCTCGCAAGGATAGTTCTCTGCTCGTGGATACTGTTCCGTGCGCTCGGATCACGTGTACGAGCCTGGTATTATGTGCGCGGGTTTTGAGACTTATACCCCGTTTACATGTATGTGGTTATTTTCCCTTCGTCTGTGCCCTTCGTTTACTCGCAAACGGAGAATTTGACTCTGAAACCGAGTCTTTCTAAAAACTCCGGCCAGAGTGGAGATCTTGGAAAACTTTGTTTGCACGTTTGCATGTAAACTGAGACAAACTGAGGTTAAGGCAGCCAAGAAAGAGAAAGAGGAAGTGATTTGTTGCTATTTTTGGGATTCTGATTGGCTAACGTGGGCTTGGGCTTCTCGTTACAATGCCACCTACAGGTTTGCCGTGCTCTTGACTGCATTGGCGGCACAAATACATGGGTACAACTTAAACTGAAAACTGACAGCTGTGCACGGTTATTTTTGAAAGCGGAGAGGTTGAAATATCCGTTTATGAAAATAACCGGCCACGTGTAAACGTAGTATAATTAAACGCCTCAGGTGCTGCAGGTAACATCCCAGCTTCTCAGGCTGCGTTTAGAACAAGCACCCTGCTGGGGGAAAGAAAGCCTTATGCAAGGTAGGCATGAAGGGTTTTTACACCTTTGTTTTTTTAGGGCAGGTTTGCTGAGAGGAAGCCTCTCTTTTTGCAGGAAAGCCCTGATCACACAGTTACCCATTCATACCTGGAAGCTGCCCAGTACAACCAGTCTGTGGTAACATGCTCGCTTCTCTAACCTTTAGGCCACCACTGCCCAAGTATGATCACTTTCCATAAAATCCTGTCTGAGCATAAGAAACTGTTTAATTTTTTTATATATTTGACTTTGAACTGCGTCTCTGCTCCCATAGATGATCTGCTGCCAGTTGCGTGACTGGAGCGTGTAGCTGGTACCTCACGAGGGGCTCTTTTTTCCCCGCTCCGCTAGCTTAACCTGCTGGGTGCTTGTTTGTGTTTTTTGCCAGAGATGCTCTTGTCTCTGATGGATCACTTTTAAATGTATATAAAATAAATGCCTTTATTCATTTCAATGGACATGAGTTCCATATTCGGTTATGTTGTCTTTTCTACATAAAGTAAAATGAGTTTTAATCATTTGTTTATTTTTTTTAATTTATTAATTTATGTCACTTCTCCCCCAATGTCTGAAGCAGGAGAAGTACTGCTATGGTTTAGGGACTGAAACTGATTATTTTCATTATGAATTCATTTTCTTTAAAAATCCATTAGACATTTTCTTTATAAATTGTCAGAAGATAACCAGAGCCCAAGGTGGCGTCTTCAAATGTCATGTTTTGTTTTCAGAAGCACGCAGCGGAGCGTTCCCCTGCGGACCTATGGGTCATGTACATCTTAAAAAAAAAAATACTTTTGCCATGTTGCTGTAGCTCAGCTTGCTACATTTTGGGGTGGGGGATAGTGTTAGCTTTAGTGTAGTGAAGCTTCATTTCATGTAGAATAACTGGTAGCTTAGCTCATAAGCAATATGACAGGATGATTAACATATGTTAGTTTATAAATGAACTGCACAAAGGAGCAGCTAGTGTCTGACACCAATGTGCTGTGAAGGAAGTCACATTTCAGGTGTTTGGCTGAAAATCAAACCGGTTTGAACATGTTTACACCGGCCCAAGCCTAGTTGTGATGGAGTACACTGGCCCATTACCAGAGCCTCTTACAGTATATTAATAAAGAGCAGTACACAAGACATTCAGTTACAGCTTCTCATTATTCCAATTTCTCAGATGCATTAATCAACATTTATGTAAATGTTAGTATCAGATCAAACTCAGTATGGACAATACCCAATATCAAAGGACTCTGGGCCAAAAGAGAGTTGATGGAGACATCCCTCATTAAAACCAGTAAAACACAGCCACAAAGTCTCTGTAGCCACACTGTTCTGCAAACATGTTGCCAATAATCTGTAAAACATGAAAAATGTAATAAAATACTTGTAACATTAGAAATGTGTCCTATTAAGAATAAACCGCTTGAAGATGCTCCGCTTCTGAAAGCTTCCAGTGGACGATGGAGCCAGATGGAGAGGCAGCTGAATCCAGAGGACGTTGGGGGTAAGAGTGAGGTCACTTTGGCCTTCTGTTGGATGAAACCGCCCGGCGCTGTCACAGTTCCAACATGGGTAATAAATAAATATGGAGCAAAGCGATGCCAAACTACAAACTAGTCTGGTAATAGTGATGCTGTAGTTTGTTGATGATGCAAACACAGCGCATCAGTCCTTTTAATGGCCAGCTGTGCGTATCCACACAGACAAAGTTTAACCTGACACAGGAAATACATGCTAAAAATATGTCTCTTAGATGGGAGACTGAGCAAATATCCGTAAGAAAGAAGTGTAATGTTGCCTTACCTTAAAGCTATGGTGTGTAGTTTCTGTCGCCCCCATGAGGCATTCTAAGTAATGACAATAAAACTGTTGGTGCGTCCACATGATACAAGCCTTCCGTGACCGCGCGCACCCCCTCCACGCAATGGCTAGTAGCCAAGGAGGAGACGGAGGATTAAAAAAAAAAACATGATGGACAGAGAGCTGATAGTCTTGATTAGCTTTGTTTCAACCAATTTGGCAATGGCTTGAATGTAACGGACGTTCATTAGTATAAAATAGCGACTCACTAAAGCTTTAAGCCTGGTAGCCCAGAAAAAGATGACTCAGCAATAAGAACCGAGCAGAAGACTGATGCATGGAGTTAGCAACACACGTTCCACAAACATGTCGCACTGCAGATCATTTCCTAACCGATATTAAATGCTGACTAGAAAAACATAATTTCCACATTAGAAAATCCTGTGTACACGTGTCTGTCCCGTCCTATCTGAGAGCCAGTGTGTGGACTTGGTAGATCTCCTTGGGGAAGTTAATCTGTTGCTCCTCGTGGACGATGCGGAGGCCCGCTCTGCCCACCAGACTGTGAACTATTTCCAGATCGCGGCAGACGCTGCTGTCCACCTCGTCGGGGACCACGCCCTCGTACGCCACATTGTCCTTTATGACGATGAGGCCGTTCGGCCGCAGGGCTTTCTGGCAACGCCGCAGGAAGTCCACCAGGTGGTCGTCTGTCAGGTGGCCTGAAGGGGGGAAAAAAATCGGGAGGAAAAATGTAACCTTTTTTACTTTATTAAGCACATTAAAAACTGTCCTACTACAGCCACTGAAATAAGTTTCTGAAAACATTTAAGGTGAGAAGTAGGCAATACAGTAACAGAATCTGGGTTTGGATTTGATCAGCGCTGTCTAGTATTAAAGTTTAATCTGAGTTAGGCCTGAGAAAGAGAGAACAAGAGAGAGAGAGAAGATGGGGAATGTGGGCGCTTGGGCAGCTCAGTTGGTAGAGTGCGCGCCCATATGTAGAGGTTTACTCCTCGACACAGCAGCCGCAGGTTCAACTCCAACCTGCAGCCCTTTGCTGCATGTCATTCGCCCCCCCCTCCCCTTTCATGTCTTCAGCTGTCCTGTCAAAATAAAGGCCTGAAATGTCCAAAAAATAATCTGCCGTTTCAGCCGGTAAGCACGAAATCAAACCGGTTTAGCCTCGTCCACCGGACCGGACCGGACAAACCCAAAATGGACCCAACTCCACCTTCTTTCCACATTGTTATGATACAAAGCTGGTTAAAAATCGGCTTTAACTACCAAGCTGCCTTAAAGGAGAAATCCGGCGCAAAATGAACCTAGGGGTTAATAACACGTGTACCGAGTCAACCGTTCTCTGGGATTTGTTTTCATGCTAATCGAATGGGACCAGTTTTAGCACAAGCCGCTAATTAGCTTATAACGCTAGTCGTGGGGGCACGGGTAATGTAAAAAGAAATCTTTATTTCTACACCACTAACAAGGCTCAAAATAGCACCACACTTCCACGGTAGCATAATGAGGGTCCCTACATGTAAACCGAAGCATTGAGAACTTTAAATTAAAAAGATAGTTTAGAAAGACCGTTCACGTATACAGACGGGCGCCATCTAGGCAAAACAGTCACGACCAGACGAACGCCGTGCTTGAACTATGTTGCTGGTTACTGGTTGCACGGCGTTCGGTTTCCCAAGATGGCGCCCGCATGTAACTCTTCTGATGACTAACTATGTTTGAGCAAGATACTGTAAGGGTACCTGGGTACTCTGGTTACATTGTTGGTGCGTTGTGGCAGACTCACCGATGACCCACTGGATCCAGATGACATCATAGCGTCCACTTTCTGGTACAAAGTCCTGCAGGCCGCTGCAGAGGTACCTGCCCACTCTGTTGCCCTCCTCGCCCAGGTACGTCTTGGCCTTGTCCAGGAACTCCTGCGTCACGTCCACTAGGTCCACGGTCTTGAACAGAGGCAGCAGTAAACGTTTGGTGATCCTCCCGATGCCCGCTCCGCAGTCCAGGGCACAGCCTGCGCTCGTCTTCCCTTCTCCTTCCTTCAATGGCAAAGACACACACAAGAGGTCACTGGTGAATAAAGCTGTGACCCAAGCTGCTGCTGTCATTGTGAAAAAGGCTCTGGAACATTTACAGAGGAGCAATAGAAAGCATCCTGACTGGAAACGTTACAAACTGGCATGGGGTGTGCACGAACTAGCTTACCACAACAGCACGGTGTCAATGCTACAGCATCTCAGCAGAAAACATTGTGTTTACTCATCCATTACACGGAGCCCACTCCACTCCACTCCACTTTATAATGCTAGGGCTGGGTTTTTTTTTAATTTAATTTAATTAAATTTAAATTGAATGATCCCAAATCAATTCATAAAATCCTAGAATTGATCTTTCAATCTTTGCCTCATATAAAACTAGAAGACCTAAGGAATCAATTGGTACCAACTATGTCATAAATAACCCTTCAATGTCATTTTCAAAAGGGGTCCCTCTGTCACCTCCAGATATCTGAATTAAATGGCACGTAGTCTGTAGATCTGCACTTTGATTGTGTGTTCATGTTTAATAAAAAATAACATCAATGTAACTGCTTTGGGGTCAGTTCTTAATGTCAACATTGATACTTTTAAGAATGCAGCAGGTTAGAGGGAACCTTGTACAATTGTTGAATCTCTTTCATATCCAAGCTAAATTGGTATTGTAACTGAAATGTTCCTAACATAATTGATATTGAATCGAAAATAAAATCGATTCAGGACCTTGTGAATCAAATCGGAAAATCATTGACGATACCCAGCCCTAATTAACGCTAGCATTTATAGGGATATTTTGCTGACTTTCAACAGGCTCCGCCTGCCTGTTAACACATACCGATAATCAGTAAATCAGGGATTAACGACTGATAAAATACAAAGATTAAATGTAAAGTGTTTACACTTGTATGATTAAATTTACAATTACAATTTTAATGGTTAAATTGCTGTCTGACATGGTTAACAAGTGCCTTACACCAAGGAACTTCTGCAGGAAAGCCTTGGATCCATTGATATCGATGCTGGAGATGCTGCCGTAGCCTCCCAGCATGCCATCCACTGTGGGGGGGACCTCCCTCCAGTAGTCCTCTGCTTTGGAGTAGAATCTTGTCTCAACTTCTGTTATGTCACCCATCCTGCACAGATAACACTGTTCACTCATTGTACAAAAACTACTATTCACCACTTGTATACAATTTTTTTTAACTAAAAATATGATTCTGTCGCGGTAATCAAAGTGTGGAGACTCAATGACCAGAAGAACAGAAACCTTGCTCAGTTTGGATCACCTTTGGACCCCTTTTTGAGGCAACTGGCTGATTGTATATAAACCCTGGGACATTTTGGTGGAGTTAGTTACAGTGAATAAAAGGAAAGAAAAAAATGAACAGATTATTATTGAATCATATTATTGAATAAGCCACCAAATTAAACTGTATTCATTATCATCTGCGGTGCCCTGCTACGTCCTGCTATGCCCTGCTACGTCCTGCTATGCTCTGCTGTGCCATACTACACCCTATAACACCCTGCAAAGCCTTGCTATCCCATGAACTACTACGACTGCTATTTCTAGTCACTGTTCCATTATCTTTATTGTGACTATTATTGCCACTGTTCATCACACCCCCGAACCGGCACCGTCAGTCACCGCCTACCAAGAGCCTGGGTCTGTCCCAGGTTTTTCCTCGCCACTGTCGCACTAAATGCTTGCTCTTGGGGGAATTACTGGAATTGTTGGGTCTTTGTAAATTATAGAGTGTAGTCTAGACCTACTCTATCTGTAAAGTGTACTGAGATAACTCTTATGATTTGATACTATAAATAAAATTGAATTGAATTATGTACAGGTTACAAAAACTGTATGAAGTGAATTGTGAATATTATGCCTAAATGGAAAGTTTTTTTTCCCCTGTGAGTTAAAGAACCAAAATCTATAAGCAGAATCGCAAATCAGAATCGAACGAAAGAGCGATACTCGAGCCTAAAAAAATACCTCTCTGCTTTTTAAAAAGGTACAGCCTTGCAAATGTGCTTTTTTCAGTATTCAGTGTTGGACACAACACAAGCCAAATCTGGCAACGCTTTGCAGTAGTTCAGCTGTCAGCACCCATCTTGTGACCAGGCGGAGGGCATACCTTTCCTCTGACCAACATCACACAGAGCACAGGCAGAGGGAATGGGAGGCTGGGCGATACACACTTCATCAAGTCTGCCATACTAGGATTTATAATGGCTTTTCAAATGATTTCAGAGGTAGTACACAGTTGTTGATGAGCAACTTGATTAGGAAGTCTATGTAATACATCACACAACTGACAGAGACTTTTCAATACATCCTCCCAGCCCAGTTTGACACATGTGAAATTGAATTATACAAAATAACACAGCTGCATGCCTCCTAAAGTTACACCATATCAGTTAACATGACTCTCCTAGGACTACTGAAGGTATTACAGGTCTTTTAGGCACTGCTCAATACATACTAGTAATAACCATTGACATATATATAATAATAACTTCGCTATAGCTGCCATTAAAGCTCAAAGAACAGAGAACGTCATGCCCACTTGCACGTTGAAAGTTAAAGTTGTAGGTTAGCCTAGCTAAATAGGACTACATTTAACTGACTTGTAGAAGTTATAAGATATTAATACCAAACAATTATCCATGCCATTTTCAAAATAAAACGTTACACGTGCTGTGTCGTTCCCGCCCAACCCGTTGAGTTTTAAATTGATAACTGTTTCTCAATTAATTTCCATACTGTTTATTAACGGTACTTGTGACGCTAAAAAGGCCATTCGCACGTGCTAAGTTAATGTTGTAGTTTTAGCCAAGCAGCTACTTAGCCGGCGACAGCTCTGTTTCCAGGGTAAAAGACTAACTCCGGTGTCTAAACTTCATAAAAGTGATTCTTTATAATAACACTAACCTCGTATTGTGTCAGCGCCAGGTGGTCCCCACACCCTCCTCTGTCTCTCCCAAACCCGGTCCCGGTGTCAGTCTGTCTCAGTTGTCTATTTGAGAACCATGTTGAGAGCATTGACGTCGTCTGCTCTGCAGCACGTCATTTCCTTATTTGGTTCCCGGGAGCAGAAGCGACAACAGCGCCCCTGCTGGCTCACTTCACTAATGTCTTTTCTTAAACATTCATACACCAGCTACCTATGGAATGCCGTTTTATTCAGAATTAAATAAATGAATAAATACAAAAATTAATTAATAAATACATGAATAAATAAATAAATATGCCTTTGAAATACATCATGAAATAAATAAATGAGGCAATAAATACATAAATAATTACATTTATTTAATTATTTATGTATTTATTTATTTAATTCTGAATAAAACGGCATTCCACAGTTACCAAAGCAGGTTTGACTATAAAATAAAGAAACACAGGCTTCCAATGCCAGATCAAGACGGCCCTGCACGTCTCACTTTATTCAACCACAACACAGTCTGAGTCAACTGACCACATGCATCAGTATGCTTGAAACGCACTAGGTCGCATGACACGTCATCCATATAAACTTGTCAGTATGCTTCAAAAGAAGTGCTTTTTGGATCGTCTAACAATGTCCCCCTCTATCATCATCATCATCATAATACATTTATTTATATATAGCGCTTTCAAGTCAAAGTGCTGTATAGAAACATAAAAAATGCAATTTAAAAACAGTTCCAATGACTAAAATATAACACACACTCGGACTCTCAGAAAAACATACAGAGAAATTAGGCCTCATACACAACAGTAAACAGATGGGTCTTTAGTTTTGCTTTAAAAACCTCAACAGTACAAGCCTGCCTGATGTTCAGAGGTAAACTGTTCCACAATGTTGGTGCACGGAAAGAAAAGGCCCGTTCACCAATTTTCTTCTTTTTAACCCTTGGGACACTCAAAAGACTCTGCGTCCCCTGAGAACGCAGAGCTCGAGCAGGTACATAGGGTGTCACTAGATCATTAAGATACAACGGTGCGCTGCCATTTAATATTTTATAAGTTAGCAGCAACACCTTAAAGTCTGCTCTGGCATGAACAGGGAGCCAATGGAGAGAGGATAACACTGGTGTAATATGTTCATATCTAGAGGCTCCAGTCAGAACACGAGCTGCAGCATTCTGAACCAACTGCAGACTCCGCAGACTTTTCTTTGGCAGACCCGACAGAAGTACATTACAATAATCTAGCCTGGATGACACAAAGGCATGAATGAGGACCTCAGCGTCCTTAAACGACAGTATTGATCTTATCTTTGAGATGTTTCTGAGATGGAAAAAAGCAACTCTGGTCACCTCCTTAATATGTAAACCAAAAGAAAGTGTCTGATCGAAGAGCACACCAAGATTCTTAACTTGGTCTCTACGATTGATTACACAATCATCGAGAGACAAAGTAAAGTGATCAAAAAGATGACCTAGTTTTGCTGGTCCAATAACCATCATTTCGGTCTTGGCAGAATTAAGCAACAAGAAATTTGTTGATAACCAGCTCTTAACAGCTGCAAGACAGGCCTCAAGTTTAGCTGTGTTAGACTCGCTTCCTACACCTAATGGCATATACAGCTGCATATCGTCAGCATTACAGTGAAAAGCAATCCCAAAAGAACGGAAAATCTGACCTAATGGGGATAGGTAAAGTGAAAAAAGCAATGGACCCAGTACAGAGCCCTGGGGAACCCCGTGCTTAACGGCACAGGACTCCGAAAATATGTTGTCATATAAAACACATTGGAATCTTTCTGACAGGTAGGATCTTAACCACTCTAGAACTTGTCCTGAGATACCAAAGAGTTTCTCAAGTCTATCCAGTAATATACAGTGGTCAACCGTGTCGAAAGCAGCGCTAAGATCTAACAGCAATAAAACACTTGTTGACCCTGAATCTATAGACAATAGCAAGTCATTCACCACTTTTGTAAGTGCTGTTTCTGTGGAATGATTTACCCGAAAAGCAGACTGAAATGGCTCAAATAGCTTATTTAGTGACAGATAATTTAGGAGCTGATTTGAGACCACTTTCTCAAACACTTTTGACAGGAAAGCCAAGTTTGAGACAGGTCTATAGTTGGTCATGGAGTCTACATCCAAACTAGGCTTCTTTAGTAGGGGTTTAACCACAGCCGTTTTGAAGCAAGCTGGAAAGACTCCAATGAGGAGGGAAGAGTTTAAGATCATTAAAACATAAGGTCCTAATGTAGGCCATAGCTCTTTGACAACCCAAGAAGGCAAAGGATCAAGTGAGCAGGTTGTACACCGTGCCACCATTACAACCTTACTCAAAGAAACCAAGGAAATTTGTTCAAATTGAATCATCATCATCATCATCATCATCATCATCATCATCATCATCATCATCATCATCATCATCGTCATCCTTTAATCAAGGCAGGCTTTTGAGTGGGGAAATTCGTAACACCTATACTTCTGCCTTCAGATGTTGTACAAACAAATAAGTTGCTGCATATTGAACCCTTCAGACACTATTACACAATCCAACAAGGAGAGGCCCTATCACTCATTTTGAATGTAACTGTTGCAAAAAGTGCTGGGCATTATCAGTCATAGTCATAAACATTTCCCTTGTTTGCTCCAGATTTTTTTTCCATGTATAGCAGGGATCTAGCCTGGATGCCAGCCGAACTTAGCCCCGCCCACAAAATTTTAGGTCGGGAAGTTCACATTCTGACTATAATCTGAGTATGACCACGACAGGCTAGCAGGGATCCATGGTGTCTTCAAATAGCTCGTGTTTACTACACTAATTATAAAAGAATGAATGGCCCTCTTTTGTGGTATTCAAAACTTCATAAATACTTTTCTAATAGCTCAAAGCAGAGTGTTGAGAATGGTTTACTCCATCAAATGTAAGCATGGCCTTGAAATGGAGAAGATACAACATCATTGACCATTTTACAAAAGGGAACAAGAACAGGTTCTTATGTTCATCTCACTGGTAAGCCACATACATGTATATAGTTTCTATACAGTGGTATGGTGTAGTCAACTTCACATGTCAAAAATGTACCATGTTAAGCACATCAGTATGAGAGCATTACCATCAAATCGAGTTAGAGTAATTCTTAGAAACATTAAGGAGAAATTAGTTTACCTTTCAAAAGATTTGCAATTTGTTTCTTCCTTTGCAAACAACAAACTCCAACTGTGTTAGCAATGACAGTTTACCAGTCATCATCTTTTTTTTATGATACTAACCATCTTAATTTGACCTAATGTGTCAGTAACAAAACACAAAAGTCTATTTTGGATTATTTCTAAATGTCAGTATGTTTGAATTTGCAATCATGTGGTGAAAAACTCTTATGTGTGCCTTACATTCCCTTTTATAAGTTTCTACCAGTAATGCTTTACCCTCTGTGATCCTGCATTTTCTCTGTATTTATATTTTGGAATTCTCTGTATTTTGATCTATGTGACACCATAAGAAAAATGATGTAATAAACATACAAATACATCAACAGTTAATCATTTATTGATTTAATAAGCAATACAAGCATCTCAAATAGTTTAAGTAGTGTATATTGAAAATTAAAGAACTAGCGTAGCTATGCCAGCAAGCTGAAGCAGTAGAAGTGCAGCACTTTATTGCAGTATCAAATCACTATCTGGAAGAAGATCTGGGTCAGACTTTTTTTGCATAGAATTCTAGAGCCAACTACAACGAAAACACAATGAGATGAACTACTGTAATCACAAATTATGCCAGTATTATGGATTTAAATTCTCATGTAAAGAGGGAGTACATCCTCTCTTGAGTTTCTTTCCCTCAGGTGTACCCCGAAAGAATTCTAGATAAGACGAGAACACAAGGCATTTTCCTTCGCAACAACTTCATCTAACCAAATCTGTATGTTTCGCGGTGCCATTTCATAGTTGTCAGCAGTGCAGCCATAGAATTCTCGTCGCAGATGCTCAAGCCAGGGTTGGTTAGTCACCATGGGGTGGTCAAATCCAACAAACGCTGTGCACAGGGGGCTGTCAGTACCACGTGAGCGGCCTACTTCACAACTTATGACAAAAGAAAGTACAAAGAAAACAAATGGATGTCTAAGGGATTACTGAATGCTTGCAAGAAAAAAAATGTACTTTACAAAAAATTTATAAAAGATAGAACAAAAGAAGCGGAGGATAAATATAAGAAATATAAAAATAAATTGATCGGTATTATACGAAAATGTAAACAGGATTATTACAACAAATGGTTAGATAGCAATAAGAATAATAGTAAAGGTGTATGGAATATTTTAAATAGTTTAATTAGAAATAAACCTAGAAGGATCAATTACCCAAAATATTTCAGAGATGAAGACAAAACTATAAATAATAAGAAGACTATAGCCAACACATTTAACAAATTCTTTGTAGATGTTGGCCCAAACCTTGCTGCAAATATTGCAACCGTTGGAAGCTATAAGTGCAAGTTAATAGACACAAATCCAAATACGTTGTTTCTTAAACCTTAGGAGGAAAACGAGATATTGGACATTGTTAGAGGGTGTAAAAGTAAAACCTCGACAGATTATTATGATATGGATATGAAGACCTTAAAATGTGTTATTGAAAGTATCTGTAAGCCGTTAACATTCATTTGCAACTTATCATTGCAAACTGGACAATTTCCTGACAGTATGAAAGTAGCTAAAGTGATTCCTCTGTTTAAGGCAGGAGATAAGCATCTATTTACTAACTATAGACCTGTTTCCCTTTTACCGCAATTTTCAAAAATCTTAGAGAAGGTTTTCTCTTCTAGACTTGATAGCTTTATTGAAAGAAATAAATTACTCGTAGATAACCAGTATGGTTTTAGGAATAATTGTTCAACTTCACATGCACTCTTTGATATAATTGATGAAATAACTAATGCTGTAGACAACAAGAAATTTGCAATAGGGTTATTTATTGACCTTAGTAAGGCATTTGACACAATAAATTATGATATTTTAATTAATAAACTAGAACGGTATGGGATTAGAGGGGTAGCACTACAGTGGGTTACTAGTTATTTAAAAAACAGAAAACAATATGTGACAATAGGAGATTATCAGTCAAGTTATCAAGAAATGGTGTGTGGCTTACCTCAAGGTTCCATTTTGGGTCCAAAATTGTTTAACATGTATATAAACGATATTTGTAAAACCTCTCAAATACTTTTTTATTTTGTTTGCAGACGATACAAATATTTTGGCATTTGGAAACGATTTACAACAACTGTGTCAAATTGTAAGCTTGGAACTCAAACGTGTTAATAAGTGGTTTAAACAAAATAAATTATCATTAAATCTGAGTAAAAGCAAAATGATGATATTTGGAAACTGTAATTCCAATGCTCAGGAAGCAATTGAGATAGAGGGTGTTGTTATAGAGCTGGTGCATGAAATCAAATTTCTAGGAGTTATTATAGATGATAAAATTACTTGGCACTCTCATATTAAATATTTAATCACTAAAATATCAAGAAGCATTGCAGTAATTGCAAAAAGTAAAGCATATTTTAAACATCAAAGCTCTGCATACTTTATACTGTTCTCTAATCTTGCCCTATTTACATTATTGTTCTGTGGTATGGGGTAGTACATATAAAAGCACATTAAAACCAATAGTAATGGTGCAAAAAAAGAGCTATCCGACTAATTCATAAAGTTGGGTTTTTGGACCACACAAACTCATTATTTTTTAAAATCTAAGATCATGAAGTTTTATGACATTGTTGAGTTCCAATCGATACAGATGCTATATAAAGCAAGGCACAAATTGTTACCAAGCCAAATACAAGGAAGGTTCCAAGAACGTACTGGTGGTTATGAATTACGTGATGATTTAAACTTTAGGACGCAGAAACATAGTACAACTTTGAAAAGTTTTAGCCTTACAGTTAATGGGGTGCATTTGTGGAATATGTTGGAGATGGAGATGAAACAATGTCCAAATATTAATCTTTTTAAATATAGACATAAGCAAAAGATTTTCAACAAGTATAAAGATGAAGAAATGAGTAGCCATTAGGAGTATTTTTACCATTGGAAGTGTATTTAATCCATTTTTGTTCTGTTTTGTATTTGTTTTGGTTGTTATATTGTTTGTTTGATATTGTTTTGTTGTGTTGTTTTGCATTATGTTTTTTGTACTATTGTGAAATGAGAATATTTTATTGTATTTTATGGGGGGGGCATTTATAAGCTCTTTTGCTTCTGCCCACTCCCTTTGAGCAGAATGATAACTGCTCAAATAAACAAATAAACACTCATGAGGAAAAGCGAGAAGGTTCTGAAATTATACATAGACACTGACAATACTGCAGCCATGAAGTTGTAGTTACACTACTCGAACTGGAATGTCTGGCAACAGAAGTCAATGAAATGTGATGCCTTGAGCTCCTGTATCAGTTCCTGCAGGGAGGACTCACCCTCCTGGTCATTTAAATTCTGATGGAAATTTTCAATTTCAGCTTGATTGTCAGTGCTCATGAACTTGCCCACCAGACTTACACCTAGACTTTTCTTATGTACTTTGTAAATGCATTCATTGAGAACACAGTAAAGGTCTGAAGCAAGTTCCTCTTTGGCATTGTATCGTATCTCCACAAGTAGATCCTGAATGTTACTGATATGCCTAAAGGCAATGTTGTCTTCTTCTAGTCCTGGCTCTGTTAGCCAAATTGCTTTCAGGAGTCTTTTTTTCTGGGACATAATTAGGAGCACGCCTTCTTTCAGTCTCCTCAAAGAACAAGCTCCAAGTGAGCCCCTTCAGGCAATCAATAGAAGGGTACTTTTTGCGCAGCTCCATTGGAACAAACATTTGAGGGTGGCTTGGCCACTCCAATGTCTGCAGATACAAAACGTTTCCTTTATAATCAGAAAACATTGGCCCTGCACAGCCAAGTTCAACTTTTGTAAGAAGGTCACCTTTTTTGTCCAGTTCAGCAATGAGTCTTCCGCTGTGGTCATGGGACCTCCAGACTCCGTCCATCGTAGTCAGTATCTTTCCGTCAGAATTAACAGACAGGTAGGAGTTGTATAGGTGTAGCTTTGTTTCCACATTGAGAGACCGGAGAATTTGTAGCGGCTGCAACATAAATTGATTGTCATTTCCAAGATTGCAGCTGATGAGGCTGATGGTGCCAATATGACCAAATATGCTTTCAGTTTTTAGGGTTGACACAAATTTGGCAAGTTCCTCTGGGCCATAACCAGCTAGCTGGACTGTTCCATTGGTACCATTACTGCCACAGCCAACCAGTATGGCATCATGATTTCTAGTAGAAAAAAATGGCTTCCTCTGAGAGTATGTAGTGCCCATAGACAGTATATAAACTGGACCAACAGATCCCGTGTCTCTGGACAGAGACCAGTGAAGGATATTAGAAGCACTTTTCCGGTGAGCGCTGAGCGTTACTGAGCAGCCTCCAACTGAGAGAGACAACGTAAATGTGACGTGTCCAACTTGTCAAAGTTGTAAGTCTTCTGGTAGCTGTGCCAAGAGAAATATCAATCATTCCGAATGGCAACATTTTTTAAAAAGTTGTTGGTCTGTACCGGAAATGCCAATGGTTGAGGCACGTGTGCATCACTTAAAAGTGTAGTGTGGTTTATTTGCACGTGTTGTCTTATTGTTGCGTGCTGTGGTTTATTTGCACGTTTTGTCTTATTAGTGCGTGCTGTGGCCTCTCAGGGCCACCGTAGAATCCCCCTGGGCAGAGGTGTCAAGTAACGAAGTACAAATACTTCGTTACCTTACTTAAGTAGAAATTGTGGGTATCTATACTTTGCTGGAGTAATTATTTTACAGCATACTTTTTACTTCTACTCCTTACATTTTCACACAATTATCTGTACTTTCTACTCCTTACATTTTAAAAATAGCCTCGTTACTCCTATTTCAGTTCGGCTTGTTTTCATTCCGACTTGTCATCGTTCAAAAAAAACACACACACAAAAAAAAACTATCCAGATACATCGCGCTGGTTTGTACACGATCCATCGCAACCTGCACAGACCCGGTGTTAATATGGCACCGGTGCCTTAACGACCGTATAGGTGCCTTATCTACCGGACCGTATAGCAACGCAGATTTCGGTGCCTTATTTAGGTGCCACGTAAATGACTGCGCTTCTCTTTGATGCTCCGAAAACGGACGATAGAGGGAACTGAAACATCGCCGCACGAGGCGGTAGTTAACACTACACTCGACAGCAGGTAACGTTAGCCTACCGTTAGCTAGTTAACACTACACTCGACAGCAGGTAACGTTAGCCTACCGTTAGCTAGTTAACACTACACTCCACAGCAGGTAACGTTAGCCTACTGTTAGCTAGCAGCTGGAGTAAACACGGTTAAAATGCTGACAGCTAAACAGTGTAAAGTGTGTCTGTATTTCACTGGAGAGGATTCTAACACCAGACTGTAGCTGCCTTTGTCTGAAAAACACAGAAGAGATGTGTCACCTTTTTCAGCAATTCTGAGTTTGCAGGTATGATTTTAATATAACATTATAGTCTTACTTTTGACACCTCTGCCCCTGGGGCACGTCACACTTTTATGTTAACCTCAAAATAGCTATTTTTAAAACATCAAGAAGGCTCGACACAACATTAAACTTTGCTTGAAGTATCACCAGGGGCTCTAAACATGAACTTGAATATTGAGTGTAACTGACTCTAAGGAAGGTGTATTAATAAGGTAACAACTTCAGAGCTTTATTTTATTAGTTTCCTCTCTTCATATTATAAGTCCTTTTATTCTAGCGCCTCCTAGCGGAACGTTAATCTTGCATCTAAAGGGAGAGGGGGGGACTAGTTTTGTGAGACACACGCACGGAAGTAAGGAGGAAAACACACGTAGCTCTGAAATTAAAAGGCTCTATAAACGGGATAATTAAGCACCTAGCTGGAACGGGAACAAGGTATTGTGTGTTTGATTTGTTAAATGTTCATGTGCAGTAATATGGAGTTTAATCTATTCCACTGTGAAGTGTTTAAATACGTTATCTTTTTGTTATACGAAGTGATGCTAACATTAGCTTTTCGGCATTGTGAATACTGACAGAGGTAACGTCACGGAAATGTTTTATGAATGGTCATAAGGTACGGTTAATGTGGCCTTCGGGTAATGTTTATATTTGTAAGAGCTAATTTTATGTTATTTATCTGTCCTGTAGCTCTTACGGTGTTTCATGAAGAAACGGAAGGTATATTTGTGTTCAGAACAAGGCTGACGGCTGAACGTAAATAAAAGCTTCTGGAAACATCAGTACGCTTCACCATTGTCTGGCTGGGGGTTTGCTACAGTAAGAGCTTGACCCGCATCGATACCGACGACTTGTTGTCTACGACGAGCCACGGAGGGTCTTCACGGCGCCGGCTACAGCCGCTGCTACGTCGCCATAACGTGTCAGCGTGGACTCATCAAGCTGCGCCTCGCGCCTGACCTACTTTTGACAACGGTCACACGGACTCGGTGCAATGGTCAAGTACAGTTACACTCAAGGACATTAATGCATGACTGTGAGTATTAACCTATTACAGTCTATAGTACAGCAACAAGGCGAGCAAGGGATGAATGGCTTCTTGGACTGAACATTTAATATTCACCTGCTCAGCTAGGAGAGCAACAAATAAACTGCTTGTTGCATTTACACTCATGTCTGCATGCATCCATGGACTCTTTCTAATTAAGGACACATGGACATTTTTTTTGGACTTTGCACTCTTCCATTTTGTTAACTGTGTTCATTGAGGTATTTTCATTGATATTTCTTACACTTGAGATTTAAGAATTTTGATAATTGTGTTTATTGTGGAATCTACATTGACATTTACAGTTATTTGATTGTCTTTATGCAAATTCATATGTGCTAGCTATTTTGAACTGATGCTCCGATATTTTATGTTTATACTGTTCATTACAAGGGTTTGATCATATTTTCTAGGGGGTCTTCTTCTGACTTTAGAGTTTAAACATTTTACTTAATAATGTCAGAGTCAGGTAATGAGAGGGAGGGAAAGGAGCAGATGGCTGGTTATCAGTATGAAGTCCAAGACGTACAGAGTGAGGCCCACTTGGTGGAAGACCCATCAGAGAGACAATGTCTGAAAGAAACTAATGAAGCTAAGCAACAAAGTCTAACTGATCTCCAAGGCAGGCTTAACAAGGATGATAACGCTCCTGAAGGTCTTAGACGCTCTGAACGCACACGCAATCCTACAGAGAAAATGTGCGCACTTCAATATGATGAGGCCAAGAAAAGAGAGAAAAGGCTGCTCGCCATGTACGAGCAGTGGAAGCTCCACACTCGCAAGGCGAGAGATCAACTAAAGACTTATATGCCAGAGAGCCAGCTCTGGCCTCTTATCGAAGAACTTAAGAAAGATAAAGAAGACATAATGAATATCTATTATGAAATTCGAAATATCACCACACCCTCCACCGATATAAGAAGAAGAGTTGATACGTGTGAATCGGTGACCACAGAAATCACCAATATTGCCTACAACAGAGCTATAGACGATGAAGGCGAGTTTAATGAGCAGAAGGAAAGACACCGCCTTCACGAGCTGCTCCGCCATGACCATGCAAAGTCTGTCTATGGATCCGCTGCTTCTTTGATTAGCCACAGCCAGTCCGACCACTACTCCATATCTTCGGCCATGACAGCAAAACGTGCAGATGCAGCAGCTGAACTAGCAGTGAAAGAAGCAAATTATCAGATGCTGCTAGAGGAAGAAAGGCAAAAGGAATTGATAAGAGAGTTAGAGGAACAGCAACGTAAGGCTCTAGAGGCACAAAAGCGTGAGTTGGAGCGATTGCAGGCAGAGAAAGAGATACGGGCAGCTCAAGCCAAGTTGAAGATCTATGATAAGGAGACGGAACGCAAAGATGCTAATGATGTCAAAAGGGAAAGGAACATGGAAGCAAAGAATGTGCCTGTAACTGCAGTGCCCCTCTCTCAAATTGCATCGCCCTGTCATACAGACATTCCTTCTCTCGCTCAGATCTTTCAAGACAACATAGCCTTAAATAGGCTTCCTGTACCTGAGCCGTTTGTCTTCAGTGGCGATCCCATACAGTTCATTGAATGGAAGGCAGCATTTACCTCACTCATTGACCAAAGGGTAATCACACCAGCTGAAAAACTATACTACCTGAAAAAATATGTTGGTGGCCCAGCACGCCAGGTTTTAGATGGCACCTTCTACCGAAATGACAATGAAGCCTACCAAGACGCCTGGAACAAGCTAGATCGTCGCTTTGGCCAGCCATTCGCCATCCAGAGAGCCTTCAGAGAGAAGCTCATCAACTGGCCAAGAATTTCATCAAAGGATGCTGAAGGACTCAGACGCTTCTCAGATTTTCTGAATGCCTGTCAAGATGCCATGCCCCATGTTAAGGGTCTCGACATATTAAATGACTGTGAAGAGAATCAGAAGCTCGTTCACAAACTACCAGACTGGGCAGCTTTACGCTGGAACCGACAAGTCACACAAAGCCTAAACGAAAACCAAGAATTCCCAAGTTTCAAGGAGTTTGCTAGATTCACGTCAACTGAAGCTGAGATTGCCTGCAACCCAATTACGTCCTTTCATGCTCTTCGTCCACTAGACACTAGCACTGAGAAGAGAAACCTCAGAGACATGAAGAAAAACAAGGTCAGCGTTCTCACCACTCAAACAGTCACTGACAATGACAACCACAAGTCAGAACTGAGGAAGGTTAAGACTCAATGTATCCTTTGTCAAGATAATAGACACCAGCTTCACGCATGCTCCAAGTTCACCGAGATGGTGTTGGTTGAGCGACGTAACTATATAAAGGAGAAAAAACTCTGCTATGGATGCCTGAAACCCGACCACAGCGTGAGAGAATGCCGTCATCGTCACTTCTGTGACCACTGTAAGGGAAAGCATCCTACAGCCCTCCATGATGACAACTATAAAAGGGAAAGGTCTACATCAGAACCAGAGACAAATCAAGGTGCTGCTGCAACGTCGCTCAGTGTAGCAGGCGAAGGCTCATCCAACACATCTATGGTGATACCAGTCTGGGTTTCATCTAAAAATGATCCAACTGCTGAGAAGCTTGTCTATGCGCTACTCGACACCCAAAGCGATACTACATTCATTGACCAGGAAGTGAGTGACGGTCTTAATGCTGACAAGTATCCTGTGAAACTGAAGCTGACGACTATGAGTGGTAAGGATACAGTTCTCACAAGTGAGAGTGTTTCTGGCCTTCGTGTTAGAGGATACAGTTCTGCAGTTCAAGTCAATCTTCCGGTCGCCTACACAAAAGACTGTATACCTGTTAACCGCTCTCACATTCCCACTTGTGAGACGGCTAAACAATGGAGTCATCTAGCACAAATAGCGGAAGAAATCCAACCACTGAAGGACTGTGTAGTAGGCCTTTTGATCGGCTACAACTGCTCAAGAGCTATGGCACCAAGGCAAGTCCTTCTAGGAGGAGATGAGGAACCCTATGCCATAAGGACGGATTTAGGATGGAGTATTGTGGGGCGCTCGTTACAAACCCATGTTGAGTTGAGCACACATCTGTGTCACAGAATCACAGTTAAAGAGCTACCTCCAGTAACTCCTACAGATGTCATCCGCATTTTAGAGTCTGACTTCAAAGATGGCAGTGACGACAGAAAAACTGTGTCACAAGATGACATCACATTCCTCAACATACTGGATGAGGGCATAAGGAAAAATATACATGGCCATTATGAAATGCCTCTGCCCTTCAAAACCAGACCCAGCTTGCCTAACAACAAAGACTCAGCCATGACACGTCTCCATCACCTTAAAAGGAAATTGCAACGGGATGAAAAGTATAAGGAGCATTATGTTGAGTTCATGGAGGAGGTCATTGGAACGGGAGATGCTGAGCAGGTCAAGGACGGTGGGAGTGAAGGTGAGAGATGGTACATTCCCCATCATGGCGTGCGTCATGCGAAGAAGCCGGATAAACTTTGTGTAGTGTTTGATTGCTCAGCCAGATACAAAGGAACCAGCTTGAATGATCACCTCCTCTCTGGGCCTGACATGTTGAACAACTTAAGCGGAGTTCTCATCCGTTTCCGACAACACCCCGTTGCTTTGATGTGCGACATTCAAAAGATGTTCCATCAGTTTAATGTGGACGAAGCTGATCGTGACTACCTGCGCTTTCTTTGGTGAAAGAAAGGAGACTTGAACTCGCCGCCCAGCGAGTTTCGTATGAAAGTGCATCTGTTCGGTGCAGCTTCCTCTCCGGGATGTGCAAACTATGGGCTGAAACATCTAGCTAAGGAGAAACGCGACATCTACACTCAAGGCTCACGATTTGTTATGAGGGACTTTTATGTAGACGACGGGCTCATAAGTGTTGAGAACACTGAAGATGCTATTCAGCTAGCTAGGGAAGCTCGCGAACTCTGCGCCATGGGTGGTCTTCGACTACATAAGTTTGTGTCTAATGACAGAGATGTACTAGAGAGTATACCACCCTCAGAACGAGCAACCAACGTGAAGGATATGGACCTCGTGTTTGATGATTTGCCACTTGAGAGAGCTCTCGGTATTCAATGGGATGTGGAGTCTGACCGCTTCAGGCTCAACGTCAGCCTCAAGGAACAGCCTGCAACACGACGCGGCATATAATCTACAGTGGCTTCTCTGTACGATCCTCTTGGGTTTGTGGCGCCAGTCGTCCTCAAAGCGAAGATCATTCTTCAGGAGATGTGCAGACGGGGCACAGGCTGGGACGATCCGCTCACTGACGAGCTTCACCCAAAATGGGAACAGTGGAGAAGTGATCTAGCCCATTTAGATAATGTCACTATATCCCGTACTTACTCACCTGCTGGATTTGGAAGGGTCTCAAAGACAGAGCTGCATCACTTCTCTGATGCCAGTATGAAGGGTTACGGTCAGTGTTCATACCTGCGACTCCAAAACGAGGAGGGAGACATTCACTGTGCCTTAGTTGTAGGAAAATCACGTGTCTCCCCAACCAAGGTGACAACCATCCCAAGATTAGAACTGACAGCTGCAGTTATTTCTGTAAAGATAAGCAACATGCTCAAGGAGGAATTGGGATATATTGACGCTGAGGAGTTCTTCTGGACCGACTCTAAAGTTGTCTTGGGATATATAAGAAACGAAGCACGACGATTCCACACGTTTGTGGCTAACCGCTTTCAGAAGATTCAGCTCAGCTCAGCCCCACAACAGTGGTGATATGTCCCAACCAATGAGAATCCTGCTGACCACGCTTCTCGGGGCTTGACTGCCAGTGAGCTTTTGTCTTCTACCTGGCTCACTGGGCCCAAGTTCTTATGGGACCAGGAAATAAGGCTGGCATCAGATGAAGTACCAGAGTTAACAGTCGGAGATCCAGAGGTCAGGAGTGTTCTAGCACTCAGTACAAAAACCACAGAACGTGTGAGCCTCGTTGATCGCTTGACCAAGTTCTCGTCTTGGTCACTGGCTACGCGAGTGGTTGCACGCCTTCTCAAGCGCATAAGCAAGAACAGATCAAACAGTCTCACCACTGTAACAGAACGAGAAGAGGCAGAACATTGCCTAATCAAAGATCTACAGAAAAATGTGTATCAAGAAGAGTTAAAGCTGCTGAGCAAAGGGATCCCCCTACCACCTCACAATCCATTACATACACTTGACGCTTTTCTCCACGACGACGGAGTCCTCAGGGTGGGAGGGAGGCTGTGCAACTCCTCTCTTCCCAACTTCATCAAGCACCCTGCAATCATCCCCAAAGATCATCACATCACAAGGATGATTATTGCTTATCACCACGAAAGGATGAAACATCAAGGCAAGGGTCTTACCATTAATGAAATCAGGCGCAACGGCTATTGGATCCCAGGAATAAACCGGACAGTAGCATCCTACATTCATCAATGCGTCACCTGTAGACGGCAACGCAAACCTATGGAAGAGCAAAAGATGGCCGACCTACCCCCTGAACGGTTGGAACCTTCACCCCCCTTCACCTTCTGTGGCATGGACTGCTTCGGGCCATTCCTTACAAAACAAGGAAGAAAGGAGAACAAGAGATACGGCCTTCTTTTCACTTGTCTTAGCTCCCGTGCCATTCATATTGAGATGCTTGAAGACATGTCGACAAATGCCCTCATCAATGGCCTTCGATGTTTCATCGCCATACGTGGTGCCGTTCATCAGATCAAGTCTGATCAAGGAAGCAATTTTGTCGGAGCTAAAAATGAACTCAGAGAAGCTCTAAAGGAAGTGGATGCAGACCGTCTGGCTGTATTTCTTGCTGAAAAGCAGTGCGACTTCAGCATGAACGCACCCCATTCCAGCCACGCAGGAGGAGTGTGGGAAAGACAAATTAGGACAGTGAGAAGCATTCTAAGGTCTACGCTTGCCCTTTCTTCTGGTAGACTAAATGATGCTTCGCTACGGGCCTTCTTCTATGAAGCTATGGCTATAGTCAACAGTCGTCCTCTGACTGTTGACAACCTCAGTGACCCCCATAGCCTTGAACCACTCACCCCTAATCATCTTCTGACAATGAAATCTGTCCAGGCCTTACCTCCCCCAGGTGAATTCGTCAGAGAAGATGTGTATGGTAAGAAAAGGTGGAGACATGTTCAATACCTCGCAGAACAGTTTTGGAGTCGCTGGCGAAAGGAATACCTTGCCAACATTGCTCTCAGACAACGCTGGCACACTCCAAGAAGAAACCTACAAGTTGGAGATATTGTAATCAAGAAAGGAGATGACGTGCATAGGAACGAGTGGAGATTGGCTAGAGTTGCAGAAGCCACTACCGACAAAGACGGACTTGTACAGAGAGTTAAGATCCGACTTGGAGACAGAAAGCTTGGCAAGAAAGGGGAGCGTCTCCACAAGGTGTCAGAAGTTGAGCGCCCTGTCCAGAAGCTTGTCCTGTTGCTGGAGACTAGCTAAATCTGCTCCTTGCCCATAGCGCATGTTACATAGTCATAAAGGTTTTTAACTTTGGCATAAGTTGTTTGTGCTTTTATACAGGCTTAGGGAAGGTAATTTTCAGTTAAAATCATTCGTGCCTAATACAGACTGTGTACCATTATATTATTCACTCATGATTGGTGGGAGTGTAACTGACTCTAAGGAAGGTGTATTAATAAGGTAACAACTTCAGAGCTTTATTTTATTAGTTTCCTCTCTTCATATTATAAGTCCTTTTATTCTAGCGCCTCCTAGCGGAACGTTAATCTTGCATCTAAAGGGAGAGGGGGGGACTAGTTTTGTGAGACACACGCACGGAAGTAAGGAGGAAAACACACGTAGCTCTGAAATTAAAAGGCTCTATAAACGGGATAATTAAGCACCTAGCTGGAACGGGAACAAGGTATTGTGTGTTTGATTTGTTAAATGTTCATGTGCGGTAATATGGAGTTTAATCTATTCCACTGTGAAGTGTTTAAATACGTTATCTTTTTGTTATACGAAGTGATGCTAACATTAGCTTTTCGGCACTGTGAATACTGACAGAGGTAACGTCACGTAAATGTTTTATGAATGGTCATAAGGTACGGTTAATGTGGCCTTCGGGTAATGTTTATATTTGTAAGAGCTAATTTTATGTTATTTATCTGTCCTGTAGCTCTTACGGTGTTTCATGAAGAAACGGAAGGTATATTTGTGTTCAGAACAAGGCTGACGGCTGAACGTAAATAAAAGCTTCTGGAAACATCAGTACGCTTCACCATTGTCTGGCTGGGGGTTTGCTACATTGAGAACGTTGTTTGTCTACACAGAGTTTACTAAAAAGCAACTCACTGTAGCTGTTGTTCTTCCGGTCACCGTCTATCAAGCCAGTCAAATATAGTCGAGGGAGGAGAGTAAATAAAGAAAAGTAAAGATGGAAAGCTCCTAAAGCTTAGTTCCATATAAATGCACGGATAATTTGTTGTTTTGTCATTAGTGAAAGACAATATTGACCTTGTGGTTGAAAAAGGAGCCTCATATGAGAATGACATTTCCTCCATTTCCTTCATTCTCATTCAGAGATCGCCTATTTTTGACTGCGAAAATGGCGGATAGCTAACGTGAGTTGCTCAAAACCTTTCTTTTTAGTAAACTCTGTGTACACAAACAATGTTTCAATGCTCGAGTTCATGTGTAGAGCCCCTGGTGATACTTAGAGCAAAGTTTTATGTTGTGTCGAGCCTTCTTAGTGTTCTTAGTCCATTTTGGCAAGAGTTGTGCTTCAAGGGACTTCCGCACAGGCTTTACTTTTCAGGCCTGAAGTTGCCATCTGGGCTGGCTCATATTATATTAATCGGTAGCAGTTAAGCAACATACAAAGGAAAGGGCCCTAATATTCAATTCAATTTGATATCTGCCTAATAAAGCTTTTCGAAGATATTGTGTCCCTGTAACGCTAATGGTGACTGATCAAAACTGTTTTTATTACATTTGGGTTAAATTAGTATTGACAATTCATATCAAAGTCATTACACAATGTTACATTTTGCAGCTATTTTCCAATGGAGATAATCTAAATAATCATGTCAGGTTTTATCACATAAAAGCAGCAGTCTATTGCATCATGTGTCTTACCTGTTTGTTAGATTATAGCCAAAGGAGGTCCTCTTAACACTCAGATCTGTAATGAGAAAAAAAAAGCTAATCGTTCCACTGGTTTGCAAGCAGTAAGATGCTGCTTGTCTGATGATCGGAATAACAATTAGTTCTGCCTGAATATGCTTCACTGAAGCATTGTTGGTGAAATTAGCCCAATGTGGTACGTCTACATCTCACTTTATATGTTACCATGGCACTTATAAGGAGAGACATTAAAACAGCCGCATCTATTTTAAAACTAAAGCTTATTAAAAAGTGTATTGATCTTACCAGCATTTATTCCTACTGCCAAAGACAGCTGAACGATAACACAAAATCCCCAGGGTTTCAACATGGTTTCTCTGCAGAGCAGCTGGAGTGAAGATCACTGTGAATTCACCAGGCAGAGGAGTTAAGGTCATATCTCATTCCAAATTTGGTTAGATAAGAATGAAAATGACTAAATGACATGTAAGACTGCACTGTTCATCAGCTACAAAACTGCAGGCTGGGAACATATTTGTCAGACTGCTCCACTTTAGGTCTACTTCATTGTGTAAAACATTTATATTAGCATGCTTTCTTTCTATTTTGACTGTGAGTGCAGGTGTGTCACTGAATATCAAAATGACTGAGATCAAGCATTAAAAAAAATCTGCCCAAAAAGTAAATAGAATTGAATCAAGACTGGTCTGACCGCATCAACAGAAAAAGCACTCTATAAGCTTAATAAGAGTATAATTTTTTACAGGACATTTTAAATGCATTCCATTGTGCATGTTTAATTCAGAAACTCTTAAGCAAACAGTCAAAAGCATGGAATGCAGAGTGTTGCTGTAGGAAGTATCTAAGGTGTGTCCAGCACAAGAGATGGTGCTAGAAAAATGAGCTTAAGGACTTCCTTACCATATCCCTTTTAAGGAAACACTTGGTGATTGTTTATGAAGAGCTGGATTCCTCCACCAATTACACATAGATATGATGTGCCAACACCTTATTGCAGCTATTTCGGTGATTAAAAAAATCAATCAAATGGATATATTTTAAAAGTGTTGTTCAGCTGACATAGGCTATATTTTGAAATCTTGTGATCTGTGGGTTTGTGTCCACTTAAATTAAATTAAATTACTAATAATAACAACTAGAGCTGGACCTTTTCTATCCTTTTCAAATGAATACTACTGTAATTTAGTTTTGCACCTCCATAGAGTTGGTGGACTTGCAAAAGATATATTACATATTTAAAACGGAATGGTCAGTATCTGCAGATAGATAAATAGATAGATAATATAAGCTAATATATAAGACTTAAAAGTAAAAAAGTTTAGGCCATAGCCCCCAGCCTTACTCTTCTTCCTGTTCACGCTCCAACAATATCAGGTTAACTGACGATAGTCTCGCATTGCCAGCCCTATCTCCACAGTGCTGTGGAGATAGGGCTGGCCCCTCCACACATACACTCCTGGATAGGAGAAAAAATGGTCTGGGTTGTTTGCATTTCTTTAAACCACATAATTGTCATAGGCAGCGCTAATGTCCTGTCACAAGCGCATTGGA
>CM046802.1:3560463-3735463 GCA_025617405.1 Perca schrenkii | reverse complement strand
CGAAGCAGAGGGCGAACGTAATCTAGGTCGACCAAACAAGAAACAGAAACGCCGTCCTTTTCTTGAATCCAGGCTGATTAAGCCCGCTGCAGATGAAGGAATACTTCAACAGTATTTCCTCGGATCCCCTTTGTATATCAGACCGATATACAGTTATTCCAGCTCAAAACTCGACCAGCGAGGTGATGCTGCTTAGCTAGCCCGGACTAGTGTGCTTCCTGTAGTGACCAGAGTCACCGTGGAAAAGCGAAGAAACACACAGTGCCGACAACTTTTATCCTTCCTCCACCTCCTAGTGGCGGGGTGGTGCATTCAAGGACCCGACGACCAATGGGAAAACTGCAACTTGGTCACAGGTGTGAAGCAGTTCTTTGTCTCACCACCAGTCTGCCTTGTCCCACACGTGTTGAATGCACTTTCTCCATCTTGCGACTCTGCTTCCAAGTAGCATCCTATAGGAGTTTGGTGAAACTGGCTTTGGGATTTACATGTAGGCCAAGATCCTTTGTCTTGGCTCCCCTGTGTCTCCCCTGTGTCTCTGCAGTCAACTCAATCTGAGCCAAATCACTGTTTAACCAACTCTTGGTCCCCAACAGCTCATAGTTCAATTTACCAGTTTTAAGGCTGATTAGAATACAAAGCTTACTACTTGCTTATTGTTTATTTAACTGTGACTTTTAGTTTCCTGAGATATTAGTTATGACAATAAGGACATGTTGCATCTTTGCTTCCTATTTTAATGGGTTACACGGGCTATTTTTTGTAACCTTCCAGTCAGAAACTTTAAACCAAACCACACAGTACTCTTAAAAAGGAATGAAAAGTAGAGGCGGAAAAATGGAAGAGTTGTGTGAATTATCAATGATTTCTATAAAATGAGATAAACATGTCAACTTTAAACCCTGGTCTAAATATATCCATGCAACACCATGGGGTCTCTGACCACCACCAATTTTGATATCAGCTATTTTTTTTTACATCAACTTAGAATAACTGATATTTCATCTGCATGGCTTTACTTTCACAGACAGAAAAATGTTAGTAGTTGTCAAATCATTTTTAAAATATTTACACTCAAGGGATGTACTTCACTTTTGCTGAATTAAGATTAAAATAGAACACATACACAGGGCCGTAGCAAGGATTTTTCTTTAAATACTGAGATTATGAGCCCAAGTCCCCACTATGAAAAATTCTGTTATTTAATTTTTTCAGTGGGACACTTGAATACAACAAAGCAATATTTAAAGGGTAATTTCTTTTTTCAACCTGGACCCTACTTTCCCATGCATTCATGTCTAAGTGACTAATGTGAACAATAATCTTTGAAATTGGTCCAGTTTTGAGCGAGAACTCTGTAACCGGCAGTCTCATACCGGGCTGCAATATAATATATGGGGAAAATGTGCATCGTCAATTTCGTCCACTTAAAGTGCTGTTTTTGCCACTGACAGACGCAGATTATGATTCCAAGGGTCTGACAACATTTTGGAGAGGATCCCTCCAGAGAATGGCCTTTTTGTTCAAAGTAAGAGCCTTTTGTTTAACCAGACTCCATTTAAAAAAACAAAACTTTTAACGAGTATAGAGCCAGCATTTTTTGTATATGGAAATAAGTGAAATATGGGTTTATTTCAGCCATTGTTGGAACAGTGGAAAGACGAACCAAGATGAACTTTGACTGTCTTATATTTTTCGTGTTGACTGAATAAAGGATACTTTACAATAATTAAAATGACTGTTTATTTAAATGGCGTCTGGTGAGATGGCAATTAAGGGGATGTTTCATACACAAAAAGGATCTTACTCTTTAACAAAGAGATCTATCTCTGTAGGGATCCTTTCTATAATGTTGTCAGACATTTGGAACAAAAATCTGAGCCTGTCAGTAGCAAAACAAGCACATTTTGTGGACGTAAATTGAAGGTGTGCAGTTGCATTGTAGCTTGTTTTGCTACTTAATAACGGACCAATTTCAAAAATAGTTGTTCCCATCAGTCACTTAGACACAAAACAATATGATATTCTTAAATGTTATTAATAACACCTGTGTTTCTCCTACTATGACAAGTCAAAAATGTAAAAAGAAGCCTCACAACCGTATGAGACTGTTGTTCTGACCAGCTGTCTGGCGTGAATGTGTTTAACTCTCTGAGTGTTACAATTGCTGTGCAATAGTTTAAACTCCTGGCACTTTCTGCACACTACTGCAGGCATCGTCATCATTAACAAGAAGAAGTGGAGACTCTTACAGGAGAGCGGCAGTGTAGCGGACAGACCACAGGAGGGCAGTGCAGTACAGAGCTAGGAATGATTAACTTCTGTCCTGGTTTGTGAAATCTTTGTCAGAGCAGTTTACTCTCAGTTTAAGCAAAGATCCTTTATACTAAGGCCTCCTGCACACTGGCTGCATGGCGTGAGCGTGGCGTTTCTGTTGCGTGTCAGTTGCGTGGCGACTGCGTTGCGTTTTCTATGTCTTTGCACACCAGAAACGCGTCTGACGCGCTGCTGCTGCTGTTGGATCACCCTTGTTTGACATATGGGGAGAGAGTTGTGGAAATTTACTGCACTCAAGCAGTAGTATACTTCATGTTAAAGATAAATATATACTGATTTGATTACAGCAAAGACAACGTTGGCAGTATTGACGGCAAAATAGGCTACAGAATATTTCGATCTATATCGAAAATCGATAATGATATATTATTATTTTTTTAAATTACATTTATAGCTGCATTTATGTCAAAATCTAGAGACTTTCAAACATCAAAATGTCATTTATTAAATGTATTTGTGTCAAAATGACATATAAACATCTTTTCGTATTCTATTTGCCTGGATCACTTTGAACACGCTAGTGTGTCACATGAAAAATAGGCATCGGTCCTATTTTTAGCATGCACGCTGTTAACATGGGAGCCGAAATAAAAACGGACATGCCACACAGCTGACACGCTCACACCATGCAGGCAGTGTGCAGGGGCTCTAAAGATAGCCCATTTCAAGCATCGCCAATGGTATGAAACGGTACACTCTTCCTGTCTCCTAAAAAGTCGTGGCCTCGTTTGAACGTGTAGTGAACGTCTTTTGGATGAATGGAAAGTTCTTTTTCTAACGTTAGATATTTACACAGCTAAAAGACATATTTAGCATCACAGAGATTAGTTTTGTTAAGGCGTTCACGAACGTTAGCTGACGTTAGCTTCTCTGTGTTGCCAGATCTCGCGAGAGTTTGGTTCTGAGGCAGAAACAGGTCTCAAACAAAGCCAGAATGTTCTGTGAGAAATGGGTCCAATATTTACTTTGGTGACTATTGGACAAAAGGATCGGTCATAATCTGTGTTCATGTTTACTTCTTTCGTTGGAATCAATACACTCACACAGGACCTGCCGCTATTCTCCTAAAGAGGCGTGGCATTGGCAGAAACCACATGACACAGATACAGGAAACTAGCTTGAGTTTGGGCGTCTTGGTTCTCTTAATACATCCATGCATCTAAACCGTCTCTGGTTTAAGTCAAAACTGTAATCTGCTGATATCTGACATGTCACCACATCATTAACATAATGTGTACTGTACATGTTCATTCACCAAAATTATTCATATGTTAGTAGTCTGAACAAGTGTCAATTTCATCCCAAGAGAAAGGAAAGGATTTTTACACAATAGCAGTATCACTATGTTAACACATGTGTAGGTTTATACAATGAACTTGCTTTATGTACTATATAATAGAAATTATGAGTCACTTTACTGACTTTGTATTTCCACGACAAATTCTGCTGAAGACCATGAGATATGGCTGAAATCTCCAGAAGAAGTTAGGGTTACAATTATTCTAACTGATTATGTATTTTGTTCATTTTTTAATGCCACTATGTGTAGAATTGCTGTCTGCGACAGAGTCTTTTCTGGTAATACCACTAAGGGAGCGGGTCAAAATTCTGAATGTTCGTGAAATCTCAACAAGACAAATGTCAACAATGTCAAATTGTCTGTTTCGTAAAGTTGCACAAATTGTCAGCTGCAATCCCTCCTGATTCCGCTGTCAGAAAAGGGGATTCAGATGCTGTTAGATGATCCAACAAGCACTTTGTTGAAACATACTGAAACATGAGAAGGGGCTGCTTCTGACAGCCTTCAGTTCAGTCTTGGATTTGAATTACGTTCAGTCTGTTTCATTCCGTTCAGTTAGCCTATATAAGCCCTCTTTCTAAAGCTAAGAACTCAACAACAGTCATACATGTGTCTGTAGTTTTTCCTATATTTCATTAAAGGACAAACAGAATATCAAGGCTTGAGCTGTCATCTGAATGTCAAAGCCTTCTGTCACCAGTGAGGGGAGCTCTAGTGCAAAAATCTCCCTGCTTTTTGTTGGTGACACCAGTTTTTCAGTACATTCAGTTCAGCTTGAGGATCTGGTGTTGACGATTTGTTCATTCCTGTACAGAACACACAGTAGGTTGCTTGTAGGACAGGGAGATATCAGGCATGTATGTGAAAACTGGTGTAGGCTCTATGACATTATAAAACAGGTAGCTCAACTTAAGTGGCCACTTCCTCTAAGGCGGGGAACTGAAGCAGTTTTTTTTTGCTCTTTTCAAAGCCGCCAGACTCCCTTGACAGAAACAGTAATTTCACCTCGTAGAACATTGGAGTTGCTGTTCTACTTCTGCCTTGGTCGGTTAGTTTGTTTGTGTCTTATAGTGCGTTCCATTTGCACTTTGGAAGTCAGATTTTCTGAGGTCAAAGTTGGAAACATGCCCACTGACCTCAAATTTCCGAGCTCGGAACTAGGACAACCTCACCGTACCCCGAGTTTAAAATCCAACATGGCTGCCCCGTGCATCAACAGTTGTGAAAGCTGTAGTAACATACAGTTATAAGCACTTCTGTCTTATTTTTGTCTCATTAAATCAGTCGTACACATAATCCTGTCCATCTTCTATCTGTCGACATGTTGCTAAGCTGTTTGTATGCACAAAAAACAAGGTAATCTGTTGTTATCAACTGGTATTGCTAACAATGGATAACCGATCATGGAAGGCTTGTATCATGTGGATGCGCCAAAAGTATTGTTGTCATTACTTAGAATTCTCATCGGGGCGACAGAAACTACGCACTCTTTAGCTTTAAGTGAAAGAAATAGCCTATGCTAGCTGCTAGTGTAGGCTAACGTTACCTATGTTCCATAGCAACCACCTCGGTATGAGCAGCCAGACAGACAGTTTTATTGTGAACATTATTATTTATCAATACAAAATCAATACAAATCTATTTAAAGGGGCTGTACTCGGTATACGCGATTGCCTCCATTCGGCTCTCACAAACTGTTTACTAACTCGTCAAAGACGCTTTGTCACAGCCCTTTGCATCAGATACCAACGCACAAGGCACTAAAGGCTCTGACACACCAACCCAACGGCCGACTGTTGGCAGAAAAGGCAGTCAGAAAAGTGCCTCGAGACATAATACGTCTCCATAACAGCAGGCGGCGCTAATCTGTATTGTCGCCCAAAAAATTTAAAACAGAAAATTACGAACGCATCACGTGGGTCTGGCTTCTCCTAAATTTCAAAGCCGACCATAATGGCGGCTCGTTCGGAATACAATCTCGTATTTTATGAAAATAGTTCACCGCAACGTGTTTCTGAAAAAATTTTAAGCGAGAAATAGATCATGCAGTTGCTGAATCTGTCTGTTTTTTTGATCGACAAAGGTCAGTTTGAAAGATTTTCGTCAGATTTTGAGAGGCGCTCGTCACGCTCATCCGGCTCATCATTTCCGGTAAGTGTTTTAACATAAGTGCACTGATTCGCTAGTCAAGGGCTAGCACTCCACCAATCAGAGTGGTCATTGAGTCCGACTGCCCACTGGCCGATTCAACAAGTAAAATTGGCCCAAGTTAAAGCTGACGGCTCCTCCGACTGACGACGGCACGGAACACACCGAACAGACTTGAGTCACCGACCTCGCCAGACTGTCCGACGGCCGATAATCGGGTTGGTGTGTCAGCGCCTTTAGATGCGAGCGGCTATCAACACAGAGAACAGAGAAGCTCACATTACAGTACACTTCAATCTCTGCTCAGGACACCATTACTCCACTGTATCCTCACATAACTAATATTTGTTTGCTGCTGTACAGTATTCATGTCCTGGAATACAGTACAGCTCCTTTAAATTGCAACGTGACTATAACTTTCTTATTGCCATACATGATGACTGTTTCATAACATTGCCTAAATAATATGCATATATGTATTTACAATATAAAAATTAAGATTGTAAGGTCCTCGTTGGAAAGACAAATTACAGAAAAATAAGACAGATACAGATTAAAGATATACTGTAAATAAACATACAAGGAAGTAGAGGGGATTCATATTCAAGTGGAAAAATAATGTAATACAGGCATGGGTTAATGTAGCTGTATCCCAATGCTAAACTACATACTAATAATATGCATTATGTACTAATTATTATAGTGTACCATTTTTGCAGTGAGTAAATCACCCCACTTCCATCTATTACACCGAGATGTCACTCAAATTGTGACTTTGACATGTCACTGCCAATTTCACTTCACAAAGAGAAAGCAACATTGTTTTTCAATTATGTAATATGCATTGGTTTTCTGAGATCTTGGAACTGCTTCACAACCACCCACAATTGATCTAGATTTTCTCGCAGCTGTGACTAGCTGCTCTATGTACTGTGAGTTGTGGAACATCAACAGCACACTCCGACATGAAGCGGAGCTAGTGTGCACGAGTGAACACATGCGCTTGGTTACCCATAGCAACAATACTGATATTTCACAATATGTTACCAGTTAACTCAGTGTTGGTAACTGCACTAACCTAAAAAATGGACGTTGATTTAAAAACAGCCCAACTTTTTTGGTAAGTAGCCTTGGTATGACCATGATGGTGCGGTGAGCAGTCTTCATGTATAATCAAGGTCATGTTGGAAATGTGAAATTGTAAAAAGGGGGACAAAGTTCGGAATTGACCAAACAGTGTGAAACGATGGGCAAAGACCACAGTTGACGTATAAAAATATATATCTTTACCGTATAATTGCTAATGATAAAACTGAGCTAAAACACGGCTAAAGCTGGGGTAGAGTGACTCAATTAAAAGGGCCGAGAGTCAATTAGATAAAGGGAAATATAGGGCTCCTTGTGGTGGGGTGAGCTGCTAGGCTTCTTGCCCTGCGTGTGGCAAAGCCAAAGGTCACGACAAGGACTGCTGATCACCGGTTCAGGGCTGTTCTGTTCCACACTTCTCTGATCTTGGGACTGTGTAATCCAGTTGCTGCTCTGGACCACACTGCTCCAGAGATGAACCCGGCCAGCCGTCTCAGAGGGTGCATCTCACTTCCCTTATTTGATAGTTCCTCAGTCCTCGGTCCTCGACTGAACCGGAAGTTGTTCCGTCCCTTCTTCGTGAAGGCCGTCTCAAATCTCTTACCTCTGGCCTGAGGAGCGAGAAGGGAGGATGGATCTCCAAGGAGCTATGAGCGAGGATACATGAGAGAAGTCTTCCTGGAAGCCGTGCAGCTGAAGGAGTTGCTAACTGTGCCCATACAACTGATAAATTCACCTGATGCTACAGAGGAAATTCCTCTCTCCTCCCATCATTTCCTTGTGCCCCCCCCGCGCACTTTCTTGGTACGATGGACTAAGAGGAAGGGAGGCAAGTGGAGGAGCCGGGGATGCAATTTAAGGGAACTGAGATGTGCCTCAAGGTGTAGCCCCCTGCAGCAGTAGCTCCAGCACACCCATGCCACACTCTGCACACAGGTGGAGGACAGCAGAATGAATGAACTTTTACAAACATTTCACCAGAATTTGAACCACATCTTTTCACATCAACCCACATACAACTGAACAGGGAAAAATGCTGAATGACTGATGAGTGTGCGGTTGGTATTGCAGATTGGAGGTCACACCCACAAGCTTCACTGTTCACTGCACAAAATATCGAACCCAAGTGTTTACAGCACACAAAACCAGATCGATCCAGATGTACCCTTTTATAAGATGATCCGGCATTGGAATAGACCTGTGAACATGTCTGCAGGGCAGTAAACGTTAATTTTTTGGGCAGACGTGAACTGAACGTACTGTATTACTGCCTGATGAACATTATTGAACTCCTTCATTCTGGTGTCTGTGAACGGCACGCTCTCAGTTTAAAGGGGTGATAGAATGATTATAATAGGGTATTTCACACTGTTCCTTATGGTCTCCTAATGGGGTATGTAACATTGGTTGGGCTGAAAATGGCCTGGTTGATATTTTATTGGCCCTTATGCATCCCTGTGTTTTGGCCCTGTTTGTAACAAGAGCTTTTCTTCCAAATATGGTATGGTCATGAATATTTAGATGAGCTGCACACTGATTAGTTGAGCGAATCCCCATACACACACATTAGAGACGCGCGCTGATTTCGTTGAGCGAATTCCCATACACACACATTAGAGAAGTGACAGAATCTCATATTCCAAACACTGCAATGTTTCATTACCAAATTCACTTCTGAGACTTTTTTATGCAAGAAATAACTATATAAAGTAACTATATAAAGCTCAAATATGGGCCGTTTTACGAAAATTGATGGCTAATTGCAAATTTGGTAAGACGTGTCGGACTTTAGGAGCTCCACACAGTCTGATGAGAAAGCGGCAGCCTGCTGGGCTCCATACCCAGCGCAAAGTCACCCTTTGTGGATTACTGCACTACGGGGCTCCGCGGCCGGCTGCTGGCATAACTATAATATATTTACAGTTTGAATTTCATCACGCCACTTATATCACAGCTACCCCAAGGTCTAAAGCTAACAAAAGCTAAAGCGATTTGAATTTAAGGCATTTTTATGAAGGTGAGGGGTCTTGTTAGAAGAATGTCCCATTCAATACAATGGGAAAATAACTAGCTACACTTTCGGCATAACCATAGTATATTTACAGTTTGAATTTCGTCATGCCACTTTTATAACATCTACCCCAATGTCTTATAAAGCTAACTGTTGTGTCCGATTTCAAATTAAGGCATTTTTGTGAATGCCGGGGGTCTTGTTAGGAGGAGCAGCTAGAGCTATGTGTCCCATTGAATACAATGGGAAACGATTGCGGCTAGCTAGCTACACTTTTGGCATAACTATAGTATATTTACAGTTTGAATTTCGTCACGCCATGTATATTACAGGTTCCTCAAGGTCTTACAAAGCTTAGCTAACACTTGTCCGATTTCGGATTTAAAGCATTTTTGTGAATTTCAGAGGTCTCGTTAGGAGGAGGCTAGCTAGCTAGCTCTCATTGATGGACTCCAGCTCACCGCGGGCTCTATCAATGAGACTCGCGTACAAGAGGCGTTTATTTCCCCAATCGTTTGTTTAAATAACTCAACACACATATCTATTATAAGATTAACTGGAACCTGCGGTAAGAGATTGTGGGCGTAACAAGCTCGCTGACCGCGCTCTCAGTCACTCACCGGCTGGCCGGTAGCAGGAAGAGGGGAGGGAGAACAGCGAGCTGCAGGCCCTGGAGCTCTGTCAGGGCACTGGTGTTTGGTAGTCCAGTCACCCAGAAAAGGGTGAGTTTGCGCGGGTATGGAGAACCGCGGATTGCCTGCCGTGACGGAGCTCAATCGAGCTCACAGCAGGCCGGGGTCTGTGACGGAGGACAGGCAGAGCGGCGATGTAGCAACCCAGGCAGCACCGGCCGCTGAACTCCGACACACAGTCGGACAAAATTTGCAATTAGCCATCCATTTTCATAAAGCGGCCCATATTTGAGCATAAAAAAGTTTCAGAAGTTAATTTTGTAATGGAATAGCAGAGATCTGCGCGACCTAGATTCAGAAAACTACCTGATCTCAGGTCAGTTGTGTAGCCTATGTAAATGTTGTGGCGTGACCGTTTTCCCAAGGGCGTGCCAAAGGTACAGGTCTTGGGATGCTTACGTAAGCTTCCAGCTTTGTTGAGATTCGTCCGTTTTCAGCGGCAGTTTCAAAATATGAGATTTTCATAGTAAAGGGGTGTTAATGGGATTTTGAGCTTCTATGTATGTCGTTATTCAACTATGACAAGGTAAAATCGGTTTTGCATTCTATCACCACTTTAACTTCGTTCAATAGGGTGCCAGATTTCTATAGAGCCTTCCAGGCAAAAACCCAGCTAAAACACACCGTAAACAGGCCTTAATATGCACCCAATCTGGCAACACCAGCCACCAGCCACCAGTGTCGCACCGCCGCATGCATCATCAAAACAAAAAGCAGCAAGGAGGCTTCGTATGATCATATAAACAAGTTTTATGACAAGGTCGGTGAGGATGGGAAAACTCTCTAATTTCTGTGCAAAGTTTGCCCGCTGCATTTCAAAAAGAAAATCCGCACTTCAGTCACTTCCACAGCAACCATAAACACATATTGAACTGAAGCACCCGGCTAGCCTTTCAATTTTGAAAAATAATAGCTCACAGCAACATATGGAAAAAAGAACTATGAACTAGTTCATTTTTGGAACTGTGAACTTAGTTAATTTTAAAATTTGTAAACTGAACTTTGAACTAGTTCATGTAAAAAGTGAACTTTCCCAACACTGGCAGTATAGCTGCCCTTGAGAACACTGATACCATATCCTCTATTGTTGACCAGTGGACCGGCTGGTCAGATGGCCGCCCACCAAGAACCAGGATCTGCTTAAGGTTTCTGCCTGTTAAAGGAAGTTTTTCCTTGCCGCTGTCCCACCAAATGCTTGCTCTTGGGGAAATTGTTGGGTCTTTGTAAATTGCAGAATCTGGTCTAGACTACACTATCTCCACAGCCCTGCGGAGGAAGGTCTGGCTGTTCAAACTGAATTGAATTGAAATTCACACAATACAGCAACATGAGCTATTTAAATTAGCTGGATACATGGTTAAACCTCATGAGCTCTTACCAGTGTATCGCCGTGTGTATTTCATCCACAGCAATCCCACCAATCGGTCCCAAAACTCCCCAGTTAGAGAGGAAATGCCGTAAACATATTCTTTGTGAATCTTTACAATCATTCCCCGAAAGAATCAAGCAGGCCTGCCTTGAAGCACAATCCAGATTTTCCTCAAAACCTGCCATTTTCAGCATGTAGCTTGCTAGCTTGAAGGTACAGTTTGTTTGAGAACAGCAACACACAGAGAGAGGAAGGTGAAGGACACCCGGCGCAACGAGGCAGTTATCCTGGAAATGTACTGTCGTTGATCCAGACATTTCTGTGAAGCTGAATTCAACCAAATGTCAAGATGTTTGCAGTTTTGTTTAGGCTGGTCTATATCCTTGACGTTCCACGCCAATGTCCGTTTTCTTCTTCTTTCTTTGTGTTGGAATTTTAAACGCTGGTGGATTGATGAGGACAATGGTTGTCTTCTTCTCAGATCTCTGCAGGGTAAATCCAGACTGATCCAGATCTGTCCAATCTGAGATTTTGCGCGACTATTTTACAGCAGCTCTGTGCTGATGTGCAGTGATTGGTTTAAAGAAATGCCAATAAACCAGGGCATGGAGGGATTTGTAGGTGAGAAGGAGGATTTTATATGTGATGTGGGACTAAATTGGCTAACCAGTGAAGGTGGATGAGGGTTGGGGTGATGTGCTGCCAGGTCTTGGTGTGGGTGAGGACCCTAGTGGGAGTCTTTTGTACATACTGGATCCTGTCTAGGGTTTTGCTGGAGACCCCAGACAGGACTCCATTGCAGTAGTAGTAGTATGAGGGTTTCTGCCACGGAGTCAGGGAGTGATGGCCGGAGTCTGGAGATGTTTTTGAGATGAAAAAAGTCTGATTTGGTGATGGATTTGATGTGAGTATGGAAAGAGAGGATGGAGTCTAGGATTACACCAGGATTGCAGACCTCAGAGGATGGGCAGATGGCGCACCCATCAACCTCCAGGATGAGATCTCCAACCTTCTGGAGCGGCGCCTTGGGGGCCATAACCAAGAACTCTGTTTTAGATGCAATACGTTCATTTCTGACAAATGTTTTCACCACTGTAGTTGCATTACATGTACAGTACATGTGGGTACCAATACACATATACTAAAGGCTGCTGCTGCTGAAGGATTATGTTCCTCACATAATGAAGGGTCTGAGTATGAGACAAAGGGTAAGAGACCAATGGCAATAAAGAAGTAGTGAAGGGGGCATATCCTGTTGTTTATAAAGGCGATCCATTAAGTGAAAAAATAATGAAGCTAGAGAAGACTAAAAAATAACCTAATGACACACTGAGGCAGATTTGAGAAACAAGATTCATGGAGGGAAGAGACGAGGAAAGAGATAGAGGGAGAGAACTGGAGCCCCACTGTTGTGTCTGCTGCACAGTTGCATTGGTGCATTTTCTCATAAATATTTCAGGGATGTGAACTCCCCCTCAACACCTCCATCCTGCACTCACTGCTGCGTTTGGACTGCAGAGAGAGAGAGAGAGAGAGAGAGAGAGAGAGAAGAGACAGAGAAAAGAAACTGACCTCACCATTACCTTAGCTCTGACATTATTTAAAAACAAAAAAAAACACATTCTGTGGTAGATTGGGAAAATCTTTTCTTTTTTAACTTAATAATTTTCACACATAATACAACATTTTCCATTTGCCATTGCATCAACAGTGAAAGTAATCCTTATACAAGTAAACAAGATAAATGAGGGTAAATGCAGAATATTGGGCAATGTAAATTTCCATTTTTCTTTTAAATGTTTTCATGGCATGCTAAACTGCTTCAGGAGGTTTTGTTGGATCCATAGCATTGTACGTTTATGCTATTAAACCAGACAAGTTATTATATATAATTTTTTACTGGCAACAAATCTATAAAAGACCAAATCCAATGCCTATACTTTCTAACTTCCCTATCCCCTGTCTGTGGCACGCAGATCCAAGCCTAAAGCGTCCGGTATACTGGCCGCAGCCGACCTGTTGTGCACCAATGTGACGTCATGGGAGCGCCGTAACTGTTTGTACTCGCGCGTGGTGGTCGTGACACTAGTTGCAGTCTTCTCCTGAACAGAGGTGGCGCTAATGAGGAAAAGCTACCGACTTTGCTATTTCTACAGACTAGAAGAAGAAGAAAAAGGTAAACAATGGCATAACTGGCAGCAGCATTGACGTCAATGCTTGGATTTGATTCAATGAGCTACCATAAAAGAACTCATCTTAACCCAGTAGGTTTACAAGAGAGACTGGCAGTCACTCTGAGAGTCCTGGCATCACGTTGCCCTCAAATTCGTCCATGCTTCCTGTTTCTGCTTTGTCGTGTGCCGCTAAAAACAAATACAGTGGTGCACGACCTCTGGACGTGCACTCAAAATCCTGGCGCACCAGCGAGATCTACGTCATTTTGACGTCACATTGGCGCGCAACAGGTTGGCTGCGGCGACTGTAAAAAGGCCTTAATGGTTCCTACTTAAGATGTCAAAAAATTCAAATAAAAAAAAATAATAATTCTTTAATGCCTCACAATTTTATAGTTTCTTAAAAGAAATTTACGCTGATTTCCTAAAACAGCTGCACTTTTAGCACATAACTCTACTGAAAATTAGCAACTTTCCCCCTTTAGCGTTTAGTTTAGCTATTGCAACCATACACAAGACTGGCTTATCCGCCGTTATCCTCCTCTGCCCTCTCGTCCAAAAATCATCACGTCCGGTTTTAAAAAAACAAGATGGCGATGGCCAAATGGCCAAACTCAAGGCTTCAAAACAACAGTCCACAAACCAAAGGGTGACATCACTGCTGCTATGTCCACTCATTTTACAGTGTATGAGCTTGACCTAAACTTAAAGACTATATCTCAGCCTCTGCACCACAGAGTTTGACCATTGTTTTTTTCTAATCCTTATCTTCTAAGTCCTCTGATATTATGAAAGTGCGACACTGGGGGGCTGGGTAAATCACCTGGTAGCGCACTCTACACGTGTTGAGGTTTACTCCTCGACGTAGTGGCTGTGGGTTCGACTCCGGCCTACGGCCCTTTTATGCATGTTGTTCACTCCTCTCTCTCCCCTTTCATGTCTTCAGCTGTCCTATGAATAAATAATTGCCTAAAAAAGGAAAGTGCAACACAAAATTTAAGTTCCTTATCATGGCAGTTCATAATTTGTTCTCACAGTGCATATTCCTAAAGAAATTGTCAACTGAATTAGCACAAACTAGTTGACAGACAGTGAGCTTTGGGTAATGTTTTTGGGCCCCCACAGTTAGTAGTCTGGATATACGACAGTTCATTTACTGAATAATCGCCGCCGCCAGATGTTCTGCCGGATGTCCCTCGCCTTGCAAAGTTTTGAAGATAATTTGGATCATGCAACAAGGCAGGCCTGCTTGGTTATTTCGGGGAATGATTGTAAAGATTTACAAAGAATATGTTTACAGCATTTACTGTCTAACTGGGACATTTGGGACCGATTGGTGGGGATCTGCTATGGACAAAATACACACGGCCATATGCTGGTAAGAGCAAATGATGTTTAACCATACATCCAGCTAATTTAAATAGCTCACGTTACTGTATTGTGTGAACAGTTAACTTAATTTGATATTTTATGTGGCGTGTTCTTTTGCATGCTGGAAATGTTCCACCAAAACAAGTTCCTTCCCTAGTCCATTTTGCAGATCCACCGTCTTTGCATCTGGAGTTTAGCGCCGCCCAAGACGATTGTGATTGGTTTAAAGAAATGTAAACAACCCAGAGCGTTTTTTTCCTCCTATCCTGGAATGTACTGTATGTTTGGAGGGGCCAGGGTTTACCCTGCACCGCTGTGGAGTAAGGTCTGGCAATGCAAGACATACACAGTAAGTAATCCAGCCCTTTTTAATTAAAGGTTCTGCAGCCACATTCAGTGTAATTAACACTAGATGCAGTACAGTAGATGCTACTCATTCTTTAGGAGTGACTTCAATGGCTTAACAGTGACTCTAGCTGGTGAAACTAATAGCTGGTGTCCAAGCCTGCACATCATTAACAGTGGACACAGAGACAGATGGAGGAATGATCCACCTATGAGGCTGCAGAGAGGGAGACAGGCGAGTGAAAAAAACAAAAGAAAGATGCACAGTGAGACAGAAAGAGATACACGGCTATTCAAACTTTGGTGTTCTTGCCCAGTCTCATCGGAAAACCGTCCACAGTGAACTCAGGACTGAAATTAGATATTGATCCTTCCATCTCCTCCCCAACCTCCCCTCTCTTCATCTCTTCTCTCTCTCGAGCTTTGGGATTGCACATTTTCCCTTCTGGTGATTCCCTCTCTTTCATTTATGCCTCCTCTCTCTCTCTCTCTCTCTCTCTCTCTCTCTCGTTCTTTTTCTCTCTGTCAATCTTGGGATTCTTCTCAATTGGGACTTTTTGTTGTTTATGCATCCTCGCTTCCATCATTTGCATCCTCACACTAAAGACATGAGGAGCATTTAAGGATGAGATGGAAGAAACAATGCAACAGCCACGTCCAGAATTGGACATTTTGAGATTTCAATTGCGTTATATATTCTGTTAACAGTTATCTCTTCATTTCCGACCACAGAACATGACATATATGTACGGTGGACCTGAGAGCTCTATGCACTGCAAATTAAGAAAAGACATGCAAATAGACAAAACACAAGCATATTAAAAAAGCATCTTTACCAATTTGACAGTTTATATAGAGTATGTTATAGAAACCTAAATGTTTAGACAGCAAACACAGACCACAGAACAGATGTTCTGTCAGAATACGACCACTGTGGTGACTCACTGACACTACAGGATTGTGTGTGTGTGTGTGTGTGTGTGTGTGTGTGTGTGTGACAGCCTGAAGGACACCCAAAGATCTGCCCTGGGATGATCACTTATGCAATGAAAACATCCATTTATAAGTAACTTAATATTTACAGCTGCAGACTTGACAGATGATTGTAGTAGATATAATTTGTTATTATGATAATTAATGAAACATAACTTAAGACTTGATGGCTTGTTGCAAAGTGAGAAACTCATGACCGTTTATTAGTGACATTAATAAACCCACATAGGTTTCTCACATTGCAATAGTTCATCATGCTGTAAATGTTAATAAACTGTTAATTTGGATTTTGGTCCGAGTGCTCGGCAGCTCTTTTCTAGAAGGTAAATTATTAATGGGCCATTGGAGGGATCTTACTAAAGAGTAATGCTGGAGAAGGAGATAACACCAGTTCAAGATTGTTCACAATCTGGCAACCCTTACATTTGTCCTTATTATAGAATATTACTGAGCCATAAACCTCTAATAAATGATATAGACAGATAGTTACAGCCAGGGATGTAGTGGAGGCTAAACGCACGTAAACACTGTTTACGCACCTCCCGAAATTCGGAAATAGCATTTACCCACCTCCAAAGTGCGTTTATCCACCTCTAAATTGCATTTATCCACCTCTAAATAGCCTGTCGTTCCTAAGCCATTCTAAATTAAGCTTATGTCGTTTTAGTTTCATATTGTTCATTATTAGTTTTATAGGTTGTTAAACCTAAGACAAAGTCTATCCATATTGCGCTGCATTATGGTATAGACTGTCAGTGTTGACCAATCTCTTGCGTAGCCAGCAGGAAGCAGCAGACTGCATCAGAGATTCGTCAGTCACTAGTGTCACTACCCGATGTGAGTCGAGTGCAGATGTGAGTTGCGCATGCGTCATCAGTTAGTGACAACTAGCCTACACTACATTGCGTCTCGTGTAATGAATGGATTATTAAAATGGATATCCGCCAGTTTTTTAAGCGCTGTCAAGACAGCAGCCCTCCTCCTGATGCCAGCAAACGGCCTCGGCTACAAGCCCAAAGTGAGTGAGCTCGGAAAATAGTACTAAACTTCATGTTTTTGAGGAACATTTGGTTCACAGTAGATTCACGCCACTCACTCAACAAGCCACGGCGTTGATTAAGTTACCCCTTTCAGACACAAAGTTGCAAGTCACCTTTACCTTTTCCCATTAGCCCATGTTACAAGTAAAATTCAGGATATATTGTCAGATAAATAACTGGATGTAATTTCATGCATTCTCTGGCATTTAAGGCACTGAAAGTTAGTGACAACAAGCTCCCTTTGATAGTCAGCTAGTTAATGTTATAATATTAACCAACCGCATTTGGTGTAGCATTCAGACTAGATACCTAAACATTGAATGCATGCTAAATAATTTATTTTAATGGTTTCTCTAAATAGGTTATCCTATAGGCCTTATAATGTGACCAGCTACTTGACAGGATGTGGTGTGCCAAGCTGTCTTTTCTCCATTTTAACTTCATTTTACAGACAGAGGTGAGACAGACAATGATGCAGAGAGCACACATAGAGGAGATATAGAGAGGAGGGAGATAGAGAGAGGAGATGAGGAAAGAGGAGGAAAAGAGGTAAGACAAACAGAGAATGAAGAAACAGAGACAGGACAATTCGAGAGAGAAGGAACAGAGAGAGGAGAGACGGAGAGAGGAGAAGCTGAGGACGAAGGAACAGAGAGAGGAGAGACGGTGAGAGGAGAAACTGAGGACGAAGGAACAGAGAGAGGAGAGACGGAGAGAGGAGAAGCTGAGGACGAAGGAACAGAGAGAGGAGAGACGGAGAGAGGAGAAGCTGAGGACGAAGGAACAGAGAGAGGAGAGACCGAGAACAGATGCCACCCACACATTTGGACTGAAAAGCAACACAGTCAGTTTAAAAAAGCTAACCCTTGACTCAGTCAATGGTGATTTTCTTGGGTGTCGTACTTGCCAAACTGTCAAATCCCTTGGAGTGTTTAAAGAGACGGGCATGTCTCTCTCAAATAAATGGTCGCAGACTTAAGTTACGTACAGCCGCAATGGCAATCACCAATATCAGCTGTCATGCTTAAGGAGCTAAAGCTACAAGCATGGGACATCAAAAAGTCACAAGACAGCAAAAAATACAGTCGACACAAAAAACACAATTGATGTTTCCAAGCAAAAACAAGTGGAGGAGGAAGCAGAGAAGACAGTTCACTGTTTCGAAAGGCATACATCATAGCAAAGAACAACAGGCCATACAAAGACTACCAGGAGGTGGTGGTGCTCCAGTAAGAAAATGGTCTTAACATGGGCACCACTCTCCATTCCAGATATACTGCAAAAGGTATAACTGATCACACAGCAAAGGAAATGAGACAGAAAATATTGCACCACATGCTAAAAGACCAGAAGTTCAGTGTTTAAATTGATGAGTCCACCACTCTTAGCAAGAAATCGGCACTAGTAGTATATTTAACATCCGTAATAAATTATGTGCCCACAGTTATATTCCTCGATTTGGTTGAGCTGGAAAGCCAGTCAGCTGAGAATATTACAAAGAGTTTGCTTCAGTGCCTCCAAACTTGGGGACTGGATGAAAATGTAATCCAGGCACATTTAATTGCTTTTGCTTGTGACGGATCAAGTGCCATGCTAGGGAGGAAATCTGGGGTTGTTACCCGTTTACAACAGATGTATCCAAATCTTATAGTGTGGCACTGCCTCAACCAAAGATTGGAATTGGCCATGGGAGATACAGTCAAACATGTTAACAACATAAACCATTTCACGTCATTTTTAGACCAAATTTACACACTCTACCATAGGTCACCAAAGAACTGCCGTGAGCTGGCTCAGCGTGCACAACAACTTGAAATAAGTCTGCAGAAAATTGGGAGGGTCCTTAATGAGCAGCCAGCAGCTTTAGAACAGTTAAGGCTGTATGGAACTGATACAAAGCACTTTACTGCTGCTTCTGTGGATGGCACATGAGATGAACATGAGAAGGCCAATGGCCAAAATGGAGACACGAGAATTCCTGTGTGATTTAGCCTTAATGTATGACACGTTAGAGGAAATTGCACACCTTTCCCTGGACTTGCATCCATGATGAGCACTCCAGGTGATAAAAGACAAGAAGCTCTTACAGCTGCAGCTGCAGAGACAGAAGTTTAATGGCATCCCCTTAACAACCAGTCCGAGGGTAAGACAGATAGACTCTTCAGTGTTCTTTCAGTCACTTGTTGGGAACCTGGAGGACAGGTTGTTCAGCACTGGCTCAAGCAGACACCCTGGCGTATCAGCTGAGAACACCACCCAGTATACAGATTTGCTTGATCACTTTACAGTTCTCAATCCAGAAAACTGGCCTGTTCCCTTACATGAGCAGTATGGGGAAGCTTGCATCAAACAGCTCACACTAAGGTTCAGGCTTGACCAAAGGAAAGTGCTTGAGGGCTTCAGGGATTCAGGGACAAAGACGACTCTAGTGTGATGCCTGAAGACTTGTCCCCACTCACGAACATTCTCAGCCTGTGATCCCTGTGAGCAGTACAGAATGTGAGCGAGGATTCAGCTTAATGAATATCATCATGTGTCCACTGAGATGTAGACTCCTGATCGAAAGTGTCTCATTGTTGATGTTTGTTAACCTGAATGGTCCTCTATTGTCAAAATGGAACCCAATGGAGTATGTGAAATCTTAGCTGGTAAAGCACAGAGGAGCTACAGATACACGGATGCAAGCCATCACCTCAAGTGGACAAAGAGGCACTCTGGGCATTGTTGTGATATTAATTCATTATAGGCAGCTGGTTTAATGTAGGGAGCATGTCAAAACTGTTTCCCAAAGGCCCAAAAGGACAGGAGATACAGAGGGAATCTAGCCTACACCAGGTTAAAGACTTTTCCCTCTACAGGGCTACGTACAGTATACCTTCATGTGAGATGTGAGCCCATGTTCAATTCAACATAATGTATTTGTTTACATGTTTATCACCTGTGAGAATGTACTTGAGCATTCTGCTTTTGTTCTCTCTGTTTTTGTCATTTAGTAAACTTTATAGATTTCAACCATATTATTCCTTCTTGAGTCTTTTTTACAAGAACTTAGATTAATGTATGAATTGAATAGTGATGAACCAGTGATGCCATTGGTACCATCAAATGATAGATTGATCACAGAATTTATAGTTTACCCACCTCTTTTTTTACCAATACAACCCTGGTTACAGGCCCCTTTATAAAATATGCCTAAAAAATAAAATAAAATATAAAAAAATATAAAATATGTAAAAATCCATTCAGGGTCATTCCTCCATCTGAATGTGAATTTCAGTTTAAACGTCAAAAACTCTGCTTCTGTTGTTGGGATGAAAAATGATAAAAATAATTTAAGGTGTGAGATTAATTGTGTGCATAGCAGGGGCCGTCCTTGTTCTGACAAAAATAACTGTATTAAGTTGAATTGCTTTTGAGTTGTACGGTTTTGTATTTATAAGCAATTCGCACCACTATCAGCAAAGGTGTGTCTTGCATTACTGCCCAATCAATGTCAAGGTATCTTTATTTGTCTCCCTTGGGTGAAATTTGTGTTGGACAAGGGACAATATGCTGCATGGACAATATAAAAAACATAATGAAACACATCACAGCCAGTAAAACCACAGGCAATAACACCAAAACATAGACATCAACTCATGGACCGCTGCTACTTAAAATGCTAATTCTTCAAAAAACGCATACACACTGCTCATCCATACACATCCATCATTCTTCAAAGCACATACACAGCGCTCATGCATGTGTTATTATGGAACCCACGCAACTTCTAGGCAAGACCCACCCTTCAATAGCATTCACACGCTGCTATTGGCCAGGCGTCCATGCTTACGCAAGGTAACGGAACCCGATTTGTTCAGGTCCTATCCCCTGATCAGCTTTTATAACCTTAACTACTCAAGGTCAATGCCTAACCCTCAACCAATCGTCCTGCTTCGTAAGGCGGGACTTGCCTAGAAGTTGCGTGGGATCGATAATAACGCCTCATCCATACATACTGTCGGTACACGATCCGTTCTGCCTGCACGATCCGTTCTGCACATGCGCGAGATATTACTGTTTACGACCTGCACGATCTGTTCCACGCTAGCCTATGGCTAGCCTCCAACAGGAAGCTAACGTTAGTTTAGCTAACAGCTAATTCGGCTAACCGCTAGCTGACAGCTAGATTCAGTCTAAAATTACGTTAAGTCAAACTTAATGGGAGAAGCAGGCTACAGCTAGACTTTACAGTAATAACAATAAAGACAAGTGTTGAGTGATTATATTTTAAATGAGCACAATTTAAGTAGAACTGACGTAACAGCTGTTATATATGTTAACGTTTATTTTTACGTTTTATTTTGAGGGTCTTTTAAAGTTATTACATGCTGTCAGCTAGCGGTTAGCCGAATTAGCTGTTAACTAGCTAAACTAACGTTAGCTTGGCTGTCGACCGGAAGCGTAACTAACGTTAGCTTGGCTGTCGACCGGAAGCGTAACTAACGTTAGCTTGGCTGTCAACCGGAAGCGTGGAACAGATTGTGCAGTGTCGTAAATCCTCGTACAACAGCGCATGCGCGAACATTTTGCGCATGTGCAGAACGTATCTCGCATGTGCAGAACGGATCGTGCAGGCAGAACGGATCGTGTACCGACACATACTGCTAGGGTACCGACCATATTCAGATGCCTGTACAGATATCCAACTCAAATATAAGAGCATAAATATAAGAGCAATTGTATATTAACTGGGGCTTATCTTGGGCCTTAGTCTTGCAGAGGCCTGTGCCAAAATCTTGTTTCAAGGCTTTATTTTAGTATATCGTGCTCTCAGGGTGCATATTTCTAAATAAAATAATGTAAAAATTTCTTTCTTCTTCTGGATCAATAGGGCCCCCCCCCCCACCCCTAAAGGGCCGTTCACATTGTACGCGCAAACGGCAGCGCTGTGCTATGAAACCCATTATTGTCAATGGCATGCGCACGCAAGAACTGGTCTGCCGCTGCGCTGAGCAAAGCGCAGCGCAAGCGGCATCTTGCGGCTGGCCGCTCTTGCGCGTGCCGCGGTCAAAGTTCAACATGGTTCAACTTTGACCGCGGCATGCGCAAGAGCGGCCGCGGTGCGCTGTGACGTGCATTCAGGTTCGTCAGCGATCTCCCAGAGCCGTACAGAGACCTCGGACGCAAAACTATGCTGTGGTGCATATTTCCACAATAATAGGCATGCCAGATGTGTAGCTTATTGTAGCCTCCTAATTTAAATCATTCAGGTTTGTTTTAGCTATGTGAAATCAACATGGACATGTCTTCACTAAAAACAGTGAGTGCATTTCTTAAAATAATTGGTGTAAACTGCACAGCATAGTGACTGACCTGCAAAAGCGTGTATTTAGATTGAAATCTTTTATGTGTCCAAAGCAAGTATTTATACCCATGACCCAATCAAACTGACAAGTCCTTACGCCATCGTTTATACCAATATAGTGAAACTGCTTTGTGTTGTTGTCCATATTTAACAGTTCACTCTGTAAGTATAGTGTAATGAACTATGCACATGAAAGGGAGCACTATTCCTATGTGACAAAGTGACACATTATTGTCATCTCTGATCTGAGAAATGTGCCAAAGCAACTGAGAAGAAGTGTACTGTTGTCAGCTGCGAAAACCAAATACCAAGTTTATATACAGCTCCATACAGGTATTTGTAGGATATATTTGTATTTGTATGTTTATATGAAGTAAAATATGTTTGGACTGATTGACACAAGTCATGTTCGTTTTCATATAGTTCACATATAGGTAGTTAGGTATATGGCCGTTACACAGAATAACTACCCATTTCCAAGTGTGTAAGCTCCAGTTTTGGAGGAATTAATTTCACATATGCATTAAACAGTATTTTACAGAGTATGAATGAATGATGATGAATGTATGAATTCAGGCTCATGGCTTAGCTTTATTATACCCAACTGCAATAACTGCAGACATCTCAAATATAAACATGCAATGACACACAGTGTTGACATGCAACATTTTATTTAGAAATGAAAACCCTTTCATAACCCATCCGCGAAATCGTAGGCCCGACTCTCGTCAGCAGACTGTCTACTCCCTGTTGAGCCAAAATGAGCCCTGGAACCGGTCACAGTGAAAGCAGAGCTCCTGCAGCCGGAATTCCCCCAAGTGCTCTCTGGACCTGAGGGTCTCGTGCCCCCACACCTTTCTTGCTGCTGCGGGTGCCTTCCTCTGTCTTCTCCTCACACCCAGGACAAGTGACAAGGCTTTCTTTTGGTTCAAAGACACAAATCTCTACTGTGTATCCTACATAATGTTGCGTACTGCTCGTCTGATGTAAACACCAGACGCAGACGTGACGTGCATTCAAATATTGGCGCATGTATGACGTAAATTTGCGCTGCGCCCGGCGGCAAGCACAACACATATAGTTGGGAATAGGACAACCTAGCGGCGAGCGCAGCGCATGCCGCGTACAATGTGAACGGGCCCTAACAGTCATGGCTACACATTTTTTAAAAGCTTCAAAGTGTGTGGTGAAACAGGACTCACCAGTCATATGTCTTTTCTTGTTTAAACCATTTATAAAATTTAATATCTGCGATGCAACTAAACCATTTTAGTGTTATTCTGCTGTGTGGTCCAACAGTGTGCTAGAACATAATACATAAAGGCTGAGTCTATCCATATTTTGTAATTTCTTTCTGCTTTTCTGGATGTAAATAAAATATAGCAATGTGATAACAGTGGCAATTTGAAATAAAACATTCATTGTGAATCTGTTGGTTGTAATAAAAAAAGTACTTTCTGGCATTAAGCCAATAAAAAAGGCATAAAACCATCACAAGACTTTATTTCTGCAGATATATTTTTGTGTGTGTGTGTGTGTGTATACATACATACATATATGCATCTGTAGCATAACATCTATCAATTAACTAAAGACTATACTACTAATATACTACACAATCTAATACAATTTATACTTCTAAAAACTTATGTGACATGAAAGCCACATTCTGACATGTATAATGTTGATGTCATCATCTTGCACTCGGCAGCACATCATTGCTTTTTTTCAAAGGAATGTTAGAGACAGAAATGGAACAATCTACGAAAGCTTGCCAAGAAGAACACAACAACCACCCCCCGCCACATCTCTTCCCTCTCTCTTCCCTCTCCTCATCTCCCTCTGGCTCACCTTCACTCATCACCTCATCTATTTTTTCCCCTTGTGTTGCCAGGCAACCGACAGGAAGAGCATCACTTGGAGACGTCAAAACCACAGGAAGAGCTTGCAGGAAGAAACATCACGCAGATGTTCCATGGAAGAAGCATGGCTCTACTTGAATAGACCCTTCTTTCTTCTCTCGGCACTCTTGAACTCAAAGAAAATGTCATGAGGTCCAGGAAAGATGTTAAGGAGAATGTCTGAAAGGTTGAACAAGCTTGTCCAACCTTTCAGACATTGTAAAACACATTTGTAGCCATTTAACACAGACTATGTGTTAGAAAAATTATGCTTAGATCGGTTTTGCTTCAGTTTCTTTGTTAAACCATTTGCATCCAAACTGCTGTTTTAGTATTACTGTCTCTCATGTGTTAATCATGAAAGCTGAGTGACCTTGTAAAGAGCACAGGATGTCTCCTGGGGGCAGAGCACATAATGTGGAGGAGATGCCGGGCATGACCAGAGATGAGAAGAAGAGCTACTGATTGCATGAACCGAATAACTAACTTGACTCCCAACTCCTTCCAGAAAAGGTTCCAGATCCAAAGTCGGAGGGCCGGAACATGTTCCGGCGTGTTCCGGCTCATATTAAGCCCTGCCCACGTATTAAAAAATTGTCAGGTTTAAATTGGGCTCGGGCTCATAATTACAGTTAATGTGTCGGGCCGGGCACTTGCGTGGGCTCGGGTAGGGTTCGGCTTGATTTTTTGGGCCTGATCTAAGCTAGGACCGAGGTGCTTGCGCTGCGGTTCGTAAGCATCACTGAAGTGCCAATAATATTACATTAAATCAAACCCTCGAGTGTAATATTGCAATTCTACAACAATGGTTACCAACAAAATAAAAGTTATAATCAAACTGTATTCATTATGTGGGGCAATTCGCTCTCAAAATAAAAATAAAAAAAATGCAACAGAGACGATTTAGTCAGCCAGCTAACTTAAGCTAACGTTCGCTTTAACACTAACCCTTACCTTTCAGTCTGGTGGCTAAGCGGTTAGCTTTTCTAGTTTCCAAATGTACAAGCACAACCAAGCTCTGTAATTCCTAGACATAACGAAAGTAATCAAGTTTCGCAGGGTTGTGATTTGTGATGTGACAATATTCACTTAAAGGAGAATTACGGCCAATTTTTACGTTAATCTTGATCGCTATAAATATGCAAGTACTTTCAACTGAAAAAACTCCGACCTGAATCGGTCCTGTTGTGCTGTTAAGGGTTTCAAGTAATTCAACTTTACATTTTCTGGCCAGTGACATCACCGGTTACAGGTTAAACCGCCAGCAATGGTAATATGTACACAATTTTACCCCATGCTTTTTAGTACATATTGATTAATTCAGTCACACTTTAAATAATTTCAACATTGAAGCGGACACCTTGCACTGTTTGGTTGATTAGTAATCCACATTTATTTCCTGTAGCTTTATATGGTTTAAATGGAATATACTTTTATATATTGAAAGGTTTTGTTATATTAATCATTATTTTTTTGTCTTTGTTACCATGCTGGTGGAGAGGTCCTTCCTGATGCAGAAAAGGCATGGCCAAGGGTGAAGGACTGTTATATACTATGGCCTGCCAATTGGGCCGTACCATCAAATGCCATGCTGGAGGGGGATTTAGGTTTAGGTTGGGGTTTATTTGTATTGGTTTCAGTTATGTCTATTTTAGTTTTCCCCTGTGTGGTTATTTGGTTTGGCCCACTTAGTATATATGTTCCCTGTTGTTTCATTCGGGGGAGGCAGTTTTGTTGTTCACATGTATTTTTTTGTCATAGTTATTTTTGGTTTAAGTTATATTGAGTTGACTTATTTTTTATATATTAAGTTCTTGGTCTTATATTGTTTTGTGCACTTTTTGGGTAAATAAAAACCCACTTTTTCTAACAAACTCCTGTTATCTTAATTGTCTTACTGCTTGGTCCCTGACACCCCCATTAATGTCCAAATCTCCCCAAAATGGTCTCAATTGTTTGTGCTGATTTGTGCCATTAAAAGAAACATTATGCTACTTTGGTTTTTACGTTATCAGGCTTTATTTATTTATTTATTTGTGCAAAGGCTTCTGACACCAGCCATCACTCCCATGAACAGGACATTCTAAAATGCTTAATGTGAAAAAGCTTAACGTGGTCACGCCTGTCAAAAAAAAATCCAACGATTATAGAAGTTATCTGACATTAAAGCGTTTCTGCTTCATTAGAGCCTATTGTAAGGAAAAAGCTTAACATGGTTTAATGTACCTAAACAACGATCAATCATCACCAAATGTCTCTCTCATATTGCTCCTCATAACCACTGAAAACTGTCAAAAAATTGAACCCAAAGTCCAATTATTATGGACGTTATCTGACATTAAGCGTTTCTGCTTCATTAGAGCCTATTGTAAGGAAAAATGTCCCGTTTATGGGAGTGATGGCTGGTGTCAGAAGCCTTTGCGGCGCAAATAGTAGCCGTGTAACAAATAATGCCTGATAATGTAAAAACCGAAGTAGCACAAATGTAGCACAACCGAATGAGACCATTTTGGGGAGATTTGGACATTAATGGGGGGCTGGGTGATGTCACTGGCCAGAAAATGTACAGTTGAATTACTTAAAACCCTTAACAGCACAAACAATATTTTTTACGGCACAAACGTAGCACAAATGAATAGCAGTGTTTTTAATTAATAGCTAACGTTAGCTAGCTCTAACATCGGCAGTCAAACAAACATCAATGATCCATGAATGATGTCTTTTTAATAATCTATACGTTTTTCTTGCAGTAGCCTTTCTACAATAAACCGTGGTAAAAGGTACTATAATCCGTTCAAGGAGTTTATAAGCAGACAGATTAGCTAGCTAGTTGATAAGTTGTCTACTTCCACTTTATAAACAGATAGCCATAGCAGCTAACGTTAACGTTACTTCGCTGCTGGAGCGGTCAGCTACTTTAGCGATGTTTAACGTTGACTACATAACGTTAGCAATATATCTTGTGTAGAATCCAGAGGGAAGGGTCAGGGAGCAGAGACACAGTATTTAGATGAAGTGAGCTGGTTTGACCACGGACATGCTCGCTTTAGCTTCACCGCACTGGCCGTGGGAGAGGGTGTAAAAGAGGGGTGTGGCGATGACATCATCGATACGGATCCGTATTCACCATCCATACGAAGCCAAACAAGAGCCGTTTTCGGATTTTTTCACCCTGAGACCTGGTTTCAAAAAAGTGCGTTTTCAGGCGGTGCGTTTGCAGGATTCGTCTGGACGGGCGGCCCAAACGATGCAAAACATGTGCGTTTGCACAAAAAAACGTTTCCGTGTGGATGGCCCCTGAGAAACTCCAAACCAGTTCTCAGCTAACGACTGTGCGACTGTCTGGAAAGGACTTAGGCAGATCACCAACTATAAGCCTAAAACCCCCCACTCCTTCGATGACCGACACCTAGCCAACGACCTGAACGAGTTCTACTGTCGATTTGAAAGACAAAAGGTCAGTCCTGACACCATCCCCCACGACACCTCCCTACAGCTACAGCCACTGTGCATCACCTCCACCTCCCTCACCTCAGTAGGGCCCCCCACCAATGCCCTCCTTAAAGGTCTCCACCTCCACCCCCCTACCCACCTCAGTGACGGCTCTCTCCATCCATGAGAGGGACGTCAACAGACTCTTTAGGAGACAGAATCCCAGGAAAGCTGCTGGACCGGATGCTGTCTCCCCATCAAGCTTGAAGCACTGCGCTGATCAGCTGTCTCCAGTGTTCACAGACATTTTTAACACCTCACTGGAGACATGTCACGTATCAAGACCTCAACCATCATCCCTGTCCCCAAGAAGCCAAGGACCACAGGACTTAATGACTTTAGACCCGTCGCCCTGACCTCTGTGGTTATGAAGTCCTTTGAGCGCCTTGTGCTTTCATACCTCAAAGCCATCACCGACCCCCTCCTGGACCCCCTGCAGTTTGCCTACAGAGCCAACAGGTCTGTAGACGATGCAGTCAACCTGGCCCTCCACTACATCCTCCGGCACCTGGACTCTGCAGGAACCTACGCCAGGATCCTGTTTTTGGACTTCAGCTCTGCCTTCAACACCAGCATGTCAAGCTGGAGAAACACGTCTCCAACTCACAGACCATCAGCACTGGATCCCCTCAGGGCTGTGTTCTTTCGCCTCTGCTCTTCTCCCTCTACACCAACAACTGCACCTCCAGTCATCAGTCCGTCAAGCTTCTGAAGTTCGCGGACGACCCCTCCCTCATCGGACTCATCTCTGATGGAGACGAGTCCGCTTACAGGTCGGAGGCTGACCACCTGGTGAAGTGGTGCAACCAAAACAATCTAGATCTCAACGCTCTAAAGACACTGGAGATGGTTGTGGACTTCAGGAAGAACCCAGCCCCACCTGCCCCCATCACCCTCTGTGGCTCCACAATTGACACTGTGGAGTCTTTCCGCTTCCTGGGAACTACCAGATCCCAAGACCTCAAGTGCTCATCAGCTCCCTCGTCAAGAAAGCACAACAGAGGATGTACTTCCTGCGGCAGCTGAAGAAATTCAACCTGCCAAAGACAATGATGGTGCACTTCATAAACCTCACATCCTCCATCACCATCTGGTATGCTGCTGCCAAGGACAAGGGCAGACTGCAGCGTGTCATTCGGTCTGCAGAGAAGGTGATTGGCTGCAATCTGCCGCCACTCCAGGACCTATACGCCACCAGGACTCTGAAGCGTGCTGGAAAGATTGTGGCCGATCCCTCCCACCCTGGACACAAACTCTTTGAGCCACTCCCCTCTGGCAGGAGGCTGAGGTCCATCAGGACCAAAACCTCACGTCACATGAACAGCTTTTCCCCTCCGCCACTAGCCTTATCAACAAGGCCCGGAAACCACCCTGGCTCTTTATTTATTTATTTTATTTTTTATTTTTTATTTTTTATTTTTTATTTTTTATTTTTTATTTCTATCTTTATTTTTAATTTAATACATACTGTGTACATATACTTATACTTATATTGTTTATACCTATACTTATATTGTTTAATATTCCATTTAGAGAATGTGTGATGTGCACCAACAACACCAAAACAAATTCCTTGTATGTGTTAAAAAACGAACTTGGCAATAAAACCCTTTCTGATTCTGATTCTGATTCTGAAAAGGCTCCATTACCTTGTATCTCATGTTATGGCTCCGTAGCAGACGTTTTTATAAAAATAGGCTAACGATTGTGTTATAACCCTGAGACTTACTGTCACACAGTAGGGGAATTACCGTATTGTACAGGAGAAGCTGGCAGGCAATTTGGACTTATATTAGCTGTTTAAGTTTAATTACTGATGTTAACTAGCATGTTAGTGATCAATAATTAGCCTGTGCCCATGTTATCTCCTTACATATACCTACGGTCTCCGTCTCTGTAAGATTGGGAATGATTGAGATTTCTCTTGGCACAGCTACCAGAAGACTTCACACTTTCAGACAGGTTGCTCACGTCACATCTACGTGGTCGAGCTCAGTTGGAGGCTGCGCAGTAACGCTCAGCCTTTACCGGAAAAGTGCTTCTAATATCCTTCACTGGTCTCCGTTGACAACAACGGTGTCACTTTGTCCATTTAGTTAACTGTCTATGGTCAAGTGTGTATTTGTAGCTCATCCATTTTGTGTGTGAGCGATCTGCACACTGTTTTTTTCACATTTGTTTTTATTTTTAACACATTTTATTGATTTTAACCAATAAAAAGACAATTCTGAACAACAAGCAGTTCTAATCTTGGCCGTACAAAAATGCAGTACAAGTGGTATAACCCAACAATATAGCAATAACCAAACCACCCACCCACCTCACCCTCATCCAATCCATTCATCCCAACCTGTTTCCATGTAGTTACATAGTCACTGATATGGTCATAACCACTACAGTGCTCAATTACCTATTTTTGATGGGGAATAAACTTCAAGTTTTTGTCGCGAAGGCATGACCTGTCCTCTGGAGGACATAGCCAGACCACCGGGCGCCTCTGGATTGTTTTTGGGAGCGGGAGGTGACAAAGGCTGGGAGAAATCAGAAGCAAGGATCCCGGTCGGGGCTGCTAGCACAGCTAAGGGAACTACCACACAGACAACAAACAATTTCGTATTACAAGCTAAAATATGTTTCTGAAAACATTTCAGGAGAGAAGTTGGCAATACAGTAACACAATCGTGGTTTATATTTTGACAGCACTGTTTAGTTTTACAGTTTAATCTGAGTTTGGTCTGGAGAGAGCTCGCTCTTTCTGTCTCTTGATCCAATTTTATACTCTTTGTGTTCGTATCCGGAAGTACAATCTGTAGTTCGTGCCTTAGAGCCAGCAGAAAAATGTCTGATGACACGTTCTGCTGGCCCGTAAGTAGAAAGATCTGGGCACTGGTACGATAGAGGGAAGTTTAACATAGTTAATTTACAGATACTACCAACATTATTATGATACAACGTTGGTAATATATCGGCAAAGTATGCCTTTAAAGAATCGTGCCGCTATCTCATGTCTTATGTTATCTCTCTGTTTTGGCGGGAACTTCACAACAGTGTTCAGCAGGGTAAGGTTGGGTACCGAAACCCGGTACTAATACAGCACCGGTATCTACCAGACCGAATTGCAACACGGATTTCCGTGCCTCATTTCGGTGCCACTTAAATGCCTTCTGCGCTGCTCTCTGATGCTCTGAAACAGACGTTAAAGGCAACAGGAGCATTGCTGCACCCAAACGATACCCAACCCTAGCAGAGGGGTAGGGCATTTAAAACTTGATAAATGAAGCAGCACACCATTGACTTGTGGACATGAAATACCTTGTTTATTACTGACTGGAAAGATACTTTAGCATAAAACCATAGAGCAATCATTAATTGCAATGAGGCTGGAAGAGCACAACTGTGGAAAGTAGAGTGATCCAACTCAAGACGGTCGGACTAATCATGAATTGACTGCCAGTGAAATCCATAGTGTAAAATGAATTGCTCAAAAGCTTATCCATTAACTTCTCTCGGTGGCACACACCAAGATGGCGCCGCAGAATGGTGACACGGTGTGTTGGTGCGCTCTGTTTTGTTTTGTTTTGTGTTTTAACTATGTTTCTTGCGATGGTACCCGTATCTCATTCACCAGTGAAGAACTCGTGAACTTCAGGGGAACAATACCATCGGACTTATTTCCCACTTTTCTTCTCCCTTCACTGGAAATTTTGGACATTCTGGTCAAAGGTGCGCTCACCTTTGCTCATGCAGCGAAACGCCGGAGGAGAGGGAAACGGGCCGGTGTGCTTGTGCGTCTCCGCCAGCGAGGATTACGCACACCATTACCGGGAATATTCCTCTCTAACGTGCGCTCACTGCCCAACAAACTGGAGGAACTACAACTGCTGTTGGTCAGAAACAGGGACTTTTTCTCATCTGCTGTTTTGTGCTTCACGGAGACGTGGCTCTGTGGATTAATACCGGACTCTGCGCTGCAGCTGGCAGGCTTCCAACTCTACAGAGCGGACAGAGACACGGACCTCTCCGGCAAAACTAAAGGTGGAGGAATCGGTTTCTACATCAATAGCGGTTGGTGCAACGACGTGACAGTGATCCAGCAGCATTGTTCTCCTAACCTGGAATATTTCATTATAAACTGTAAGCCTTTTTATTCACCCCGTGAGTTCGCGTCATTCATCCTGGTCGGTGTTTACATCTCACCGCAGGCCAACGTGCAGGACGCGCAGCGCATGCTTGCCGACCAGATTCTGTGCGTGGAGCGGACCAACCCGGAGTCCCTAGTTATTGTCCTTGGTGACTTTAATAAAGGGAACCTCACTCACGAACTCCCTAAATATAGACAGCATATTAAATGCCCGACCAGAGAGGAGAACATTCTGGATCACTGTTACACCACAGTCAGGGATTCTTATCACGCCGTCCCCCCGTGCTGCACTGGGACACTCTGACCACGTCATGGTCCACCTGATCCCCACCTACAGGCAGAAACTAAAGCTCTGCAAACCTGTTGTGAGGACATCAAGGAAGTGGACCAGTGAGGCTGTGGAGGATCTCCAGTCGTGTTTGGATTCTACTGACTGGGATGTGTTCAGGACTGCTACCAACAGTCTGGATGAGTACACAGAGGCTGTGACGTCATACATCAGCTTCTGTGAGGACTGCTGTGTTCCATCATGCACCAGGGTGAGTTACAACAATGACAAACCCTGGTTCACAGCCAAACTCAGAAGGTTAAGGCTGGCTAAGGAAGACTCGTTCAGGAGTGGGGACAAAGACAGATTTAAAGAGTCAAAGTACAAGTTTAGCAAGGCGGTGAAGGAGGCTAAAGCGACGATACTCTGAGAAACTCCAAAACCAGTTCTCAGCTAATGACTCTGCAACTGTCTGGAAAGGACTTAGGCAGATCACCAACTACAAGCCTAAAACCCCCCCCACTCCTTCGATGACCGACACCTAGCCAACGACCTGAACGAGTTCTACTGTCGATTTGAAAGACAAAAGGTCAGTCCTGACACCATCCCCCCACGACACCTCCCTACAGCTACAGCCACTGTGCATCACCTCCACCTCACCCACATCAGCAGGGCCCTGGGCCCCCCACCAATGCCCTCCTTAAAGGTCTCCACCTCCACCCCCCTACCCACCTCAGTGACGACTCTCTCCATCCACGAGAGGGACGTCAACAGACTCTTTAGGAGACAGAATCCCAGGAAAGCTGCTGGTCCAGATGCTGTCTCCCCATCATGCTTGAAGCACTGTGCTGACCAGCTGTCTCCAGTGTTCACAGACATTTTTAACACCTCACTGGAGACATGTCACGTGCCAGCCTGCTTCAAGACCTCAACCATCATCCCTGTCCCCAAGAAGCCAAGGACCACAGGACTTAATGACTTCAGACCCGTCGCCCTGACCTCTGTGGTTATGAAGTCCTTTGAGCGCCTTGTGCTTTCACACCTCAAAGCCATTACCGACACCCTCCTGGACCCCCCTGCAGTTTGCCTACAGAGCCAATAGGTCTGTAGATGACGCAGTCAACCTGGCCCTCCACTACATCCTCCGGCACCTGGACTCTGCAGGAACCTACGCCAGGATCCTGTTTTTGGACTTCAGCTCTGCCTTCAACACCATCATCCCGGCTCTGCTCCAGGAGAAGCTCTCCCAGCTTGGTGTGCCTGACTCCACCTGCAGGTGGATCACTGACTTTCTGTCTGACAGGAAGCAGCATGTCAAGCTGGGGAAACACGTCTCCAACTCACAGACCATCAGCACTGGATCCCCTCAGGGCTGTGTTCTTTCGCCTCTGCTCTTCTCCCTCTACACCAACAACTGCACCTCCAGTCATCAGTCCGTCAAGCTTCTGAAGTTCGCGGACGACACCTCCCTCATCGGACTCATCTCTGATGGAGACGAGTCCGCTTACAGGTCGGAGGCTGACCACCTGGTGAAGTGGTGCAACCAAAACAATTTAGATCTCAACGCTCTAAAGACAGTGGAGATGGTTGTGGACTTCAGGAAGAACCCAGCCCCACCTGCCCCCCCCATGACCCTCTGTGGCTCCACAATTAACATTGTGGAGTCTTTCCTTCCTGGGAACTACAATCTCCCAGGACCTCAAGTGGGAGCTGAACATCAGCTCCCTCGTCAAAGCACAACAGAGGATGTACTTCCTGCGGCAGCTGAAGAAATTCAACCTGCCAAAGACAATGATGGTGCACTTCTACACAGCCATCATTGAGTCCATCCTCACATCCTCCATCACCATCTGGTACGCTGCTGCCACTGCCAAGGACAAGGGCAGACTGCAGCGTGTCATTCGGTCAGCTGAGAAGGTGATTGGCTGCAATCTGCCGCCGCTCCAGGACCTTTACGCCACCAGGACTCTGAAGCGTGCTGGAAAGATTGTGGCTGACCCCTCCCACCCCGGACACAAACTCTTTGAGCCCCTCCCATCTGGCAGGAGGCTGAGGTCCATCAGGACCAAAACCTCACGCCACATGAACAGCTTTTTCCCCCTCCGCCACTAGCCTTATTAACAAGGCCCGGAAACCACCGTGACTCTCCACCTGGCTCTTCATGCCACTGTTCTCTCTGCTCTAATGCTCTTTGCTCTTTATTTATCTATTTTATTTTATTTCTATCTTTATTTTTAATTTAATACATACTGTGTACATATACTTATATTGTTTACCTATACTTATATTGTTTAATATTACATTTAGAGAATGTGTGATGTGCACCAGCAACACCAAAACAAATTCCTTGTATGTGTCAAAAAACGTACTTGGCAATAAAACCCTTTCTGATTCTGATTCTGAGGATGCATTTATTTTCTTCATTTAGAGCCATAAACTCTGTCATGTTATGGTTAAGGCAATTTATTTATATAGCACAATTCAGACACAAAGGCAATTCAAAGTGCTTTACATAAGCATAAACATACAAAGCAAATAAAACAGAAAATGCAACAATCCAAAAACAAAAACATCATAAAATTCATAAAAGATTCCATAAGACCAAGATAAGAGACAAGTTTAAGTACATCATTTTTGCCAGCTTCCCAAAAGTGTACAGGGCGATAGACGGGACCCTAATGCCCTACTGCACTAACCTGCTGAGCAGGTAGTGTACAGTTTTTAGGTTTTTAGAGCTTTTTCTCTGAAAACAGCTGCCTGCTGCTGCCAAAAATGATGCAACTCTGGCAATGGACAAACACAATGCAGCGATTGACCAGGTGCGTGGAGGTGTTAAATTAAGCAGGGTTTGAACATCTCTTGTTTTTATTCTTCACACAACTACCTCTGTCACTTTTCATGTAAACAGCTAAGCGCAACACAAAGAAGGCCTTTAGGAGAAACTATCTGAAAATGGGCACCAATATCCCCATTTCTAAGATTTATCGCACCTTGCGATGAAAACGGCGCTGGTAAGAGCGGCAGCCGTCGTACCTGCTCCGTCTTGCTATAGTGGTACTAAACCTACTAACTTCACCTGCGACATGCTCCACGAAGTGCCCACTTAGACACTAAGAGGTGAAAGTATGTTAGACTGCTGTTTGTGGACTATAGCTTAGCATAAAACACAATAATCCCCCCCCAGGCTGGCCACTAAGCTGAGAGACTTAGGTTTGCACTCCTCCCTGTACAGATGGGTCCTCGACTTTCTGACCAGCAGCCACAGGTAATGCGAGTGGGCCACCATGTCTCATCCCACCTCATCCTCAACAATGGAGCCCCCCAAGGCTCTGTACTGAGCCCCCCTGCTGCACTCTTATATTATTCTTGTATTATACACTTACGACTGCATGGCAAAGTCAGACTCCAACATCATTGTAAAGTTTGCTGATAATACATCTGTCCACTCTCCTTAGTTCATGATTATGCAGCTCGCTACCAGCTCACTCCAATTCATATATTCAGATACATTTTCATTGGCACTGGTGTTTGTTTAAAAATGAAGACAAAAAAAACATCTTCTAAAAGTCTGTGTTTTGATTGAGAGACCCCTCTGGAGTGGCAGAAAATTACATACTGTACGTTTAACGTTTAAGCTTATTTTAACCCAGACTATGATCTTTTCCGAACCCAAATAGTTATAACCTTAAGCAAACTGAGACTAAAAAAGGAAAATAAGGGGCAACCTCTAGCTCACCCAGTAAGAGCGTCGTGCGCCCCATGCAGGCTGAGTCCTCTGCAGCGGCCCGGGTTCGAGTCCAACCTGTGGCCCTTTGCTGTGTGTCATCCCCCATCTCGCTCCCACCTTTCCTGTCTATCCACTTTCACTTTCAAATAAAAGGAAAAGCCCCAAAAAATAATATTTAACAAAAAAAATAAATAAAAATGGTTATTCTTTATTATTCCCATAGTGGGGAAATGCCAGTCTGTTTACTTATTCACAAAACACAACAGCACAAGAGAAAACACAACGGAATTTGGTGAGATGCAAACCATTAAAGGTAGGTACATATTGTATGAGTATTGTATGTTATATTGCATTTTGTAGTGTACAACTCATAAAATGCCTTTATTTTTGTGAGCGTCACACAGGCTACTGATACAGTAGGCTAGTTTGTGTGCATGTGTTTCAAACTAAATACTTGCTGCATCAACGGATTAATGCGTAAAATATACATAATTTATTTAAATTAAATCCTCTCCAACCAAAATCTGCAAAGAAAATAACATTTTAATGCTGTTAAAGCAGGGAAGTCAGTAAATCAGTCTGCATTGATTTATGAATGAATGTGGGTGATTCTTACAGTAGGCCTATCTGCTCTCCACAGCTGCCTTATGCTGTAGGAAAAGCTTCTCCTTCAGTTAAAAATAAAATAAAATCCCAGCAGCCATCTGAAGGCAGCAGGACTGATATGGTGATAAATGTGCAGCCTGTGAGAAGTGCAGCACCATAGTGCCGGTGCCGGTAAGCCCGGACGTTCACTGTGTTGACCTTCTTTAAATCGCCTGAAACGACCCCAGGCTGCTTCAGTACAACAATGACTGCTCGGTTATAACTTGATACTCTGCCTTTTCATGAAGGGGACGTCCCATTACCAGCGTTCATCATCAGCCTCTTTTCCAACTTTCTTTTAGCAAAAGTATTGTCGCATGTTTTTATCCTATACATTTCAATACAAACACTGTTGTGTAACGTTAATTAGATTTGACCGTGTACAAGGTGAGATACATCCAACTTTGTCTACACTTTTAACCTTAAAGATATCATCTGTTTATACGATATTCAGGAAATGGTGCTCTTGAGTATCTAATTAACTTCGTCATTCTGTATGCCAAATTTTATATTCACAAGCAGAAATGTTCTAATTCATCTCCTAATTTTTTACCTTTTCTCATAGAATTTAAATCTCTACTTAAGTCAAAGTTGCGTCAGACAGAGTTACGACACGCACAGAGATGAGAAGGGTATGTATGGACTTATCTAACTCTGGGGGATACGGGGAATAAGACAAAGTCGGCTTGTTCCTTTAAGCCATAATGCTCCCATACAGCGGATAGGGATTGACCAACAGCTGCACATGGTACCTCATCTGTACCAACTGCAGTGTCAATATGATGCAAGGCTTTTTTCCCACAATAACCTTTATTTGAAGTTTTTTTTTCTGCACAATATTTTTTGATAGTATAGAAAGTATACAATAAAAACATGCCCTGAAATGTGACAAGCGGAATAAAACCGTTTGGATTTTTATCTTGAACTGTTCTATCCCTATCTATCAAATTAGCGACAAGGAATCATTGTCCAATAAATACCTACCTATTTCGGTTTGAGTCTCAATAGTCTTGCTTTGCCAGACCTTGGTTTGGCTAGTCCACACAGCATTCTGGGATGGGAGAAAAATGTGCTCTGGTTTATTGGCATTTCTTTAAACCAATCACAATTGGTATGGTCGGTGCTAAGCACCAGGAAAAGCTGCAAAATAGCCTCAGGAAGGAACTTGTTTTTGGTGTACGTTCTAAAGTTGTTTTAAAATTCCAACACAAACAAAACGTTAGGTAATGGACATCCGGCTGAAAAGAGTGCAATCTGGCGGAAACGGAGCAATCCCGGAAGTAGAACGTCGTGGATATAGACCATAGACTGTTAATATTAATGGACGAAGCATCCGGTTCGGCGAAGTGCTGCAAATGCTGAAGTGCCTTAAACCTGCATTCTACCTGAATTCCAGCAGGGGGCGACACGTGCGGTTGCATAAAGGAGGTCTATGAGAAAGTGACCCACTTCTCACTTGATTTATTACCTCAGTAAACATTTTCATAATGAGTTTATGGTCTCAATCGCTAGTCTTCTGCAACACAGAATGATGTTCATGTTTTGAATTATGGTCTCGTTGATTTTAAAATCGTCGATAAAGCAGGGGGTGTTTTAGTGCGTGGCTATGATGTGATTGACAGTGAAAGTGTGTAACGTAACGTAGCTCCTCCCTCTCTCCTCCCTCTCGTCTAAAATAGTCACATCCGCAACCAGGATGGCTGCGCCCGTAACACCAAACTCGACGACTCATATCAGATCTCCACAAACCAATGGGTGACATCACACATGCTCTGTCCATTAATATTAACCGTCTATGATAATAGATATGATAGTTTTCTCTTTTGCTGTTGTGTTTTGCAAATGTCTGTTGTATTTTCTATTTGACTGTTGTGCTTTGCCCTTCAGGGCCACCGTAGCTAATGGATCCCAGGGTGGGATTACCAAGTTCCACACCCCATACAAGTACTTCATCCATCAAGTGTAACAAATCCGAAGAAAACCAATGCAGGTGTTCTTTACGGCCAAAAGACAACAGGGACATTTCAGCATGTAGACAATATATTTGCTGCTGCAGATCATGCAAGATAATATTTAGGGCTGTCCTCGACTAAAGAAATTCTTAGTCGACTAACACTTATAGGATTTTGTCGACTAATCGATTAGTTGATTTAATTGACAGAGCTCTGCGCTTTGAGAGGTTGTTAAGACTAGAAAAGCACAATATAAATGTAGTTAATTAACCATCTGTAAAACTGAGTTTCTCCACAATTAATCCTGCAAAAGCACCACTTTAAATCTTGTGTTTACCATAAATGTGCTCAGAAGTTTCTTGGAAATAAGTAATTAAGCATGAATAAGCATAAAAAATGACTAATCGACGAAGACCAAAACGACCGATTAGTCGACTAATCGACTAAGAGGTGGCAGCCCTAATAATATTTTATGGTGCTCTTTTTACCAGCACGTGGATGTGTAAAGTATTTTGGTGTCTGACGAGTTTGAACATTGTGCACAGTGGCCACGGTGGAAAAAGCCAGTAGCTTGACTAAGCAGCCAGGAGACGGTGTAAGGTGGTTTTAGTGTCAGAATGAACCAATCTGTCTTAGCTTGCAACCGTTAAATGAATGTCATTAAATTCTCTGTGGAAGAGACCAGTGTTCTGCTTTTTATACTTGGCACGGCAACTGTTAGCACAGTTGGGGGTCAACGAACGAAACAAAGCTAAGACTCTTGGTGGATTGGAGTTCCTTTATTCAAGTACTAGTTTGGTAGGGAATAGTCTCGCATTGCCAGACCTTACTTCACAGAGCTGTAGAGTAAAGTCTGGCTCCCCCACACATACATTGGACATATGGGCCTTTTGGGGGGGTGGACACATATGAAGCTGGGGGTCCTCCCCCAAGAAATTTCTCTATGCAAGAAAAACCCTGTAGGAGAAAAAAAAACACTCTTTTTTGTTTTTTTGCATTTCTTTAACCCTTGTGTTGTCTTCCCGTCGACCATGCAACTTTTAGTTTTTTCTGGGTCAAAATGTAACATTTTGGTCCCGATGGTTTTGTCACTTTTTTCAACATTATTTAGTCACGTTTTCCCGACATTTTTGAAGCTTTTTTTCCAATTTTTAATGTCATTTTTTCTGATGTTTTTGCCTGTACTTTTCTGTGCTTTTTATGGGACATTTGTGTTTTTTTTTGACGTTTTTGAAACTTTCTGACATTTTCTGACAAATGCTATAAAATTGAATAAAACACCCACATTCAATGAAAGTAGCTGATCATTTATTTTACTTGTGAAGAGTGTATATAATAATCATCCAGCGCCACTGGATGATTATCCTGGAAATGAACCGTCGTTGATCCAGACCAGGTAGGGAAATACTGCTCAGTTTGGTTAGCCTGTAAGTAGTTCCCTATGCAGTTAGCTACAACAGTTAATCCAGGAAGTTTACTTTAAATTCAACAATTTTTTTTGTAAAAATATGTTTGCTTTTAAAGCTTTAGGAGGTTTTTGTAGTATATATGGAAGTTGTTTTTCTGGCCTTTTTTCAATGGAGTGTAAATGTGGCTGCAAGGTTAGCATGACCCATTGTCAGAATTGCGACAATAATGAGAATAATGCTGCGTTCCAAACACAATTTTTAGCCCGTAAGTTACGAGTTCAAGTCACGACTCTCGACTTGGTAGCGTTCCAGGCAAAGTAATGACAAACCCTTCTCGTTAGCGTTACCTAGCGTTAGCTAGCGACTACCTAGTATCTGCTAGCTACCGTTGATACTAGCGATTTCTAGACGGCGACATATTTTGGGCTTCATTTAATAAACGTAACCTGTAGTCGTACAGAATCGTATGTGTATTGTTTAGATTACAATGTGCGGAATTACTTTACGTTGCCTATTTATTTCTATTTCTCTCTGTCAATCACCGGCGTCTGTACATCATCAACAGGGGGCGCCATTGTTGTTTATGTGTGTGTGACGTCAAAAATTTGTAACTGGGAGTACAACCATCTGGTACCAGTTCACGGGGAGTAAGTTGCGGGTTTGACTGCCGTTCCAGGGCACTTTCACCGGTAGAAGGTTTTGAAAACACGAGTTACGGGTTGACTGGAATGCGCCCTAAGACACATATTAAAAAAATCTGTAACATTCCTTTAATAACACTGAATTTCTTGAAAGGTGCTAAATAAAATATTATTGTATTGTATTATTATGTATCGGCACATCTGTGTGCTACAGTATGTACGTGCCTATCTACGCCTGGTAGAAGAAGTAGAGCAGAATGTGGTTGTATGTGTGCGGTGTCTGTGCATGCTCATGTATAAATAACCCAGCTTACTCTTCTCATCAGTGACTGTGTGCTGTTTGCTGCTGCAAAGAAAATGTTCCACATGATTTATCTTCAGTCAGTAATGTGGCCCATTTTTATGCAAGCAAAATCCATCCTTATCTCTCTGCAGCTCTCTTTCTCTCTGCTTTGCTTTTGATTCCTTTTTTTCTTCCTCATGGCAAGCACAGCAGCAGCATTTCCTTCTCCTCTGTGTCACCTCCCTCCCTTCCTCCCTCCCTCCCTCCCTCGCCGCCTCCCTCCATCTCCTGCTGCTTCCATCTTCGCTCCCTTCTCCGCTGTGTGTTTGCAGATGAAATGGGCAGCCTGCCAGTATTTCATATTTCTTGGCAGCAAAGAGGCTAGCCAACTTCCTGGGGATGGGGATGGGGGAGCGGGGGGGTTGGGGCTTGGAAAAGGTTACATTTGCACAATGTGTCTGTAAAAAAAAAAAAAACAGCAAAGAAGAGGTAGGGAGGGAGTGAAAGAAAAAAAAGAAAGAAAGAGAGGAAAAGCTGGGCTGGATCAGCTAAACGACTATACCGTTCTGGGGTAATGGAAAAAAGCCCTTCGGGGGGAATATTTAGTATGCAGGAGTATCGAGTTGCATGCAGTCATTACAATGATGTCTGTCCCTCTCTGTTTCTCTTTTTGTCTACCTTCTCTGGAATGTTCCCTCGCCTCCAACACACACACACACACACACCTCAAATCATAGCAGTTTGGTTAGACAGGTTTCTATATGCGTTCCGGTCTGTTACTGCCGCTGATTATAAACCAATAAATATCCAGCACAGAACAACTGTATGCTCTGTCCTGCTGTTGTGTCAGGTTTGATTGAATGTGGATAAATAGCATGAGACATAGGGAGAGTCTTAGAAAGACTGAAGGGGAGAAGATTCAGTAGTTTACCTCTACACTTCACTTCTCAATCCACACCTGTCTCTATGGAGAAAGCTAAGTAGAGAGGCTCTACAATAAACAACACGGTCTCACGGCACTTTGTGTAATTGTTATTTTTAATCTATTGATTCGTGTACAACAACACGTTTATCTCATTTTTTTACGTGGTGGCCAGCACGAAATGGGAACCATCTATACGGAGGTTGGGTTTAGGAAAAGATTAACAGGGAAAGCAAACGTCACACCCCGGGGACGCGCGACAATAAAGTCCTGTATTGTTTGACCCATCCACCACCCCAACCAACCTCCTTACGCGGATTTTCGGCATTTCATACTACTCGCTACCGTAGTCGTGCTGTAATCACGACATATGCTTCCCACTGAAATCCATTAGTTTACATTTTTGTGCTGGCCACAACGAAAAATACGAGAAAAATGTCCCTGTGAACACGAATCAATAGATTAAATAACGTGACCATTTCACGAACTGCCATGAGACCGGGTTGTAATAAAACATATCTTTAACGATGCCACTGACATGTATTAATAAATAAAAATAGCTTTATAAGATAATTGGTAATTGGTTCTTGACAGATGATGTAACACCTGCAATAACAAAAGTGCATTTTCAGCTCTAACCACCATTTTGAAAGTATTTCACGGTCGAAGTCCCACGATGAAAAAGGTCGGACTACGTGCCAACATAGTTTAAACCTGGAAAAAAAGGCAATGGACAGCAGGTCGAGGAGATAACCAAGAGGTGAAAAAAGATTCAATTTCAATTCAATTTCATTTATAGTATCGAATCATAACAATAGTTATCTATAAGACACTTTCTATAATTTACAAAGACCCGACAATTGCAATAATTCCCCCAAAAACAAGCATTTAGTGCAAAAGTGGCGAGGAAAAACTTCCTTATAGGCAGAAACCTCGGACAGACCCTGACTCTTGGTGGGCGGACATCTGCAGGTGCTGGCTGGGGGGTGTGATGAACAGTGGCAATTATAGTAACAATAAAGATAACGGAACTATGACTAGAAATGACAGTTGTAACAGTTCAGGGCATAGTAGGGCGTAGCAGGGCATAGCAGGGCGTAGTAGGGCGTGGTCTGGGTTACACAGTGGTGAGGTGCAAAGATTTCACTATGGCCAAGATATCAATGACCTTTGACTGGCCAAAGTCTCCCTTCACGGCTAGATTATCTAAAGCCTGACAACAGAGCCAAGCAGAGACGCAGAAGTCTAGTATTTCTCTCAGATCACAGGCAGAAAGGTTAACGATAATGTAATCTATTTATATGAATAAAGTGTGTATTTTCTGGTGGTATATAATGATTGTATAAAATAACTGTATAATAAATGAATTGCCTGTTGCTCTGACTTCCCTTGTCATGAAATCTTTTGAAAAACTGTTGAATAGAGAACTTGCCACCAAAACTGAGCACCTGCTTGACCCTTTACAGTTTGCGTATAGAACTGGGCGAGGGGTAGAAGAGGCTACCACCACTCTGCTAAACATCTGGAAGGCAGCAAAAAGCACGCCAGGCTGCTATACGTGGATCACTTCTTTGCACTCCTTCAAAACATCGCTCTTTACTCATTTGCATGCAAACTGTTGCTGTAAATGTTTTCCTTTGTTACTGGACTTTTGTTTTATATACCCAAATATTCTGGAAACTTTTTGTCCTTTCCTTTTATTTATGAATATACCTGCGAGTATGGGTGTAGGTGTGCGTATCTATATTATGTATATATGTATATATATGCATTTCAATCAGGAGAGACTTTGTTGTAGATATGCAAATATTTATTGTAGATGAGCATGATATGAAATGTCCATGAAATGTACAAAGTCTTTGGGGTGGGCGAGGCGGGATGAGGGAGAGCTTTAGCGAGTGTTAATGCTGTATTGTCTTTGTCTCGTCTCGAAGACCCCCTCGGAAACGAGATGCTTCATCTCAAGGGGTTTTCCTTCTAACAATAAAATTTCAAATTAAGAACTTTTAGATTTTAATATTAAGCGCTGGATCCTTGATTTTTTTAACTAACAAAACTCAGAGAGGGAGGGTGAATGGATGCATTTCAGGAGAATTAAGCTCATCTTCAGGGTCCCCTCAGGGCTGCGTCCTTTCTCCGCTACTCTATCTTCTATATACTAATAACAGATTAATTTTAAAGTTCGCAGACGACTCTGTCATAGGCAGTCTTCTTCATGCTGGTGAAAACAGCCATGTTCCTGTTGTTGATGAGTTCGTACAGTGGTGTGACAGTGCATTCCTTCAACTGAATGTAACAAAAACTAAGGACATGAGTATTGATTTTAGGCACAAGCTATCAACCCCTGACATTAGAATCATCATGGGACAGGTGGTAGACTTTGTAGATAACTACAAGTACCTGGGGATTTTTATTGATGACCAGCTGAATTTTAATTATAACACTGATATGCTATGTAAAAAGGGCAAGCGACATTTGTTCTGCCTCTGGAAGTTATCTCAGTTTCATGTTGACCCTCATGATCCTATTTTACAGATGTTATATCGAGTCCGTTTTAACCTTTTCTTTAATCTGTTTGTACCAGAACCTCAGCATCAAGGCCAAAAACGCACTATCCAAGATAGTGAAAGTGAGCAGCAAGATCTTGGAGGTACAGCAGAGTATGCTAACTGATTTGTTCAACAGACAAGTAGGGAGGAAGTCTGAAGCCATTCTGTCTGATAGCGATCACCCCCTTTACTCTGATTTTCAGATTTTGTTCTCTAGCTCCAGGTTCAGATACCCAGGTTCATGAGAAGATCAATACCAGTTTCACCTCTGTGTGTTCATTACATAGATTGGTCAAAGACATGTTCAGTGTCCACAGTCAGCAGACACAGACTACGTTCACACTAATACGCGTCACACCACTGGAGGGGAAAACAATCGGTGCCACAATATGCTACCAAGGGATGAAACGCTAACAAAATGCCTCTAGATAGCTAAATACTGAGTGTCAGGATTCTACGTTTTTTTTTCATTCTTCCCTGACGATGCCTCACATCTTATTGCCTGTATCCACTTTTGTCTTCTTAAAGGCTCAGTTTTTCGGTTCGGCAACTTATACAAACATTGTTCATTGTTCTTTCCCAGCTATTAGGTTTTTTCTGTTGTTTGCTAGCAGAGGGAAACGAATTAACAAGAGGCACCTTCACGCAATAATACCAATAACTATGTTTATTTCTAAATTTCTAAAATTATGAATTATTACAACTTATTTCACTACTAATTGCTGTTAAATGACAAAAACAACCACTAGATGGGAAAAGGGTATTTTACAATAACTTTGAATGCGCCATGAGGCTTACCAGTTTCAAGTAAACGCACCGTCTGTGTTGTTTTTCCAAAAATGACTGCAGACTGTTGTAGGTCACGGTTTTTGAATCCTCTACAGTGAAATACAGTCACACTTTACACGTCTAGCTGTCAGCTTTTTTTACCGTGTTTAATCCAGCTACTAGCTAACGGTAGGCTAACGTAACCTGCTGCCAAGTGTAACGTTGACTAGAGTCACGTGCTGCGATGCTTCTGTTGCCTCTAACGTCTGTTTCGAAACATCAGAAAGCACAGCTGACATTTTGACCACTGGTAGTCAAGGCTGATGTCGTTTGTTTTCTTCTGGAAAAGGGACACGCGATAGAGGGGCGTGACGAATCAGAGGAGACATTGTAACTGTCTGCGTCATCATTTTCAAAAGTCTCTGTTTCCACCCATCCAGACTAAAACCCCGAATTTTTAAACTAACTAACTAAGCTGCAAATTCTGCGTGTCTCCGTTTTAGGTATTCTAAAATGACAGAGTAATGTGACAAAAGTTATGCGTTTTAAAACGAAAGCGTATTAGTGTGGAAGTAGCCACAGTAAGCAAGTAGCTGGTGAACATGGAGCATTTAACAGCTGAAGAGCCAGATATTTCCTTCAGGATTTGTTGGGAAACAGTGCTAAAGGCCAGTATAAGATTAGGGCCTGCATTAGTCAGGTGGCCATAATCACAACTTCAGATTAACTATAATATGCTGTGCCTGGAAATGGTTTGCTGATATGTCAATGTTCAACTTTACAGTTAATGCAGCTTTAGGAATCATCACTTTGTCAATTTATCACACAACAACATAACTTTGACAACAAAGCAGTAGGGTGTCACGAAAACGGATAATTCAGTACCAAGTTGGTTTCAACATTCTTAAAACGTGACGGTACTCGTTTTTCTGCAGTGGCGTAGGTATCGTTGGAAACGGAGGTTTCAATACTTCCGGAACTTATGGGGGTAGCATGAACGCTTAAGTGTTTTAGTCGGTCCACAAGTGGTAAATAACGCCTACAAGCACACGGGAAACACTACAGAAGATGAGAAGAAAGTTGGTACGAGTTGAATATGGAAATACCTCGCATTCAAAGCTGAGAACAACGGAAATTTAAATAATGCTCTGAAGCCAGTGTCCAAATGATGCCATTGTTCATTTCAAACAAAGGGAGGAAACACCTCGAATTTGGCAAAGCACCTGAAAGGCTAGCATTCCTGTGTTCCAACAGCCCTATATTCCAACATTTCTAAGATTTTTTTTCTACTGAAAATTAGACCCTATGTTCCAACAGCCCTATGTGCCCACATTTCTAAGATTGTTTTTCAAAATTAGGCCCTCTGTTCAGATTTTATCCCCATTTCTCCCAATTTGCCAGCCAGTTACACCCAACCTATTATCCAGTAGCAATGGACTACAGATGTACCCTAACCCTAACATAGGGCCTATTTTTTAGAAATGTGGGAACATAGAGCTGTGGGAACATAGAGCCTAATTTTCAGTGGAAAAAAAATTCTTAGAAATGTGGGAACATAGGGCTGTGGGACCATTGGGCTGCGGAAACATAGGGCTGACCCCCCTGAAAGACAGCCAGATTCTCTTCTAAGAATTCAAGGTGAGTGAGTTTCAAGTCATATTAACATCATTTATAAACTGTAACACTTCTAATCCTTGTCCATGCCCTAGATTATGTTTTTTTGAGGCAGCTGGCATCGTTGCCTTGAAACCAGTTAACGTTATGCTCCATGTAATATTTGTGGTAGCCATTAGCGTCATTTGTTGACGCTAATGCATGGCAACGTTATAAACTACCTCCTAATGGGCTACCATGCATCGCCATTCAGCCTGTGTCCTGTCACCAAAATGTAGCCCAATGTCACTGGATTTAATAATTATGGAACTGTTTATGGTTTTAATAAATCTTTTTGGCCTGCCACCATGTTAGTGAATTGAAACTAATGCTTGCACTCGATTTTTTTCACACCGTGGCATCGACTTTGGTCATTGGACATTTATTGTCACATACAGCAAACATCTCCTCACTATCCGTGAGCTGCCTGTCCCCTGAACACACTGTAAAAAAACACGGCCTCTGAGGACAGCCCAGGCTCCACAAACGCCAACATAAATAAACTGTGCCAACCTGACCCACGAACTTTAATAAACAGTCTTCCAACGTTCCAGCCAATAACTGACAAGAAGGATTTGGGGGTGGGGGTTTGGGGGTTAGTGCACGGAAGCACGGAAGGGAGGGAGAGGGGACGGGATGAGGAGGAGGGAGGGGCGAGCTAGCCTTGTTTAGTTTGAAAATACTTCGAATTTCAACAAGAAGTGCCGTCACCCAACATCGCTTAGAGCACCTTTGAGTATCGTGTACGTTTGGTGGTATCGTACCGAAAACTCGATTTTTGTTATCGTGCCATCCCTACAAAGCAGACATGATCTTCACTTTGAAGGATCAAGAAAGTTCAAAGTCTGTTGAAGTTGATTTCCATGATGTACTTTTTAGTTACATATTTGTGTGTCAGATGGGATGGCAATGTCAATTAGTTGGTCCACAACTTTAGTCCAGACTAAATTTAACTACTGGATGGTTTGCCATGTCATTTTAAGAAGACATTCATGGTCCCCAGAGGATGAATCCTACTGACTTTGGTGAATCTGTGACTGTACATTTTCATGATGTACTTTTAGCGTTTAATCACATAGGTGTGTGTCTCATGGGATGACACTGTCAATTAGTTGGTCCACAACTTTAGTCCAGACTATATTTAACTACTGGATGGTTTGCCATGTCATTTTAAGAAGACATTCATGGTTCCCAGAGGATGAATCCTACTGACTTTGGTGATTCTGTGACTGTACATTTTCATGATGTACTTTTAGCGTTTAGTCACATACTGTAGGTGTGTGTCTTATGGGATGGCACTGTCAATTAGTTGGTCCAAAACTTTAGTCCAGACTAAAATAACTACTGGATGGTTGGCCATGTAATTTTAAGAAGACATTCATGGTCCCCAGAGGATGAATCCTACTGACTTTGATGATTCTGTGACTTTTCCATCAGCACACCATGAGATTTACATTTTTTAACTATGGCTTGACATGAAATTTGGCTCAGACTTTCATGTTCCCGTCACAATACATAGTATTCACAATTGTAAGCATGTAAGGTTAGCATTTAGCTGGGGTTTTCTTTTGTAATTTAGACTATATTTCGGTCTCAGTATTTTCATAATGTGTTTTTTTTTCCACAATTAGTGTTGCCCTGTATATTTTACTGAATGCATTTAGGTCTTACACTTTTTACTCCTCATTACTGCACAGTGAGAAGACTCATCAAAATGAAAAATTAGCTATGAAACACTGTTCCAACCCTGCTTTTCAACAGTGCCTTCGAAATAACAGCCTCCACTGCTGCAATGATTCTTTCCCTGCCTCACAGAGAAACACACACACACACACACACACACACACACACACACACACACTAAAACACCCTCCCCTCTGCCTCCTCCGCTCCCTCTCCTCTTTGCTGTGCAGCTTCTATAATTCAAACTCTGTCATGCTCGTTCCAGACTGCTGGCTCCAGCCTCTCTCTCTCTCTACCCTTGCTCTCTCTCACTCTAGGAAAAGAAACGAGAAACGAGGGGGGAAAAAAGCTCTTTGAGGGACAAAGCTGACAGAACCACACACAGACGAATACACCAAGCTGAACTAAATAGCAAATGTGAAAAAGCCTGCTGTGCATTCGGATTCTTGCAGGAACACTGAGCATCATCTGCACTCTTCTCCTCGCTCTACTCTATGTTTTATGTATACTCGTTATTTTACTTTTTGTATCTCCCTCATCTCTTAAGGAGAGCATGTTAATTGACCATTTTAACTCACTTCAAGAGGTACATTTAGTCCCTGCTATTGGTCAAGCTCTAGATTGTATCTTACACATCCCATAATGTAATTTGATAGAACATTTTTGTCAGCTTCCATGCTTCCAACCACCGGTAGTCAAGGCTGATGCCGTTTGTTATCTTTGGGAAAAGGATCACGTGATAGAGCCGCGAAGAATCAGGGTGACTCAACAGAGAGGAAAAAGGGAGAGAGATTGCGCGAACCAGGACCACACTGAACTACAGACTACAGAGACATTGGACCCTATTTTAACGATCTACGCCCATGGCATGAAGCACCTGGCGCAGGTGCATTCAGGGCGTGCAAGAATCCACTTTTGCTAGTTTAACGGCGGAAGAAAGGGTCTGTGTGCCAGGTGCATGGTTCGAAAGGGTTGTACTTAGTGTCTTCATTAATCAGAGGTGTGTTTTGGGCGTAACATGCAATAAACCAATCAGAGTGTCATCTCCCATTCTCTTTAAAAACCAGGCGAGTTTGGACCTTGTCGCATTGCTATTATGAATGTAAGATTTGCTGAGCAGGAAGGAGAGATTTTCAGGAGAATGAACTGATCTGCTCGTTCGTGAAGTGAAAGCGCACAAGCAGATCATATCATAATACTATTTCATTGTAATATTTTGATTTTTTTATCTTTTGCATGTTTGTGTGCTGCTGCGCGTCCCTGTGTGTGTAACAAGTACATGGGCCTAGGCGCATTTTACTAATGCGCTGTTAAAATAACAATGAAATGCTGCGTTATTGACTGTAGACCAGGTTTTTGTTGGTCAATGGTGCATTCACTTTCCGCTGCTTCAAGATAGCAATACGCCAAGAATGCACCTGAACACACCGCCCTGTAAGACCAGCACGCCCATGGGCACACAGATGGGCGCAGGTGCATTTGCTATTTAAACAACGTGGGTGCTGGATGGGAAATTGACAAATGCGTCGGTCTTAAACTAGCAAAGACACTTGCGTCGGGCTTTGCACCAGGTGCAAGATAGGGCGCATTGTGCTGCGAGCTCGGGGGAGTGAAGAGAGATAGCGTTTAAACGGAAATATGAATGAGCGAAAATAAAATTTAACTTCCGAAGCACATATAAATAACCATTGTACTTACAGTACAGGCCAAAAGTTTGGACACACCTTCTCATTCAATGCATTTACTTTTTATTTTCATGACTATTTACATTGTAGATTCTCAATGAAGGCATCAAAACTATGAATGAACACAAATGGAACTATGTACTTAACAAAAAAGTGTGAAATAACTGAAAACATGTCTTATATTTTAGATTCTTCAAAGTAGCCACCCTTTGCTTTTTTATTAATACGGGAAAAAATTCCACTAATTAACCCTGACAAGGCACACCTGTGAAGTGAAAACCATTTCAGGTGACTACCTCATGAAGCTCATTGAGAGAACACCAAGGGTTCGCAGAGTTATCAAAAAAGCAAAGGGTGGCTACTTTGAGGAATCTAAAATATAAGACATGTTATCAGTTATTTCACACTTTTTTGTTAAGTACATAATTCCATATGTGTTCATTCATAGTTTTGATGCCTTCAGTGAGAATCTACAATGTAAATAGTCATGAAAATAAAGAAACACATTGAATGAGAAGGTGTGTCCAAACTTTTGGCCTGTACTGTATAGTTTTATTCTCCTCCACATTTTATTCATTGCAGGTGCAGCAGTAAACAAGGAAGTAGCTACTCTAGTATCGATTTATGACCATTTTATAACGTTGGGAGAAAATTTTTCTTTGTTTGATATCATTTGAAAGTAAAGGTAGGCTTTGCTGTCAACTTCCTGACTAATTTTAAAGAGAAAGAGAAAAAGCTAGGCAGCTGCAACAGTGAACTGCCTGTCGGTCATTTTCTGTATTCAGGTGGCTTGATACTATTGCTACATTTTATAATTTATCCAGAGAAAGCCCCTCAAATTGACATTTTAATCTGCACGCCATCAATTTCAAATGTGAGAGTCAATCAACTTGTAAACCGGAGTACTACCATGTTATATTATAGCAGTCCTATACATAGGTTTTTACTTGGGCGCACCGCCCAGGTAGATTGAGACCCGCCTGGGTAGATAACATCAGAATAAAATTTTTTTTCCCAATCAACAATTTTTTTTACAGCGCACACAGATCAGCGGCCTCCAGCCCCTCCCCCTTGTGAAGTCGCACTCCGTGTGCATGACATCAACACTTTCCCTCAGGCTCAGAGGCTATCGTTAGTGGTAACTTGCTGCTGGTGGTCTTGCCGTGGGATTCACTGTATTAACACACCGTAGAAACGCCACAACCACACCGCTGTGAAAGCTCCCTGAACGTCATTTATCAGAGTTCGGTTGTTACCCCTGTCCGCGGCAGTCTCCTCCACTCCATATCTTTATAATTGAGCTAACCGGAGCTAATCCTCGCTAACTAAGCCTTCAGTTGTCATTTTTCCGTGCCTGTATCCATTAAATATATTTGTGAACTCAAGCCCGAATAAAACCCCAGATTTTATTAAGTTGGCTGTAAAAGTTTTAAACTACAACTCAGAGTTGTTTGAATGACAGACATCTTCAGATGAGATCTTAATGAATGCAACAAGAACATGTAGGCTATAGTAGCCTTCAAAACAGTGTGTTTATGATCCCCAAAACACTGGAGCTAAAAGGAGACAGTGTTGAGATTCTTAATAACATGTAACTGTCTGTATGGATCATAGTATTAAGGTTAAGTTACTATTTATTAGCCAATTAGGGCTCTGTTAATCAGGTATTTTATCTGCTGAACCATAACATTTTAGCCTGGCTCCGCCCTCCTACGTACTTCCGCTCAATTTTCATTTTCTTTCAGTACTCTGTATGGGTTTGCGGTATATTTTTGGGTTTTCTCCGATCCAATCTCTACCGGTCCAATCAGCGAACAGAGGGAGATGCTGAGAACGATGACGTTGAGGTCGTGCGCTAGTTTGAGCTGTTGTTACGTAATGGCGGTGGAGAAAGGTGTGAGCGAAGCCATTCTGTCCATTGTGGCAACGCTGACGAATATCCAGAAGTTAAAGCCCAAGCAAGACCAATCTTTTTTGTCGGAGGCCATGATGTTGTGGCCCTCCTGCCCACGGGGTTCGGGAACAGTTTGATTTTCCAGCTCGCTCCGTTAGTGATGAAGGAGTTGGCTAAGGCTAACGACCAGATTTATGACAAAGCACTACACTTAATCTGTATCATCTTTTAGTCTGATATGTTTAGTATGCAAATATTTATTTTAAAATTATCTGTTTATGTTAAGTAGGCTAGTCATTGCTTTCAATAAATAGTTCATGAACCTTTGTTTGACTAGGTTTTACGGACCCCAGCCATCACGCGCAGCGCCATCACATCCTGCGCCACCCACCACCACAAGTAAATTCTCAACCTGTGGGAAACACTGTAGACGATTATATACAGTACAGGCCAAAAGTTTGGACACACCTTCTCATTCAATGCGTTTCCTTTATTTTCATGACTATTTACATTGTAGATTCTCACTGAAGGCATCAACACTATGAATTAACACATATGGAATTATGTACTTAACAAAAAAGTGTGAAATAACTGAAAACATGTCTTATATTTTGGATTCCTCAAAGTAGCCACCCTTTGCTTTTTTGATAGCACTGCAAACCCTTGGTGTTCTCTCAATGAGCTTCATGAGGTAGTCACCTGAAATGGTTTTCACTTCACAGGTGTGCTTTGTCAGGGTTAATTAGTGGAATTTTTTCCCTTATTAATGGGGTTGGGACCATCAGTTGTGTTGTGCAGAAGTCAGGTTGATACACAGCAAACAGCCCTATTGGACAACTGTTAGAATTCATATTATGGCAAGAACCAATCAGCTAAGTAAAGAGAAACGAGTGGCCATCATTACTTTAATGTCAGTCAGTCCCCAAGTGCAGTTGCAAAAACCGTCAAGCGCTACAATGAAACTGGTTCACATGAGGACCGCCCCAGGAAAGGAAGACCAAGAGTCACCTCTGCTGCTGAGGATAAGTTCATCCGAGTCACCAGTCACAAGTTAACAGCAGGTCAGATTAGAGACCAGATGAATGCCACACAGAGTTCTAGCAGCAGACACATCTCTAGAACAACTGTTAAGAGGAGACTGCGCGAATCAGGCCTTCATGGTCAAGTAGCTGCTAGGAAACCACTGCTAAGGAGAGGCAACAAGAAGAAAAGATTTGTTTGTGCCAAGAAACACAAGGAATAGACATTAGACCAGTGGAAATCTGTGCTTTGGTCTGATGAGTCCAAATTTGAGATCTTTGGTTCCAACCGCTGTGTCTTTGTGCGATGCAGAAAAGGTGAATGGATGGATTCTACATGCCTGGTTCCCACCGTGAAGCATGGAGGAGGAGGTGTGATGGTGTGGGGGTGCTTTGCTGGTCACACTGTTGGGGATTTATTAAAAATTGAAGGCATACTGAACCAGCATGGCTACCACAGCATCCTGCAGCGACATGCCATCCCACCCGGTTTGCGTTTAGTTGGACCATCATTTATTTTTCAACAGGACAATGACCCCAAACACACCTCCAGGCTGTGTAAGGGCTATTTGACCAAGAAGGAGAGTGATGGAGTGCTGCGCCAGATGACCTGGCATTCCACAGTCATCGGACCTGAACCCAATCGAGATGGTTTGGGGTGAGCTGGACCGCAGAGTGAAGGCAAAAAGGCCAACAAGTGCTAAGCATCCCTGGGAACTCAAGAGGTGACTACCTCTTGAAGCTCATCAAGAGAATATCAAGAGTGTGCAAAGCAGTAATCAGAGCAAAGGGTGGCTACTTTGAGGAATCTAAAATATAAGACATGTTTTCAGTTATTTCACACTGTTTTGTTAAGTACATAATTCCATATGTGTTCATTCATAGTTTTGATGCCTTCAGTGAGAATCTACAATGTAAATAGTCATGAAAAAATAAAGGAAACGCATTGAATGAGAAGGTGTGTCCAAACTTTTGGCATGTACTGTATATAGATTATATAATTAATGTGGTTGTTCTGGAGCTTTGATCGTATCACATGATCTTCAGCAGCAGGTTTCAAGCCAACATAAATGAAAAGTTCATGTTGAAAGAAGTGCTCAGAACAAAAGTAAATTTGTTTAACATTTACTGGGCAATCTCTCTGTGGTTATTACAGTCATTTGATGGGAGTGTAAGCTCCAGAACAATTAAGTGGACCTTTTGGTAAAACTGTTTTTGCAAATGTTTACAGTATAACATCATCTGAACTTGGAGAATATGCATTTATAACAGAAAGCAGGTGTGGAGATTGCAAGACATGGATGTTTATCACCCAGTTAGGGTAAAAGTTGGAGTACTCTAAAATGTACCATTATGAAAATAGGCTTGGTGGTTGGGGTTTTAACATGTTACATATTAAAATGCAATTAACATTTACTCAATTACTACATTTCCAACTAAGACACAGTGTAACTAAAAGAGAAGGTATTATTTTCCCCTCTACATTGCGGACAGCTTCACTACAACAGAGTAGATCTGCCCATCTCTTCTCTTTTCCTTCAAGATCTTAGTGTGTTAGTGCCTGAGTATCTTTGGAGATGGAGAGCTGATGGATATAACGTCCTTCTTCTTGTCTGATGACCTCCACACCTGATTGGCAGGACACACACATACTGTGGCTAACTCACCGTTGGCCTCTCTGGGGTAATTGAATCATAATAGAACATTTTCTGTGGCCTGGCCCGGCTCATTGCCCCGCTTGCTCTGATGATGCAACAGCAACAAAAGAAATGGTTCCTTTAGTCACATCAAAGTCATCTAGGACCATAGCAGCCATGAAATTGCTTCATTTCTCAAAATCCAACAAATGTTCTAAATTCACACACATTGGATGGATTGCCTTGAAATATATCTACAGGTAAGCACGTCCTCAGCCATAACCCAAAAACATTCCTGCCTTCCTTTTTGACAGTTGTCTTTTTCCCCTTTGCGCCAGCTCTCAAGTGAAGTTTCAAGTCCTTTTGGATTAAATAAATACCGCCAAAAGGACTTAACTGCTGTAATGTTGGACAAAAAGTTCAAACCTTATAGCTGGAGAATCATGTTAATTTTAGTCTGGATCAGCTGCTATTGCTGGCACCATAGTCTCGACCATAGCGAAACCTTCCTCCACAGCGCTGCGGAGGAGAGTCTGGCTAGTCCACATAGAATTCCGGGATGGGAGAAAAACGTGCTCTGGTTTATTGGCATTTCTTTAAACCAATCAAAATCGTATTGGGCGGCGCTAAACGCCACATGGAGCCACGGTGCCGCTTGCTAAATAGCCTTGGGAAGGAACTCAGATTGGACAGATAGTCTAGTTAGCTGTCTCGATTTACCCCGCAGAGATCTGAGCATCGGTTAACCATAGTCCTCATAAATCCATCGGAGTTAACAATTCAAACACAAAGAAAGCAGAAAGAAACAGACATCTGGCCGAAAAGAAGGAATTTCCAGCGGCAGCGGCGCAATCCCGGAAGTGGAACGTCTTGGATATATACTACTGGCACTATGACCAGGAGGTGATGGAGTGGCAGAGTACATTTCATCAGCCATCAACAGCAGCATACACCTCGGCCCACCTAGGAATCATGATGTTCATGTTCATGCAAGCAGGTGAACAGCACCAACCACAGTCCAGGGTGCCAACAGGCCCAGCCACTACAGAAAATGACTGTCAGTTCCATGTGGACCTGGGCTGGCAGCTCAATGTCCATGATTTCAATGTTTCAGAATTAGTTTCCTCCCTTTGTGCTTTTAAGCTGCAGGTTATACACTGCACCAAATGTGTGAAAGCAGGTGGGTGGGTGGATGAGGTTTCATGCTGCTCGCGCAAAACCAGAGGAAATCAAACATCCAAGGGTAAAAAAAAAGGGTGATTACATAAAGATGGCAATGAAATTGTCTAACTCGAGGGATGATGAGGTTTGGGAACTCCTGTCGTTAAGGGCCGACGCTAGCCTGGTTGACACCAGACCCTTCTCAGTTGGAACTGAGAGTGGGTCTGGGAAAGCTTCATAGACAGTTCATTTCCAAAGGGGCGTCACCAACGGATGCCACTCAAATGCCTCTGGACGCAATTGGATAGTCCTTCAACCAATCAGACCAACGGTCCGGGTGACGCTTTTCACATCCAATATCCAACTAAAAAAAATTTGATTCTGGTTTTTGGTGTCGTCCCTCCACGCCCTACTTTGTCCTTGCAGGAGTTGCATATTGCAAACTTGTTATCTTCTGCACACACGCTGAAGAATTTCCAAACAGCTGACATGTTGCAGGTTAATTCAAGAGGTTCCCTGTGCAAGAATAGCGCAGACACACACCGCAAGCGGGTACGCACACACACACGGCGGAAAAGTTGAGAGAAAGGAAAAAGAGACAGAGACCGTGTGTGCGTGCGTCTTTGAGAAGAGAACTGTAACTCGTATAACTTATGTTGTCAGTTAATTGTAGTATTGACCTGCATGAAATCGGCATATGTCACACTGACCTGCGGGTCGCCGAGCACGTGAAGCACGGTTTCGGTAGCCTTCATGTTGAATGTAAACCAAAAAGCTGCTCGCCGTCGCTGCGCTATCCTCGTCGCGTAAAGCCCGCCTCAACAGTTGTGATTGGTGTAAAGCCCGCCTCAGCGGTTGTGATTGGTGCCTCAATTTTGAGGACATTGGAAATGGGTTTGAATGGGCTCTTCGCCAGACTGACTTGCAGAGCAAATCTCAAATTTGCCGGAAGTTCGTCAGGGTTTACCCAGGCTAGGCCGACGCCGGAATCATCAACAAATTCAAGGAACGGCAAGAGACATTTATGAGAAAATTATGAACCGCTCCACGACACGTCCTTACGCATCTGACACGCACTATCTCCTGTTGTGTGCTACGTGTGAAAGGGAAACCCTGGACTCTGTCAGGACGTAATTCCTCGAACATAGTCTGGAGTTCATACTTGAAAATGGCTATGATCACATGGCGACCTGTGGCAGCAATAAGGAAGATTCTCTGATAATAACCACTGTAAACTACACAAATGAAAAAGGTAACTTATCCTTGAATGTGGTTTATTAGTTAGGTGGCATTAATATTCATGGGTATAATGTCATATTTTGAAGAGGGTGGGCTTGCTACAAGTCATTAGTCATTAGTTGTTAATTGTCATATTTACATTTGACAACTTTTCCATTGTTGGAATCATAATTTGTCAAAACTAAATAGAGGTGAACACAAAAGACATGCCAGGTTGATTAATAAGCTTTTTTACGTTTTCCCTTTCGCTGTTTTTTGTTTGTTTTATTTGGATCCCCATTAGCTTCAGCATCAGCTAAAAAGCTATTTTTCCTGGGGTCCTACAATCTATCATGTGACAATACAATTTACAATATTATATTACACACTGTACACACAAGACATTACTTCACATTTCACAACATTTGAAAATACAAATCATATTTTACAGTTAACACAGTAATCACACAAACATAAATAAATAAAGAAATTAAATAAAAATTACACTACTCCGAATAGATCCATTTCAAAAATAATATGTAACGGAAAAGCCCTATATTGAAATCTTTTTTAAATTGATATTAAATATTGAATTCTCTTTGAAGGTAATATATCTTAAGTGATTTTTTAAAACCATACTGAGTGTTTTGTTGTTTGATAAAATTTGGGAGAGAGTTCCATTCACACATTGCACTATACCTAACTGAACGTTGAATTGATTTGGTTTTCACTTTAGGTAAATAAAACTATCTCCTACTGCATGACTCGTTGGATAATGATGTGCATCAATACTAAAAGATAATTTTGTATATAAAATAAAAGGTGTTTTATATGTTGTAACATTATATAAAAAAAAACATTAGTGAATACACCAATCTATTTTTAACTTTAAAGGTCCCATGGCATGAAAATTTCACTTTATGAGGTTTTTTAACATTAATATGCGTTCCCCCAGCCTGCCTATGGTCCCCCAGTGGCTAGAAATGGTGATAGGTGTAAACCGAGCCCTGGGTATCCTGCTCTGCCTTTGAGAAAATGAAAGCTCAGATGAGACATTTTGGAATCTGCTTGTTATGAGGACATAACAGGCAAAGGTTACCTCCCCTTTCTCTGCTTTGCCCGCCCAGAGAATTTGGCCCAACCCATGAGAGAGAGACATCATGGCTTTCAAACGAGAAAAGTGGCAGTTGGTCAAGGCCAAAAATAAAGCATAAAGTACTTGTTTAACGGTCTGTGGTGTAAAGTGTTTTGCGCACCTTTTAATAACAGACAAAGTGTTGCCCATTTTAGTTACCAGTTTCTGAACATGTCTATCCCAACACAATCTGTTATCAATCATCACTCCCAAAAGTTTAACCTCTTCTCTTTGCTCCACAAAATTCTGCTCTATACGGAGTTCAAGTTTCGGTTTGGAACGTAAAGAAAAATGAGTTCCAACCACTAAACACATAGTTTTAGATACATTAAGAATTAATTTGTTACTCCTTATCCAGTCCACAATTGACTGTAGCTCTCTCTGTAGTTTTATATTTAAATCACCAATATCAGATCCTGCTAAATACTGTATATAGTGGAATCATCAGCAAACATTGAAATGCTTGCTTTATCTAAAACAGATGGAAGATCATTGGTAAAGATTGTGTAGAGGAGTGGCCCAAGACAACTTCCTTGAGGCACGCCATGTTCTACCACCCTTACCTTCGAAAAACTTCCATTAAAATAAACTAGTTGTTTTCTGTCTGTCAAGTAACTTTCCATCCATAATAATGCAGCTTGTGAAAAACCGTAATATTCCAATTTTTTTAACAGTAAGTTGTGGTCAATTCTATCAAATGCTGCAGTAAAATCAAGCATTACAACACCTATTATTTTCCTCTCCTCCATATCCTTGAACCAGTCATCAACCATCTGAGTCAGGGCAGTGGCTGTTGAATGTTTTCCTCTATATGCATGCTGAAAATGTGTAATTAAATCATTATTTAAAAAATAAGACTGAATCTGTTCATAAACAATTCTTTCCATTATTTTACCAAGAATAGGTAATAAACTTATTGGTCTACTATTTGATCCAGAAAAAAGCCATTTTCTTATTTTTGGGTATTGGCACAACTTTACATATTTTCCATGCTTGCAAACATATATTATCCATAAAAGACATATTAATTATATGAGCAACAATAGGAGCAATGATTGAAACTATTGGCTTAAGCAACTTATATTCAAGATAGTCAATACCAGGTGGTTTGTTTTTACAATTCATCAGAAGTAATTCCACTCTAGAACTACTAACATTCTTGAATTTAAAGCTACATGTTTTACCTTCCATTATATTATTTATCAATGTATTTGATAAATCTGTTTTGTGTATCTGTGTAGTATTTTTAAGATTAATTATTTTATTTATGAAATAATCGTTAAGATGATTCGCTATATCACTAGGTTTAGTAAGAAATTCACCTTCATTTTCTAAATAAACTGGAATTGATTTATTATTTCCTCTTAATATATTATTCAATGTATTCCCATAGTTGTTTACTATCATGTTTTATTTCTATAATTTTCTTATTATAATACAATTTCTTAGTTACAAAATGTCTAAATCTACAATATATTTGCCAGTCCGATTTGAGCTTAGATATCATTGCTGCTTGTTTAGCTAGATCTCTCTCTTTCATAAGATCTTTTAAATCTTGATCTAACCAGGGGGTGTTGACATTTCGAACAGTAAACTTTTTTATTGGTGCATGATTTTCTACCAATGTCATTAAGGTTTGATCAAACAGCTGAAATGCTTTCTCTGGATCCTTTTGTAAAAATACCTCTGACCAATCTGCATTTCTGACATCATCTTCATATTGTAATAGATTGAATCTTCTAAATGACCTTTTCATTATTACGTTTGGACCTGATTTAGGAACTTTTGTTTTCCTTACAATTGCAATAAGATTATGGTCAGTACAACCAATTGGCACAGATAAGCAATTTGTGCAAAGTTCTGGTCTATTTATAAACATGTGCTGTGAAGAAGTTTACTCATTTTCCAAGAAGAGTTGTGTTATAAGCCCCTCCTCTGTTTATCTCCTTATATCATATTAAAAGTTGAATGCACTTGAATACCTATCAAAAAATAGCCCACGTTGACAATGAAGGCTCATTGTTTACATTGGTCCTGTTACTCTCTTTCTCTTCATTCTCTTTCTCTTTTCGCGTCACCTGCAAATTCTACAGAGAGCTACTGCTCCTGATAAAACAAGACTGGAGAATATTATCATCACCTTTTGAGTTAATATGACGAGCAGTCTATTGGATGTGTCTATTTACACATCCAGCAGACACAGAGCTACATTACCATTCATTTTAAAGTGATGGTTCGGAGTAATTTCACCCTAGGGTCCTTTGCACCATGACCCCCCCACCCCCCGAAGCTTTTTTCACCTGGGTCGAACATTGGGAGAGATAGTGTAGAGTAGCGTTATCAGCTGAATAGCTTAGCGCAGAGGCTAATGGACCCACGTTTGTATCTCATAAGTTACCCCACTAAGCAGAAGCCAACAGGCAAGTGTTATTTACATAAACTTCTGGTGTACTTACAAACTTTCCAATCCATCGTTTTATGAGTACATAACCCAGGCACGGCATTATGGGTGGGCCTGACGGGCCTAGGCCCACCCACTTTTCAACAGGCCCACCCAAAACTTTTCTTCAAAAAAAACAAAAAAACTTTTAATATTATAATTTGGTGAAGAATTATTAAAAATCGACAAATAATCTCATAATTTGTGCTAAAATAGTCTAAATGTTTAGTTTTCAAAAACAATTTTGAAAAAGCTGGTCATGTCTATTTTTATGTTTCTGCACAAGTTCAGCAGACAGTGAGGTTTGGGAATGGATGTAGCTTGTCGGTATGCTAGGCTAGCTCCCAGTGATCTGAGTGTGAAAATCATTTCCAGTAAAGGACAATGTTGCAACAGTCGTTGTTTAGGTACCTTAAACGTGCACGAAGAGTCATCGCTGCAACCAGGAGATGAAGGAGAGCTGAGATCCACAACACCGAGCACATCTTCTCTGCCAGCCCAGGATGCTAGCACGGTTAGCGCTGTTAGCGCGGCTAGCGCGACCAGCGCCGGTGCTATAGTGCCTTTGCCTCTGCCTCGCGAGTGGATGATATAGCCCCTATGGATATAGCCCTGTGGATCTGTCTTCCGTGGATGATCCAGCAACTCAACCATGCTAAAGTATCCAGTCGCTTCTTCTGCTTTAGGGAGTTTAATTGGGTAGGACCGCCAGAGGATAACAGTAAGGTATGTGAAGGCTACTCTGCCTTTGTTGTATTATGTCGTTATACGAGATATATGGATTAAAATAATCGATTCATGACTCAGAGCTGCAGGCGCAATTCTATTTCTATAACAGCTTGTTGCTGTTGTCAAGTTGTTTTTCCTTCTTGTCTCTTGTTATGGTCAATGATGCTTTAGGGCTTGTTAATGTGATATCTTTCTTTTTATAAAACATGTTTATAACATTATCACACTAAAGTAACAGTTTGTCTCGGTAGAACTTGAGTCTTGTTTTACATGACAGATGACGTTGTCAATGAACAAGTTCTGTGGCCGAGTATTGATTGAAACTGTCGGGCAGTGTTGTTGATTTGTATTGTTAGACAGAATTCAGTTAGACAGAATTGTGAAATATTCTGCCTCATGTTATACGAGCAGAACTAAACTATGTTTTGGGGAAATATTAGATTCCTGACCACTTTTACAGTCTATAGGCCTTAAGTTAGGAGAGATGCGCTATAGCACAGCCAGGTATGGTGCGTAATGGAGAGTCCATAGCGCTCTTCTTTTAGTCAGAACCAAGGAGAGCGATCGTGGATAGGTTCGTCCTTTGCACCGAAACTTTTTACAATGCAACAACCTATTTAAAGAGCATCAAGCTATTACAATCTTTATTATGTGAGCACATAATAATATAAAAGTATATTAGTCAGTCATTTATTAGGTTAAACAGAATTTGATAACGTTTTTAATTTAAGGCCCACCCACAATTGGTCTGGCCCATCCAAAACTGGAATCCTGGCGCCGTGCCTGACATAACCTATTTGTACTACTGTAGAAGTTTGGTATCATTTCGGGCATTATAAGTGGGGTAACTTAAGAGATACAAACGTGGGTCCATTAGCCCTTGCGCTAAGCTATTCAGCTACTCTACGCTAACTCTCCCAATGTTCGACCAAGGTGAAAAAAGCTTCTGGAGGGGTGTTTGCCTCGAGGTCATGGTGCAAAGGACCCTAGGGTGAAATTACTCCGAACCATCACTTTAAAATGAATGGTAATGTAGCTCTGTGTCTGCTGGATGTGTAAATAGACACATCCAATAGACTGCTCGTCATATTAACTCAAAAGGTGATGATAATATTCTCCAGTCTTGTTTTTTCAGGAGCAGTAGCTCTCTGTAGAATTGAATAGAATGAAAAAAGCTTCTGGGGGGGTGTTTGGCTCGAGGTCATGGTGCAAAGGACCCTAGGGTGAAATTACTCTGAACCATCACTTTAAGTTGTGATTTTTTTTTTTAACCTGATGGATGTAATTCCAATATTCATTCTCTTTTTAGTTCTTTTGCTACTAAAGGTCTTTACACACTGGGGGCGTGACGAATAAACAACACTAAAAACTTTTTATACCGGCAGCGATGCAAATTTGCAACAGTTGTTCTTATTAAAGGGTTTGAATATTCGCAGCAGCTCGACAGTTTTAGGTCCTTCTGGGGACGCTGCTGAAGCGGGACAGAAAGTGACGGGAGATGCGGTGTGAGTGTACGAGAGAGAATGAACGGGCCAGAGGACAGGGCCCCCGGATTGGGCCCTAATCGGGAGCACTGGGAGAATGAGTATGGATACATATTGCTAAGCCTCTGTCATTGATTGACAGATCCTTGTTTCATAACTATAGCAATAAAATTATCCATGATACTTTTTATTTATTTGTTACAAACTGTCAACTGGTGTAAATGGCAGAGTTTTGGACGGAGGCTCAACGAGTGCTTTCGCCATTTCATCACTAGAAATACAACTGCAAGTTACTATCACCAACGCTATCCTCATTCATATTTACAGTACATTTAAGCCCAGGTCAGAGCAAAGAATTGCGATAAGACAAACCCGTTTTAGAACGTCACAGGGAAAAGTTGCAGCGGTCTGAACCGGCCCGTCTCACCCCTCAGTCACATTAGCTACAAGAGACGGCGACAAAGCGGCAGGCTGCCATTCATTTTCAATGGGAGTGGCTGTTTGCTAGCGACAAGCGATGAGTTTGCCGCTGCCTTGTGGCAAGGCGGGGCAAAAATAGACAAAAAGATTAGATTAGATTAGATTAGATTAGATTAGATTAGATTAGATTAGATTCAACTTTATTGTTATTGTGCAGAGTACAAGTACAAAGACAGCGAAATGCAGTTTGCGTGCATAGGCGGGACAAGGAAGGATAGGCAGAATAAATAGGGCTATGTAATATGAACAACATGTACAGATATGTGCAATATAGTAGCAGTGACATTATAATAGTAGTAAGAATAATATAGATATAGATATATGCGGTGTATTAACAAAATATATAATAAAAAAAATAGAATAAATATGAAAATACTGAGTGATCCATATAAACAGATATGTACAGTATGTACAGCTATGTGCAGTGTGGTAAGAAGTCTATTTTATGCAAATGCCGAGTGATGCGACAAAGCGAGAGGGCAGCGTGACGCATGTACGTTGGTAGCTTGAGTCTAAGAAAATCATTCAAGATGGCAGAAACGCTTCAGGACATCGTATTTCTGTATATATCTGATGTGTTTGGCATTTTATCTCATATATGTGACTCAGCTGTTCAAGTCGCAGAGGCTGGTTTTAGAACATAAGGGACGTCACCTAGCCTGGATGCCAGCCGAACTTAGCCCGCCCACAACATTCAAGGTCGACTAGAATCTGAGTATGACCACGTCAGGCTAGACGTCACCTGTTTCAACAGCCAATAGAGAAGTCAGCTGGTAAAGTCAGCTATAAACTATACAAATAAAATGCTCCATAATCCATTTAATTTTTTATATTAGAAACAGCTGGTCAAAATGGCAGAGTTTTAGACGGAGCCTCAACAACCGCCCGAAAGCACGGTAATGATATGGTCGCGAGATAGACGGCAGCGGCGTTAGAACCAGAGAATCAGAGAAATAAAACGTTATCCACATTTATATTCAGATGCAACAAATGATATATCCAGCTACAAAAGGCCTAACAGTCGGAAGTTAGAATGGAAGTACAACGAGGCGTGGTTATGAGATGTTATACCATCTCGTCTCGTCGCATTGGTGTGAACTGGCAGCTTTCAGAACGCTGCGGACCGGCTCGTTGCAAGAAGTTGCAAGTTTCCACTCGTCTCGTTGCGACTCTTTGGTCTGAACTGGGCCTTATGCCTCTGCGAGGATTTGACTGTGCATTGGCAGTCGAATCAGGTTCTTCGATCGAAGCATTGAAAATGTGACTATTCAGGGTCCCCCCTATATGAAAGTAGCAATTGATGACATAAACTCTGAGGTAGCCTAATAAATTAGGTTAGTAGAATTTCATTCCTGAGGCTATTTTGCAGTAACCTGACTCCGCCAGATCGATTGCTTTGCATTTGCTCGGCATATCCATCTGGGAACTTTCCGTTGGAGAACTTTTGGGAAGGGGTGGAAATACTGGTTAGCCGATTGGATAAACCATCTGTCTATCACCACCTATAGTTGCCGAAAACTGAAGCCGAAACCAGTCGAGAGAAGAGCAAAAACATCTTTGCCTCAAGCGCCGTTTTTTGCTCTTCTTTCAATGAAGGAATACTTTCTAATTCAGATAAAACTTGAGCAATAGCTACGCTCATCTCATCTGCGTAAGCCGGCACATTGTTCAGACTAACAGTCGCTTCTCGTTGCGTCACACCTAAACCCGCTTCAAAACCAACGCTGATTGGTCAGTCGTTTGGCTAACGGCTCCAAATTTTCTCTATCTTAAGATGCCAGACTGATCTGCGAGTGGAAAACTGGAGCTCACCAGATCAGGACAGTCTCACAGGGCTAATTTTGCAGAGGCAGCGCTGTGGAGGAAGGTCTGGCAATGACTTCACAGATAGGAAAACAGTGTTGCAATTTAGGATACAAATAAAACAACTTTCTTCAGAGTTCTCACAGAATGGAATATGGGATGTAACATTATTCACAACAGTTATAATGCTAACATTTGCTAGAAATCTCCAAGATATCACTGGGGGTAAGTGAGAAAATATGATTTTTTGAAATTTGGGTGAATCTATCATTTAAAAAATGGACTGGTTCTATGGCTTTACAAGGCTTTGATAGTTCCCACTGCAGGAAAGCGTAAGGAGAGCCTATAAAACCAATTAGAAGCTAGATTAACTAACAGGAACTATTCAGTTTGTTGTACAAAAGTATTGTCTTCCTGTCAACCATGCACTTGTTGTCCCTCCGGTTCGGTTTGCCTGTTTATAAAGCATAAAGTAGCTTCTTAGTGATTACCCAATTTTAAGTTATATCTTTTTAGCCAACTTCATAAGTTGTTACCACTAGTTTTACACATCTTTATGGAATTGACGGTGAATAAACATCATTTACATGAAATTATCGGTAAATTTTGAGTAAAATGAGCAGAAATTAGGAATGATCTTGACTAATAGTTGAGGTCAGAAAAACATATGTTTATGGATGATCACAGATTTTCTCCCAGGTAGATCATAAAAGTAGTGATCATCAATTAGCGGATGGAACCATCCATGTTATTCTTGGGAAATTTGGTTGAAAAGAAAGCCACATAAAGTGACCCCTTTGAATACGGGTCAAATTTGACCCGAGGACACCATGAGGGTTAAAATATCGCTCAAATGTACAAGTTTTCCACCATACCTGCAAACTCTAGACTCTGGCTAACTGTTCAGAAAGGACTTGATGCTAAAAGAATCGTTAAAATCGTTTCTAAACGGCTGTTGAAATAAACCAACAGCAGTCCTCATTCAGACACAGAAGGCGAGCAGGGAAAGGAGACAAAGCTGGAGGGCTGTGAGCAGAATGTTTGCAGGCTTCTTTCGGCTCCACCGTTCCCCCCCTCCCCTCATTCCCTCCACCCCAGTTAGCTGGAGACAGGCTGTTTGAAAAAAAAAAAAAAATGGAGGCAAAACAGAGTTACACAAAGGCAGTGCTTGCTTTCTCCATCGCCAGCTTACTAATCGGCGTCTTTGCTGTTGCTCGATGCGTGCCTGTCGCCTGTTACACGGCAGCATTGCCATGGCGACAGGGGTCTGAGTAATCATTTGTGCAATGACCCCTATTCTCTAGAGGGAAGACGGAGGGATGGAGGAGCTGGGGGGGGGGGGGGAGGCTAGAATGAAAGCAGAGCCAGCAAAAAGCAGAGGAAGGGAGGGAGTATGGGAAGAAGAAGGGAGGAGGGGGGAAGAGAGGGAGGGAGGGAGGGAGGGAGGGAGGGAGGGGTTGGGGGAGCGGCAGAGCAAAGCAGCAGGACCCAGACAGAAAAAAAAAGGAAAAAGAAAACAGATTTTCTTTCTACTGGCAGCAGGGAAAGAACCTTTTGTTTTTTGTATAACGAACAGAACTCTCTCAAAAAGAAGGGAGAGGGAGAAGAAAAACTGGGATTCAGCAAATGATAATAGTGGGAGGATAAATGCTGGACTAGAAAATGAATTGTGCATGTGGTGGACAACAGAGGGAGATAGATGAAGGACAAGGGAAAGACAAAGGCTTTTCAGACAGTAAGAGAGCTAATTTGCAGTGTTTATTACACTCCACAATATGGAAGAGTTACTGGAGCTGGTGCTGGAGGAAAGATCATAGAGTCTCTGAGATGAAAACGGTTCATCTGGGGAGCAGGAATCCACTTAAATAACGTAACTGTCTTAGATACAGATAGTTGTTGGGGGAAGGGGGAATTTTGGATTGATGGTGATAGTCACTCTAAGAAATAAATCTGTAAAATAACAGAAAATGTTCTGGCAGCTCATTATCCCAGACAGTTTTTTCACGTAATTAAAAACTAAAGTTGTGTTTGTAGCTACAGTTAAAATACAGAACATTTTCTGTTAGGCCTATATACAATTCTGTCATACAAATCTGCTCAGTTAGTAGCCTAAACTTCTAAAAAAACATACAAAAAAGTGACAAAATCTTCGAAAAAAGCATCAAAAAGGTGGAGAAAAGCGACAAAAACGACAAAAACAAATTCAAAAGTTGTGAAAAAATAAAAAAACCTCCAAAAAAAGTGACAACATGGACTTCTTTAATTTCCCAAAAACAACTAAGGATGTTGTCGGAGCACAAATTATGCAATTCAAAAATGTCAAAAAACTAAAATACAACTGAGAATCACATTCTATGGACAATTTCTGTTAAAATACTGTTATACACAGACATTTCTTAGAGTGTAGGAATCATCCTCTGTAGCGTAGACCTTGGAAGTAGGGGTACACCAAACTGTGTTTTTTTAAATAAAGAATTGACTTTCTGTCTTTCATATTTCCTTACAACATAAAAAAATATATGCTTTCATAGTGATTGTCAGAAATGATAAGCCTGTCCCCTCATGTGCACATGCACTTTTTATTAGGGGTGTATAAGGTTTCATGATTGATATAAGCAGAGCTTTCTATAAGCGTCAAACAGCTGACTACTCATTTAAGTCTATAGCGCACTACTTTATTGATTTAATTTTGGAATATTTTTAAATACTTTTGATTAACAAGTAGTGATTAGTCTATATCGACAAAGCTCGACAAAGTTAGCTGCTCCTCAGATCTCTGCCGGGTAAATCCAGACAGCTAGCTAGACTATCTGTCAAATCTGAGTTTCCTGTTGCACGACTAAAACTACTTTGGAACACAAGTTCCATACAACTTTCTTCACAAGTAAAATAAATGATCAGTTCACTATTTTCATTGGATTTGGGTGTTTTATTAAATTTTATTGCATTTGAAAAAGAAAACATTTAAAAGAACGTTGAAAATATTGAGAAAAATGTTTTAAAAACATCACAAAAAAAACTTCGGCAAAAGTAACAAAATCGTCAGGAAAAGTGACAAGTCAAAATCCACCATGGCTGCCCCGTGACTCATCAGTTGTGAAAGCTGTAGTAACATACAGTTGTTATTATTAGGGCTGTCAGCATTAATGCGTTAATCACGATGCGATTAAGGGCCGAGCATAACGCGTTAATTTTTTTTTAATCGCATGCCGTCATTTATTTTCACATTACTCGGCTTCGTGTCGTGCCTAACAGGCTACTATTTTGACTCTTTGCCACACTTTGCCATACTTCATCGTAACACATCCTGCTGCTGCAGGCATGATGGAAGAAGACAGCAGCAACACAACTCTGAGTGGCGCTTTTTATTTTCCAAAACCAGACCGAATAGCAACGTGGATTTCGGTGCCTCATTCCGGTGCCACTGATATGCCTGCACTTCTCTCTGATGCTCTGAAACAGATGTTACAGGCAACAGAAACATCGCTGCATGTGACGCTAGTTAACACTACACTCGACAGCAGCTAACGTTAGCCTACCGCTAGCTAGTAGCTGGATTAAACACGGTTACAATGCTGACAGCTAAAGCTAAACAGTGTAAAGTTTGTCTGTATTTCACTGGAGAGGATTCCAACAACGGGATGTAACAATCTGAATCTGCCGTTGTCGTAAAATCACAGACGTTCAATGAAACTGGTAACCTACAGCCTCGTTGTGCATTAAAAGTTATTGTTAAATGGCCTTTTCCCATCTGGTGGTTGTTTTTGTCGTTCAACAGCTATTTATTAGTGAAATAAGTTATTGTTATAGTTATTACATTATTATTAAATCATTTAATTCTGACCATATGGCCTTAGCAATAAACAAGCCGTTCTTTAATGTCGCCAACTGTTGTTTAGTACCCTTCTTTTTTTTTTTACTTTATTAAAAAGTATTGGTTCAGGCACCATTAAGGCACCGGTACCATTTTAAAAGTACAGCTTTAGCACCGGTATCCAAACCAAACGATACCCAACCCTAATATTGACTCTAGATTCAAATGTGGGACTAGATTCACACATTTTTCTTTTGTTTACAGTAAATAAATAAATAATAAACAAATACAAATCTTAAAATCCAGTTCATAAAGTCACTTTCTTTGCATTCATTTGATTCCCAATCAAGATACACTGCTTTCCATTGTTAATATGTACTTAAAATCAGTTCTGAAATGCAAAATAATAGAATTTTAATCATGTGATAAAACATGCGATTAATCGCGATTAACTATAGAAATTCAGCGATTAATCGCGATTGACAGCCCTAGTTATTAGCACTTCTGCCTTATTTGTGTCATTCAACTCGGGTGCGTCGTCATTCCCAGCTTCGGCTTCTGAGTTCCGAGGTAAATGGAACGCACTATAAAAACAACTAGCTAGCCTGGCATCACTAGCACCAGCATATCTGCAGATGGACCAGAGGTCAAACCAGTGTCAGTGTTTTTTTTTTTTTAAATGGCGAATAACGATTCCTAAAATTTCAAAAAATACATATATTTTTACCAATGTAGGCCAATATCCTAATACTACATCAAGCCATTCATTTTTCTTTCATTCAATTCATTTAATTTCCATTTCCGTCTCTCATATACACTCACACAAACAGCACTGTTACATATAATTGCACTGATGATAGCAATATAATGCTTTTTATTTACTTGTGTTGACACAAGGTGAGGATATACGGTATATTTTAATCTGGTGTCATTTCACATAAAAAAACTGCAATTTTATGCACTAAAATGTATAATGATTTTTTTGAATGCCACTCAAATTTTAAAAATGCCGAGACTTTTTAGACAGTGCCCTGACTTTTTAGGCAATGGGTCAAACTAAAAGTGAGCCCACCCTCACAGTTTCAGTAGGAACCAATGGGTCTGAGGCTACGATAGGGGAGGGAACACAAAGAATAAGCGTTGTTGGTTTTGGCTTGTTCATGATTAATGGGTGGTTCTCAACATTAATATATTTCACAACTTAATAGGATGTCTCAGGGTTGGGTTATTCTCATTCTAAACTAGTTTGTACGACGTGTTGTCTGACCACATCAGAAATCAATAGTGACTATAGCTGAGCCAAACAGCCACGCTCAAAGTCAGAGTGTAAAGCCTGCTGTCTTGTATACGGTGAAAGCACTGACCTCTTTGGACAAAAAGGTTCAATGTGTTGCAATCTGACCACCGAACATCACAGCTGCGTGTGGTCAGGTGTGAATAGTTGCACTTGGGAGTTGGGACCACACCCGGCTGTGACATTGCACCCTCTAAAGTCTTGCAGTTATTGTGTCGCCGAACATGCAGAAACTGCTAAATGGCAGCATGATCAAACTGGGTGCAGTTACTCCGTCAAAGGGGATTAGAGGAGTGGATGTGATTGGCCATTATTGAAGCTCGCCATCATTAAAACTCCACCTGCTGACACTGCAGTTCTCCCAGTAATAATGTATTCATCCTGCTCCCTCTGCTCTCTCTCTTCCAGCCACTGCCATGCTGCACCAGGACAGTGGTTATGCCCTTGTTAATATTAGTTAACACCCACTGGTGCCCTGGGTTTGTGATGGCAATTGTGTTGGTGCCTAGTTTCAAGAAATATTATTGAAATGGCAAATTTCTAAATATATAGATACATTGAATATTAACCATATAGCAATTATTAAAGCTGCACCAATTATACATACACATTTATATATATTTATATTACAAATTAGTCAATGGACTTTGTATATATCTGCCTTTAGTGTGTAGGATTTAGGGCAATATATTGGCAAAAAAGGCCGAAAATGCCCCAAAAACATAATCTTTAGAATGAGCAGTTTATATCTACATACTGAGCTGGTCCTCTTCTGCAGAGGCCGCCATGTTGCGCTGCCATATTTCTACAGTAGCCCAGAACAGACAAACCAAACACTGGCTCTAGATAGTTCCATTTGTGTTTTTGTGTTGGCCACCTTGTTCTCTTACACGCTTGGCACAGGTGAGAAGTTTCAGTTGGTTGCAATATGCAACCTCACCGCTTGATGCCAGTAAATCATACACACTGAACCTTTAAAGAGTCAGTTTACCTAAATCACAAAAAAAGAAAGAAAGAAAAAACACAGAAGGTGATGTCACCGTTTTCGTTGGAACTACTAATGAAATAATCCCTACGAAAATTGTTCAAAGCGAGGTATCTGGCTTATCCAGAATAACAGTAGTCCCTTTCACACAAGCACTGCAACCCTGAACGTATCTAGACATTAAACGGAGGAGCTGTATGTGAGAACACAAACGTCTGAATCAGTTGGACAGGACATTGAATAGACTTATCCTGCCAGCTCACTAGTACAAAATCCAATGTAATGTCCAATTAGCCTTTCGCCAAGCCCCGCCCCCCTTAGTTACTGTTGCTACGTCCGACAAACAAATGGTCAAACACGAACACGACCAGCGCGACAGATTACTGTCTATGGACAGATTGCCATGACGGGATGTGCGTGTCAGTGACCTTTTTTGGAGCAATACCTCCGCGATATCCTCCAGATCGAGGCAAAAGGGGTTACAGTATGCAGTGGAGGGATATATTCAAATGTTCGACTTTGTTGTAAACTGACGAAAAATAAAGTTGGGGAGCTCAAATACACAACACAACAGCAGCTAATGTAGCTAGCATTAGCTAACATGTTAACTAATGTTGGCTAAAGCTAAAGGGCTCGTTAAACTTAGCTTAGAGAGTAGGTTAACATTCTGGCAATGATATCCATGGTAATCATAACTTTGGTCCAATTTGTGTTCTTGCCTCTAGTTAGTAAATATAGACAACACGGTAACTAGCTAGTTAGCTGTTAGCTTTCCCTTTGAGCAGACGTATTTATGCTTCGTAATGTTCAACACATTTAACTGGGAGTGGGGCCGTCCACACTGTTTTATCCATTGTAGGCACCGCTCAAGTTGGCCCTCATTTATGAAACGTTTTCTCTTGAACGTGAACGATTTATTTGTACCATTGACCGAGTTATTTTGGCTTGTTTTTCCAGCCCCTCTGCTGTCAGGAGACGGTCCAGCACGGGGGGCGGAGGACACGCACTCTCCCTCAGCTGTTGCCTCGTTCTGACTCATGAAAAAAAACACGAGTAAAATGAAAGACACTGCATAAACTCAGCTACTGTGTCTTTATTTAAATATAAGTACACCTGCATGTAGGCCTAAGAGATTGCAATATAAGCCTGTATATTACTATTAGGACTATAGAATACATGTGTCAAGGATGTAGCTAGGCTATAAACTCCGATTTACTACGGCAACACTGTTGACCGCATGATCTCTTTTCATTCCGCATTCTTTCTACAGCCTTTAATAACAGTTTTCAGGCTGCCAAATAGTAAACCCATTAGTGCAAATGAATCCTCCAGACAATCGGGGTATCTAGTGTCCGATTTACAAACGCCGTGGGCGCACCGCTTCACCATCTTGCTTGGAGTCAATGTTTGTCGGACCTGCTCACATAGTAACGGTTGCTATGATGTGTGATTGGACAATGGCCATTTTGGGGGCGGGGCCGGCGAGAGGTCAATTGAGCCCATGTGTGAATAGAGCTGGTCATTGTCCGGAGAATTCACAGCGGGCAGTTGGCAGGTTTCTATTATGCAGCTGATGTAAAAACGGAAGAATACAAACATCTGAGGGTGAAGAAGGGGGAGTCATTTCCATGAAGAGTCCAACGTAAATGTTTATCTTGAGAGACAACAAGATTTGGGAACTTCTGTTGGTAGGGGCCGACGACAAATTTGTCAGGCAAATTTAAAGGTCCAGTGTGTAACGTGTTTAGTTGTTCATTATCAAAATCTGTGTTGCCTGTTCACAAACTTGTCCTTTTTCATGAATATTTACCACCACCATCAATTCCAAGTATTCCTTTTGGCTTGAAATTTTACGTTTGCATTCGCATCAACTGGTTCCAGCCTCGAAACACTACCGGCCTACCAGGAAAATTCCAGACTCTCCCGATTGCCACTCCGCCTCATGCACGTATTCAAAATCCAAGTTTCAGGATCTTCGCCCAGAAAAAGAAAAAGGATATTTAAAAAAGCAAAAGACCGGCTTTTTGAAGCGTGAAGGCTACCGTAGCTGTAATACGAACTGCGTGGTGAGAGAGAGTTGATTGCGATATATGATCTCAACGCTAGATGGGAGAAATTCCTACACATTGGACCTTTAAGGAAGTGCAAAAGACTTGACCGAATTATGATCTGGCTATGTGACTGCAGTGTAATCCATGTCATGTTCTGCGTCCTGCATGCTCTTATCAGCCACCACCCTTGCCTAAAGCAAATTAGTAGTATTTGCTGTTGTTAAAGGAGAATTCTGGTTGATTTCAACACGTAGCTATGTTGTTTGTTGTCACGTAGTGCTGTCAATAGCGAGAAAAACGAAAATAATCGGTGTTGGTTAACACCGAAAAGCTTACTTTTTTTAAAGTAAGTGCTGTAGTACAAGTAGCAGGAGACAAGTTATAATTGAGTTAAGTTTGGAGACACTACCTTATTTAATCATTAAATTAATAAATATTTTTGTTGTATACATTTTCGGTGTTGTAGTTTGTAGACGGTCCCTAAGCACTCGTCTTACTGCCGTCTGAACACCAGAACTAAACAGAGGTATGAATTAGCACAACTTTTATGCATTTCTTTCACATCTACTGCAGCCATATTCACTGTGTTCACTTGGAAGGAATCACTTCACATGGCAAGGTACTTGTAATGACATTTCGAACATGTTTACCGATTATTTTCGTGTTTTTAGCTACTGACAGCACTACGTGACAAAAAACAACATAGCTATGTGTTGAAATCGACCGGAATTCTCCTTTAAGAATCATCTTACACGGACAATCTCCTGTTGTGTGCTACATGCGTGGAGGGCAACTCTGGACAATGACCGGACCTGATTCTCCGGAAAATGTCCGGAGTTCATATTAGAATGGCATGATACACTGTATATCGTAGGGGATTCTTTTTTTTTTTTTTTTTGACAAAATTCCATTTCCTTCCAGTGTATCGCAGAAGAAGCAAAAACCTTAAAACCTATAAATAAATAAATGCAAAGCTATCTGCATGGCTAGATACTACTAGTGGTAAGTGAAATACATTTTTGTGTAATAAATAAACTCTGATTTTTACCTTTATTTAAGATAAGTGCACAATAAATAGCCTTCATCATCTCTTATTAGACAATACAGAGTTATAGTGAAGCCATAAGTACAAAATATTACAGATATGCAACCAAATCAAACATTATTGCCTTTCCTTAGGCCAATCACTGAAACACATTATTCCCCAAAGCCTCATTAAAATCCATTAGCATCTGATATATTTTGTGTGACAGACATACAGGTTTGGAGGGCGAAATCAGGCATGATAGTCCGCGCAAGCTTCACTGGATGGAGGAAACTGACGTCTTCATTAATAAATCATTTAACGCATAATTTTCAGTCTAGTTTTTTGTCTTTTTTTACAGGACACAACGCTAAAATCTCATTTCTGAAAGATCTGCTAAAAAAATTGCTCTTCTACAAGACTGAGCACAGCTGGAAGAGAGGTTGGTGAGAAGTGCAGTTATTAGGCACTAGCTGTAGAAGATACAGAAAGAGATACCACAGGGAAAGATTATCAGAAATTTGAACAAGGACGCAGAGACCCATTAGAGTAATATCTGGGGGTATGGATCCAGGTCTGTGGCAGCAGCACAGACAGCTACCTATATGGTCTCCAGTGCTGACCATGCATGCAAAGGAAGCTGAAAGAAAACAGGACCTGCTTTGCTGACACCTGCAACTGTGTTGCAATGCTGCTCTCTCTCCAAGCTACAGAGAGAGAAATAAACATGCCTGGGAGGAAACTGAGGGGTGAAAAATAAGAGGATGTCAGTGCAGTAAGCAGAAGGGTGGTACAAGGAGCCAAAACAATCAAGCAGTGAGGCTGAAAAGATGAGGGGAGAACATAAATGGAGGAGATGGGCAAGGATGGGAGGATGGCTGTGAACATGGGAGTGCAGATACAATGAGGCAAGACTGAAAATAGAAAAAGACCGCAAAATAGTGGCAAGAGTGTGGGGAGAGAAGGAAAGCAGGATAATAAAGAAATTGTTTTTTCATGAGAATGTATTTATATAAATTTCATTGGGTTTACTTTCGAGGATGTTGTCGGGCACACGTAGCCTACAAAAGAGTAAGCAAAGCCCCGATTTTTTGATGGTTCTGAAAGTTTTGTTACACCCAGGCTGCTCATACAGAGCTTGTTTCACTGATTAGCGAAGGGAGCACTAACATATGTAACAGCTACAGTGCAAACGAATGGCTGGCGCCAGTGACCTCCGGTCACTGGCGCCATTCATCTGCATGTAATGCAGTACACAAAGCCGGTTGAAAATCTTTCCCTTAAGATAGCAGCTAACGCTAGCTAGCTTTGGTTGGCAAGGTGCTACCGAACGCAGACATTTCTACGCAACCAAAACTAACTTTCATGAACTGAAAACACACAACACACTGTGAGAGGGTCAACGTTTCAAAAAGAAAAAACAAGGACCACACAAGTTCACACTATTTCAATGTACACAGTAGGGCTGTGTTCGATTAAAGAAATTCTTAGTCGAATAACACTCATTCAATTGTATCGACTAATCGATTAGTTGATTTAATCGACAGATCTGTAAATCTGAGTTTCTCCGCAAAGAGTCATGCAAAAACAGTACTTTAATTCTTGTGTTTACCAGAGATGTGCTCGTACGTTTCTTGGAAATAAGTCATTCAGCATGAAAAAAGCATAAAATATGACTAATCGACTAAAGAAATTAAGTTGACTAAGATCAAAACGACCGATTAGTCGACTAATTGACTAAGAGGGAGCAGCCCTAGTACACAGTGCCGTGGATTTGCATTGCTAAGGCTCTATCCTGATTGACAGGTCGGTGTGTAGCCACGCTGAAAATGGCAAGTTTTGGCAAGAAAATCTGGATCGTATAACAAGGCAGGCTTGCTTGGTTCTTTAGGTGAATGATTGTAAAGATTTACAAAGAATATGTATATGGCATTTACTATCTAAATGGGACATTTTGGAACCGATACACGGCAATACACTGGTATGAGCAAATTACGTTTAACCATGTACCCAGCTAATTTAAATAGCTTACGTTAGGGCTGCATGATATGACCTAAAATCACGATTAATTGCACATTTTACCTCGATAATGATAAATGAACAATAATTAATCACGTTGTTCTAAATCATCTTTTCTTAAGCCAAAATGTTTCCAGACGACAGACACTTTGTTTTTTGGGGGGCACAAGTTGCTCAGTTGACTCTGACTCAGTGCTTTCCATGCGGCTGACTGGTCCGGGCGAGGTCACGTGACTACACACGCGGTAGAATGGTTTTTTTAGAAAGTAGGCCTATCAACAGGAATAAATCATCAAAATGATGGTCATGGGAAAAATACTTGGGTAACAGCTTCAAAATTTTGCTCACGTTACTGTATTGTGTGAACAGTACAGAGATGGGGACTCGAGTTTGAGACTCGGACTCGAGTGCGACTTAAGTCGCACACACAGTGACTTGAGACTCGACTTGAGACTCGTCCTCAAAAGACTTCAGACTCGACTCGGACTCGAGCTGCGGGACTCGTGAACAATGTTGATTTTTAGGAAACTTCTGACGAGCTCGCTATACCCCTCCCTCCGTTACCTATAACCTGCCTACGTAACACGTACTGCTGGCTGGAGGACAACAAACAAACATGTCAAATTCACCGGCCGCTGCTTTGCCATTCATCGTAAGTTTTGCGTTCAAAAACTTTAAACAAGACAGCCCAAACAAAAGAAGCACTCAATGCAAAATATGTGGTATCACGATAAAAGATTCTGGCTCAACCACATCTAATTTTATCAGGCATCTGAAAACGCACCCTGATAGGTGAGTAAACATGTTTAGCTCAGCATTGACCATCTACCGTTAGCATGCTTCTTGCTTTAGCTACGACCTAACGTTACGGGAGGTTAACTCAGACTGTCTTCCTTATCAAATATAAAATGAGCGTTTGTTTAATTGCCAAACTTGTGGTGGTCGATTAACGTTACGTTAATCATTTAGGTGCCGCTGTGTGCATCACGTTAATTATTAACGTTGTCTGCAAACAGGTTACAGGATTATTGTTGATCATATAACGTTACAGTTTCATTTAGTTATAACGTTACACTTACAGGATTATTGTTGATCATATAACGTTACAGTTTCATTTAGTTATAACGTTACACTGGTTTGAGAGTCTGGGATGTGTTGACTTACAGTTTATAAGGTATGATTAGTTGCATAGGCAGTACACATTACATGGATCTGCCACTAAGTAAATAACAAATAATTGAAGATTCTCTATCATAAGGAAGTGCACTGTAGTGTGTTAACAATTTCATTTGGTTGCAATAGTGTTTTGCATTTAGCTACACTGTGATGTTTTGCAGTTTTGAACTAAATAGGAGTATGTCAGTTTTAGTGTTGTGAGTTATAATATTTTCTATATTTGGTCTTATGGCCCCACAGAGCCAGCACAATAGGAGCCAAGGCCTTTCATTATAATTCATCAACAGACAAGGGAGTCCTTTTTCTTCAGATCCTCAATTTTTGGTCTGTACTGTACTGTATGTTACTTAAAGTACAGATATTAACTAAAAAGTAAAGCATTCTTGGTTTTTATCATGTTGCAATAGTCTGTTTACACTGATTATATACCAAAATCAAAGCTGATACTATATGCTGATAGATAAAGGAGTCATAGTAACATATTGCATGCTTTTGAATTTCTTATATATACTGTAGCTATGCAGTGTTCTTAGCAGCCTGGATGGGTCGCTGTACGTGATGCAAGACTTATTATAACCACAAGAGACTTGAGACTTGACTTGGACTCTAGCTCAGAGACTTGAGACTTGACTTGGACTCTAGCTCAAAGACTTGAGACTTGACTTGGACTCTAGCTCAGAGACTTGAGACTTGACTTGGACTCTAGCTCAGAGACTTGAGACTTGACTTGGACTCTAGCTCAAAGACTTGAGACTTGACTTGGACTCTAGCTCAGAGACTTGTGAGCATCTCTGGAACAGTAACAGAACTTCATTCAATATTGTATGTGGCGTTTTCTTTTACCGGGGTGCAAATGTTCCACCAAAACAAGTTCCTTCCAATTTTTTTTTTTGCAGAGCCACCGTCTTTGCATCCGGAGCTTAGCACTAGTGATGGTGAGATGAAGCGTCATGGAGTATTGAAGCTTTCCAGCAAAGTTATTCGCATAAGTGTTCATTTCTCGAGGCTTCATTTGCTCACAATTTCACCTGTTGGTCAAAGATAACACGCTTCACGGAAAACTTGCGGGATTTCTCGGCACACAACGTTACATCACTACTTAGCACCACCCAAGACGATTGTGATTGGTTTAAAGAAATGCAAACATGATCTATGTATGTGTGGTAGAGCCAGACCTTACTCCGCAGCACTGTGGACTAAGGTTTGGCAATGTGAGACTTCCATACAATAAGACTTCTTTTTGTCGCCCCCTGCATGAAATGAAATATTTATGCAGGTTAAGGGCAAATCTGCATTGGCTTCACTTTTCAGGCCCGGAAGTTGATTTTTGAATACAACGTGTTAATTGGTGAGCTTTACAGGTGTTGCTAGGTGTATTTTCTTTTTTACTTTGGACAGAGCCAGGCTGTGTTTCTCATGTTTCTAGTCTTTATGAGGAGCTAAGCTAACCATATTCTGACTCCAGCTCTTTATTAAACGCACAGACTGTTTTTTAAGAACAGTTCCTTTAGTAAAAGTGCTTCCAATAAAAAAGAACTTGCTCAGGTTTGAGCACTCAATGCTGCGAGTACTCCTTTTCACCTTCGTTGTATTGGTGTGGAGACTGAAATGTCAGAGACAGATGTCTCCAAACCGGGACTAATGAAACCAAAACTAGCTACAGTACATGGCTAGATACCACTAGAGGTAAGTCAGAAATTGTATTCGTCATTTGGGTGACCCAACCCCTTAATTTGAACTTTGACAATCTCTCAACATAAGTCTTTGTATTGATGCATCTTGTGTATTTGGTTTGTGTGTGTTTTTAGATTTACTGCACTTGAAAAAGCGTGTTTTTGTACCCTAAATGTGACATCCAGAGGTTGAAAAATACTTTTTTTTCCCAAGAAGAAGCGTGAAGAAGCTTTCCTTAATAAATCAATATGGCACAGATTGCAGTGCGGGGATGCTCTTCCTTATATATGTTGAATATAAGCTCCAGTACCTCCAACAGGCCTTTATCTTGTGAGCAGTGATCTTTATATATTAAACTGAAAGAAACCTCTGGGGTGTGCTCGCCTTTGCAAACAGCTACCTCCTCTGGAAAAAAAAAAGACGAGTGTCTCTGCATCTTACATTCATCATTCATAGAGAACATTGCAATCAGGCGTGCTTCAGCCATCAGTGTGGTCTTGGTCTTATCCAGAGGGAGTTTCACGTTCTCGTGATTTCTGGTTCATCTCGAATATATATATAAATAAATATCTTGTTCCAGGCTGTAAAGGCTCTGTCCCAGCTCACAATGAGAATTTGGCAAGAGTAACAAAACACTAATCACACAGGGCAGAAAACTAGTGCTGCACTGGCCTCTACAGGTTCAACACGGGTTACTGCACTCACATGGCAAACATTTGAACCTGTGATTAAAACCTGTAGAGGCCACTGCAATGCTGGCTTCCTGCAAAATGTGAGTTAGTTTGTATACTCAGACTCACACACAAAAAATGGTTTTCTTTCACGCACATCCCACCATCCTTTATTCATTCCAGGTATTCAGCTATACCTTTAGTATTAGATTATGTCACTGACAACCCAAAACATTAAAACTGTATTATTTATCAGTTATTATTCCAACATGTTTACTGACAATACGGGTTATGAATATGCAGAGTGGCGGGTCACTCTGTTTGAGGGAGCAGAACTATAAGATGTCCTGAAGAACTGAAGAACTGTAAACACGTCAGTCCACTGAGATGTCATATGAAACTTGTCAGCTTTGTTTATGCAGGATACCCCACTGTGGTTGTGGAGCTGCTGCCATATGTTCTTTAAAAAAACATTGACATAGTCTGTTGTTTTGAAGCCAAGGGTTTGGGTTTACTGCAACTGTGCAAACAAGCCTGGGGAAACCACCACAGCTGACAGTTATAGGCTGAAATAACTTTCAATGCACCAAAAACCTTCAAAACATACTTCTATTAAAGGCTTCATTAATTACATGTTTTGGCCACTTGGGGCAGCACATCAAAGCTATATAAGATCAAATATGTCAGTGTCATGTTTGTAGAGGATACGGTTTCACATGGGTGCGAATATTAACATGTATCAGAAAACGAATGCAAGCGGTAGAGATTTGACTAGATCGATACCCAGCCACATATCCGACCCAGACTCTGTATGACATTCTGAAAAAATTCAAAGTACCTCGCTCACTCCCTGTCTCTCTGTGGCCCGTGTTGGTGTGTGCGACGCACCTCTCTCCTGCTGGCTTGCTATATTCCCCAATCACATCGCTGCTTCAGGAGGACATTTTTACATGTTAGCAGCGAATGCTACTTCGAACTGCCCCCTAACTACAGGGGACTGGCAGCCATTCAATGTTACTAAAATACCACATTTAGTGGGACAACACTGACCCAGGAACTGCAGGAAACTGTATTTAAAAGAGAAATGTATACTCCAGTGTAATGTCATAGACCGTTTTTAGACAGTGTTTTTCTAGTCTTAACTAGGGCTACGTAACATAAAAAAATGTTTATTTTTCAGCTCCTACTACATTATACTTGTCTCTCTGCATAACAAAGATTTTTTCCTGCGTGCCTCTACAACGTGCAACGTGAGAAAGCCAATCAAAAACATTATGAGATCTTGGTAGAATAAATGCTGCATGCATATTGGCTATTGGTATTTAAATTGGGTAGGGAGTGACGAGGTATTTTTCGATACTCAATACTTTAGAGGCAATTCCTACCTAAAAAGTACTGAATTCAGTACCCAGCCCTAGTCTTAATGACTACTCAAAGCGCTTTACACAGTACAGCCACCATTCACCATTCGCACACATTCATACACTGTGGCCAAGGCTGCCATACAAGGTGCCACCTACTCAGCAGATAAACATGAGCCACATCCCTACCTGTGTCAGTTCTGTTTGTGTGGGATTTTATGGGGGCATTTCTGAATCCGAATCTGATTTATTTCCTTCTTTTATTTGCATCTTAATTGTATTATATGTATGTATGTGTATCATATCGTTACAAATTAGTCTGGATCGCTTTTGTACGGGACTGTACCATTCACGCTTCCAGCTGACACAGAGCAGCATCACCATTCATTTCGGAGTTATGTTATCAGGTCACCTGATGTAGGCTAAGTCTAATATTCACTCTCCTTTATAGCCGCTAAATGTTCCAACCAGCTAGTCTCTAACTGTGTCTGTCTGCTCTCTGCTGCAGAGCAGGTAATGTACAGTGGCTTTTGAGAGCTTTTCTCTGAAAACAGCTGCTGTTGCTGCTGCTGCTAGAAATGACACTATGAGAGCACTGAGAGTACACCGAAACAGTCCAATTGTGAGCCCTAAATAACTGCAGTTGGGCGATAATTAGTTTGTCAAATTTGACATTACAGTCATTGGGGTGGCTGTGGCTCAGGTGAGCCGTCGCCTACCAATCGGAAGGTTGGTGGCTCAATCCCTGGCCCTGCAGTCCCATGTCGAAATGTCCTTGGGCAAGACACTGAACCCTGAACTGCTCCCGATGCTGCGCCATCGGAGTGTAAATTGAGGGTGAATGTTTATCTTATCTTGTACGGCAGCCTCAGCCACCAGTGTGTGAATGGTTCCTGTACTATGTTAAAGCGCATTGAGTAGTCGTTTAGACTAGGAAAGCGCTGTATAACTACAGTCCATTTACATTTACATTTGATCCATTGAAAATATTGATTTTGGTAGCTTTAAACTTTATCCTCAAATTGCCATCATAACACAACCAGAAGAAGAACTTAGAGCCTGAGTAGAAACTCTGGCCTATTGTGGTAAAGACATACTAACCTATTTCAAGATTTTGTGTAGGGCTGGGTATCGTTTGAAAAAATGTTCCATACATGTACCGATACCAATACCGTGACTTTGATACCAATTTTATAATACAAAAAGAAATTACAAAATGACACATTATGGCACAAATCTTGTTATTGATTTTTCAGCTCCTACTACATGAGCCCCGTCTCTGTGTAACATAGAGTTTTTCCTGTGTGTCTCTACGACGTGTGACGTTAGACAGCCAATCACAGACATTATGAGATCTCGGTAGAAGCATGCTGCGTGCTTATTGGCTCACTGACACTGATGAGATGTACTCCTTTAGGTATTGAAATTTGGTATTGAATGATGAGGCGTTTTTCGAGACTCGATACCTTAGAGGCAGTTCCGTCTGTGCCTAAAAAGTACGGAATTTGGTACCCAGCTCTAATTGTTGTTGACTGTTTTTTTATAGGACAGATGAAGACATGAAATGGGAGAGAGAGGGGGGAATGACATGCAGCAAAGGGCCGTAGGTTGGAGTCGAACCCGCGGCCGCTGCGTCGAGGAGTGGACCTCTATACTGTATATGGTCGTGCTCCCTACTAGGTGAGCTACCCAGGCGCCCCCCCCAGCCCTAATTTTGAGTGAAATCCCGCAGTTGGAGACATTTTGAAACCAGTGATGGCACTAATGGCCACAGGTTTCAGCCACGGTGGTGGTGGTGGTCTGCTTGTGTGTACAGTCCCATAGCGCGGACAGGCTTTGGTGACTTTGTTTTTGTTATTTTTGCCCGGGCTTTGAGATATTTGCTCTGTGATTTATGCCTCCACCCGAATACAAGGGAGATGGAGTGGAATTTGGTTTAATAACAATTTAATAATTATGACTATTTCTTTGGTTGACAGTGAGGTCTGTGGATTAATCAGAGTAGGACAATGTGTGTGTCTGTGTGTGTGTGTGTGTGTGTGTGTGTGTGTGTGTGTGTGTGTGTGTGTGTGCTTGATTTTTTTAAATGTAGTTTTCCAATACTGTAAGCACCACAATTGATATTCCATTCACCTCTATTGTATTTGGGTAATCTCGCATTGCAAGCTCTTATACCACTGCGCTGCAGAGTTGCTGTTGGTGGTGATGGCGCAGTGGATATGATACCTGCCTTTGGTGTGGGAGACCCCTAGTTGCTCAAGAGGCGTGCGACCTCTGACATATATAGCAATTGTAAGTCGCTTTGGATAAAAGCATCAGCTAAATGACATGTAATGTAATGTGATGTCTGGCTACAACACTCCCTCAGGATAGGAGAAAAAAAACCGCTCTGGGTTGTTTGCGTTTCTTTAAACCAATCACAATCGTCTCGGGCGGCGCTAAGCTCTGGACGCAGCGACGGTGGCTCTGCTAAATAGTCTCGGGAAGGAACTTGTTTTGGTGGAACATTTCCACCGTTCAAAAAAACCCACCAATATTAAATGAAGTTAACTAACACACAATACAGTAATATGAGCTGTTTAAATTAGCTGAATACTAAACCTAATTTGCTGTTACCAGTGTATCGCCGTGTGTATTTTGTCCGCAACAAATCCCCGCCAATCGGCCCCAAAACGTTTGAATTGATATGTCGTCGATCCAGACTAGGTGCAGTCAGGAATCTCAGAGACAGAGCTCTCAAAACCAGGACAAATACAAAATAAAATGATCTGCATGAATGGATCCCACTACAGCAGAGGTCTTCAACGTTTTTTTTAGGCCAAGGACCCCTTAGCTGAAAGAGAACCGAAGTAGGGCCCCCCTACTGCACACATTGTATACAACTGAGTTGCATATTAAACTGGGTCGGATGGATATAAATGAATGATATCAATATATTATTTATACATCATGTTTGAATGTTAAACATACATGTTGTACAGTGACTCCTTAAGCTGAAACGTAAGGCTACCATAGTGGCCACCCATATCTTCAATGGTTTGTTTTCTCACAAATAGGCCAATTTATCTTTGCTATTAATATGTTGGATTCATATTAATGTATATTTTCAGACGTATTTGAATTTTTGAAAATATAACCTTTCAAAAAGTTCTCTTTTTAACATAATTTGGCGTCCCTACCTGCACTAACTCAGAGGACACCCTCCCCCTCCTCCCCCCTAGGGGTCACGGATCCCCTGTTGAAGATCTCTGCACTAGAAAATGTTTTTTTTATGTGTGTGTGTGTGTGTGTGTGTGTGTGTGTGTGTATGTGTGTGTGTGTGGGGGGGTGTACTTTGGGTGAACTGACCCTTTAAACAAAACAGGTATTTTCCTCCAGGTCTTTGGACTTCTTTCTTTCTGAATACACACAGTTGGTCTGGCAGTGGTGTGGTGCTGCTGGGCCAGATGACTGAGCATTTCTCTCATCAGTGAAACCAGAGGATGGCTTCATCAAAACCCCCCACATTGCTCATTTTGACAGACATTTGAATGCATTATATAAAAATAAAAGTGTTTATTGGGTTTATAAGAACTAGTATTTGTATGCAATGCCTCATGAGATGTCATAATTTGCGATGTTCATATGTTTTGGTTGCTTTAAAGGGGGCGCTATGCAGTTTTGGCCATTTCTTAGCTATTTTCTCTCTTTTTGCTGGCAGGTTTCTCTATAGAGCTTCCCCCCCCCCACAGCTCCTCTTGGTCAGTCTGCCGTTTCCTCTTCCTCTGTTCGTTCTAATGCTTTCCTAGTTTTCTGCTTCTTTTTTGCTGGCTCAGCCATGACGATAGTGTTAAAAACTCCATCGCTACCTTGTTAGCCGGTTCCTGAATGGTGCGTATGTGTGCAGTGCCGTGAAGCAGTTCGTTACATGGCGAGACCTGACATCACGCCATAATTCCTGACGCTGAGGCCGAGGCCCAAAGTTGCAAGGGGGGTTTTTCGCTGACAGGCACTAGGGGGGGAGCGAGACGACCACCATTCAACCCGAAAAAAAAGTTATATAACCATTCCAATGACTCCGAAGCTGTTCAGTTAAGGTAAATTAAGCTAAAAAAAACCTGCATAGTTCCCCTTTAACCCTTGTGTTGTCTGCAACGTTTGGTTTTTCTGGGTAGAAATTTGAAATTCAAACCTTTTATTTTTCAACGTTTTGGGCAATTTCTTTTGACATTTTGGTCACTTTCTTTTTACTAGTTTTTTGTCACTTTTTTTCGATGTTTTTGTTGTTTTTTTTCCTGCAATTTGGTCACTTTTTTCACCATTCTTTTATCAGTTATTTTTCATGCACTGATCATTTATTTTTACTTGTGAAGAGCGTTTTACGGAACCATCCAATTTATTTTTTGGTTGATCAATTTGGTTGAAAGAAAGCCAAATTTCTGATACAGAAACTTTTTTTAAATTGGGTCAAATTTGACCCGAGGACAACAGGAGGATTAAATGCCTTCTTGCTCCAAAAAGGTTAAAAACAATTTTTTTTTCACTTGGAACACCAAACTTTAAAATAAACGGTGACTAGCCTACTTTGTTGGTTGTTAATATGTAAATCTCGATTGGTTTCCTCGGAATGGAACTGGTTTTCTGAAAGTCCCAGCTATGGGGCAGCTGAAATCAGGACATTCCTGTTAGACAACCTGGGTGGAATTTGAATAGTCCGGGGGAACCGCCTGACGCTGATTGGTCGAGAACGACATATTTCCAGCGCGCCAGTCTGCCACTCAACAGATCCCAGGCAGCTGACTGGCTCTCCCCGAAGAAGGCGGGCCCTCTGTCTTGACTATAAATATGTATGCTGGCTTTCGGGGGGAGAGGCGGATCGTTGTGAGTCCAATGTTTCTCCACAGAGAAAGACCTGAACCTTTCTCCTCCAACAAAACCATTCCCACTGAGATAGCTGAGAGACGGCTTTCCCATCTCCCGGAGAGGAGCTGGAGGTGGACTATAGGGGGGTGGGAAACATCACAATGATCCACACCATGGAATGCGCAGCGGACGCGCAAAGCCTCATCTCCATTTCCTTAATGAAGATGCACAACTCCAGGACGCAGAGAGGGGGGATCAAGCTGCACAAAAACCTGCTGGTCTCCTACGTGCTGCGGAACGCCAGGCAGGTCTACGTCAAGGAGAAATACGCGGAGATCTATAGGATGCAGCAGTACGAGGAGGTGATGACCGTCTGCAACGAGATCCAGGAGCTCAACCCGCTGGATCTGGACGCAGAGGACGCCGGCGACGAGGAGCAGGCGCGGGCTGCTTGCTGCGGCGAAGAGGCGAGTCTATGCGGCTCTGCGTGCCACCGAGGCGCCGCGCAGCCAGCGGCGCACGCCCGGACAGCGAGCGCTCTTTTCGGCTGCTCTCCCCTCGAGGACGGCGGCAAAGAACCGGATCCCTCCTACTATCGGAGCTGCTGCATGGAGGCTGCCCCCGTGCCCCACTGCGACCAGTTCCCCGCAAACGGCAGCACGCACTGCAACATAACCACAGTGCTGGATTTGGACACGCATGTGGTAACCACGGTGGAGAACGGCTACCTCCACCAGGACTGCTGCTGCTGCGACGCGCTCCAGTGCGGCCAGGGCGCGCAGTCCCCGGCCAAGAAACGGAAGGTCGAGTTCGGCTTTTGTCCGTCCGACGGCGAGGAGGTGTCGGATTTTACGTCGGCTCGCAAGCGGGCGAAACGCGAGGACTGTTCCTACTTCCACCTAGACTACACAGACACCTCCAACATCTCCAACCTGATCTCCATCTTCGGCTCGGGGTTTACAGGGCTGCTGAGCAGACAGGCGGACTTGGAACAGATCTGTAGTAAACAGGTCCTGGCCAGCCTGGGGGCATGGACCCGAGCGATTGTGGCATTTTGAATCAAACCCTTTATTATTATTATTATTTTTTAGGAGAGACCGGGGCCAGTTGTAACAAGATTTTTCCCCACAAAAGTCTAGAAACTAAAGCCAGCGGAGAAGCGTTTTCTCCTGCCAGTTTCTGTTTGTTTGTTGGGGAACATGTTTCCAAGCTCAGGACAATGTTCCTGTTATAGCCTAACAAAGTAACGTTCCCATAATAGTTCTCCAAGGAATATTACAACATTTCACGTGTAATTTGCGGAACGTATTGCATAGTTTACCCCCTTCTGCTATTTACGTGTCCATGATGGAATGCACTTAGAACAAGTTTTCCTTGGGAACCTCAGGGGAACGTTGACTGTACTGTTCCACAGCCTTTCTATGTGCAAATAGTGAACGGTGTGCTGCAGAATGATGGGTCGGTGAGACCAGTGTTTTCTACAGAAGCTGCGCATCGTTACAAATAGAGCAACTGTGTGTGAGGTCAGTTGTTAACGCTACAAAAAAAAAATCCACTTTTCTTGTCACCGATATCAGTGTGGTCAGCAGTAGACGTCATTTAACCGGCCAGTGATGGTGATGGTCACTGGTTTGGTAAAACAGGTTTACTGAACACAGAAGGTGTGAAAACGTCACAATTGGCTAAACTGTATCCTCAATAACTTCATCTCTGAACACGATTTGGTTATTATTCAAAATGTTAAACACTGACAAGGGATTTTTGACCATTCAGTTAAGTCGGTTTTACCATACGTTACAGCTGACCTCCCTGTGTCATAGTAAATGCCATGTGCTTTTTTTTTTGTTGTTGTTTTTTTTAAACACAAGTATCAAGAATTAGAGCCCAAAGCCCACCTTTTGTCCTAAAGAAAGAACAGATAACAGATGTGAATGTGGCTCGTTTGGCGTGCGGCGGTGTGACGTCACTCCCACTCGTTTCTGATTGGAGGATCTGGAGGCGTCACAACGGATACCCGGTCTCCCCTACAAGGTCTAAAATCAACTTTTATTTTTGCAGGAAAAAAAGAAAAGCTATTTAAAAAAGAAAAAAAGAGCATTTTAATGACAATAGTTTTGGCAAGGAGAGGACAGAGTTTGTGCCATATATATATATATATATATATATATATATATATATATATATATATATATATATATATATATATATATATCCTGTTGTCAAAATGGTAATGACATGATGAAATGGATTGACTTCCATTGCCTTAAATCAAATGCGCACAACTGCTACACTGTCAAACTTTTCACTGTAAATTTACAGTAATATACCGGCAGCAGCTTCGCCACTAAACTACTGTTTACAGCAACAGGTATTACGGTATTTTACTGTAAATAGACATAGTTTCTTAGTGTTATTATTTGAATTTACGGTAATACGCCGGCTGCAGTGTGTATTTTCCGAAGATACTTTGGTATTAGCCCTAAATACCTGTAATCTGTAACATTCAAAGATAGTGCTGTGCTATTATTCTCCCAGAATGCATTGCTGTTGACAGTATGATCCTGTATATCAATAAAACAGTGTGATTACTGTGAGATTTGAGCTGTAAGTTTACATCAGAGGTTTACGGTGTAGCTATTGTCAGAGATGGATAGTGAGCGAAAGTCTCTTCTGTTCCGGGTCTAAAGGAGTCTTTGTGGAAACCCGTCTTCTCCAGTTTAAAGTTGGACCTTGCACATTCTGGGCAGTTTGTAGTCATGTGAAAGACCACGGTCCAAGACTCTCTCCTGAGGTACACTGACGGACTCAGAAACCAACTCATATCACTTAACGGAGTGCCAACACGTACATGTACTGCAACACTTTTTTGGGCTATCACTATATCACTCCATCATCCACTCCCAGTGTGTGATAGTGAACAGTCTGGGGTTACTTTGGCAGTTTGACATCCCCCTTCTTAATCATGGTTGTTGCTCAAAGCCTTCACAGCAATTCCATAAATCCAACACGTCATGGTTTTGTGTGTGTGTGTGTGTGTTTCTTTTTTTTTTTACTTTGTTTTGTAAAAGAATGATCGTAGTCCTTTTGTTTTAGAAAGGCAAAAACTCCTGATTTAGCCATAACCTGAGGATCCACGCATTAGCTTTATGAGCACTATGTGTACCAAAATAAAGAGAATATTCAGCCATTCTCTACATATTTTGTTGTTATTCTTGTATTTTTTTGTGCTTACTAAAATGTATATCACCGGGTAAAAACTGTTCCAGAAAATATTTGTTGAAAATTTATAATCTTAATAAAAAATGCAAACCTTAATGGTAACTGTTGTGTTTGACAGCCGTTTGTTATAACGAAATACTGATACGGTTACGAACCTACAGTGGCTGGCCAGTGTCACACACACACAATGCCTTTATGAAAAACACACATTTAATACATTTTCAGGCAATACATGCACAATGCTTTATAATAACAACATCATGAATTAAATAGATAATACAACTATAAGTCCACAGCTATCAAGTGAATTCAGCGTATGATTAATAAAGGACATTTTAACAACAATCCATCAAGTCTGCATTAAAGGTTAAAGGGGAAGATCCGTATCACTCTGATATCATTAAATAAGAGGCTACAGCTAGCAGATGTTAGCTTAGCTTAACATTGAGGCTGGAAACAGCTAGCCTGGATTTCTTAGCTCTGCAGAGAGATGTGAGAGTGGTGTTGATCTTCTTATCTAACTCTCCGCCAGAAAACAAATGAAAAAGCATATTTCCAAAACATGTTGAACTATTCCTTTAACAATGTCGTATTGTAAATGGATTGTGGTCCAGATTCTCCACAAACTTTTCCAGATGTTATTTTTTTAAATTTTCTTTACAACCTAGGTACCTAAAAATCATTGCTATTAATGCCATGTAACTGATTTCTTAATACTGATTACATTATTTCACATTAATGAAGCTATTAGTAATAACGGGTCAACCCTTAGGAAGTGGAAACAATATTGATGCAACATTTGACTTTGGAAACGGTAGTATGATCTAAAGAAAATAAACTTAAAGACCTTAACTCAAAGTCCACTTATCTTTTTTTCCGGGCTTTCAGCTGCATGTCATGATCTTCCTCGATAGATGGAATATGCAAATTATATATATTCCACTCATTATTATACTATTCCATGAGCAAAATCCATCTCTGAGAGGCAGTCAAAAGCTCCAGAAAAAAAGCAAGTAAGTGATCCTTGAGTTAATTATCCTTAGCCACAAGTGTTGAGAATAATGAATCATCAAATACTAATTCATCTAAAAATGATAAGATGGTCATACTACTTAAACAGCTATTTTGTATTTATTTGTCTCTGTCTCTGTATTTATTGTTTATTCGTATTAGTGTTTAATATGTCTGTTTATGTATGTATGCACCAACCACCCAGGCGAATTCCACGTACTGTGGCAATAAACTCCTTTCTGATTCTGATATAACTATGCTAAACATCATGAAAAAAGGCCCAATTTTTGCTACCTGCTCCCATAATGCACTGCCTTCATATCCCATCTAAAGACCTACCTCTTCGAACCGGCATACTCCGCGTAATATGATAGTGTTTGTCTGTTGTTTATTGCATTGTGCATCTGTTTTTATCTTTTGTACCATTTGTTCATGTAAGGTGTCCTTGAGTATCAAGAAAGGCGCCCATAGATAAAATGTATTATTTATTATTTATTATTATTACCTCTGCCCATATGTGACTTGGCCTACACTTCCCCTTCTCAGGCTGGACTTTCTCCTCCCCTAGTAAAACTCTGAGCCCTGTTATCTCTGCTCTGTGCCACTTGGTGGTGTTCTTTAAAATCAATGAATGAAAATATCACGAGGGCTGTGTATGCAGAGCAGAGCCACCTCAGGCTGACCCTCCTCCCCCTCCCCCTCCTCACCCTCCTCCTCCTCCTCCTCCCTTTCATCCTCCTCCTCTTCCTGGCTGGCTCGGGGAGGCATCACTCTACCTCAACACATCACATCCATCGCTGCTGCTCCTTTCCTCCTCCAGCTCCGTGCGCTTTTTTTTCCAGCTCCCGCTCCCCATAACAGCTCTCTAACAGTAGGTAGGCTGTAATGGAAGGAATGAGGCCGAGAGAAGAATGCATGGTGTAATTATGCAGAAATGGAGTGCAGGAGGATTCTATCTTGTGATCATTTTACATCTACCAACTGTGTTTGGACACAAAATGGATTTGCTTAAGAATAAAGATTCCAACAAAAAATAAAAACGTGAAATGATGTCAGAAAAAAGAAGCCACGGCTCAGCTCAGCCCTCCCCACTACTGACAAATGGTGTGAGCAAATGTTTAGTTTGGTGGTGTATACACAGCTCCTCCATCTGGATAGGGAAAGATTCACACCCATGGACACACGTACACACACGCACACACACACACACACACACACACATAAACACACACACACAGGCACGCACACACACACACGCAAACACACACACAGGCACGCACACACGCAAACACACACACACAGGCATGCACGCACACACGCAAACACACACATGCACACACACACACACACACAAACGCAAACACACAGGCGCACACACACACACACACACAAACATACACTCACATGCACACAGACACACACACACGCACACACACACACAGACACACAAACACACGCACGCACACACACACACACAGACACACAGACACACACACACACAAAGACACACAGACACACAAACACACACACGCACACACACACAGAAACACACACAGACACACAAGCATACACACACACACAAACACACAGACACACACATAGACACAAACACACATACTCACAAAATCTTTGACTTCCTGTTGGCCTCAGTGATTTTCCGTTGATTCGTCATTTACATATGCATTTAGGGTTTTCCACTCAATATTTTGATTTGGTTTGACTCTGTTAAAATATAAACATAATAAATGTAAAATAAAAATAAAATACACAAAAACTCAGATACCCAAAACCCCAAATGTATTACTGTAGGGGATTTGGATTATTATGTGACTCCAATAACATAGATTTCAAAAGATTTAAAGCATGGCTTTGGATGAAAACTCTCACGTCAACTTATTTCCGGAATGTTCTTATTTATTTTACCACTCACTTCTACTGATCCACAGTGAAGGACAATACCAGGTGGTGGGGGGTTGAAGTGTTCGGGGGGGTGTCTAGTGTTGTTGTGTTGGGTTGCTGGGAGGAGGAGGGGGGGGAAGAGACAACAGAGGGGGAGGGGGGAGAGGTGCAGTCTTGAGGGGGGGTTAGCAGGGGGGAGGGAGGCCTGCTTTGTCAAGAGAGGGGGGTTGGTGTGTTGGGAGGGGGGGATTGCAAGGGGGGGGGGAGGCCAAATGTGACAGCAAGAGGGAGGGGTTTGGGGGGGGGGTGGACTGTAGGGAATAGGTGTTCTGAGAGGGGGGAGGCCGACTGTGGCAGCAGAGATCGAACAGGTCAGCCAGGTTGCACCGAGGTCTGTGTGTGTGTGTGTGGAGGGGTGTGTGTAGGGGGGGGTGATGCAGACCAGAGCTGTGTTCGAAACCGTTCCCTCATTCACTCACTCACTATTCTCTATATAGTGTTTATAAATAGTGAACTATTTATATATATATATATATATACACTTGCTGAAAATATCATTGAGTAGATGCGGCAGTTATTTGTATGATGAAGGTGGTCGGTTAGTACCATGTAAACAAACCGAAACAGAGAGAGAGAATAATAAAACTGTGTACATTATGTTGCATGTTACATTTACCAGCAGTCACCCTTTCTTAGCCCATTTTGTTTTCCATTTATTTATTTGCTTATTTGACAGGGACAGTGCTTATTACTCAACAGCAAAGTAAATGTAATGAGCCAGAGTTAGCTCAGCAGGCTCATTTTCATCTGGCAAAACGGCAACCTTAAAAAATTAATTAAATAATTCAATGTAAACTATGATGATATCACTGGAGCTTATGGACCTTTTTTCACAGCAGACATTATTACTTGTCATAGTAGGAAAAGCACAGCTGAAATTGATAACCTTAACGATGGATCAGTTCCATCAAGTGTCCCAGTAAGATATTTCAGTGAGTCAGCATGCACAATGCCAGGGTCTCTCCTAAGTGGAATGCAGCCATCATTAATGGTTTAATACCAGGGTCTCTCCTAAGTGGAATGCAGCCATCAGTAATGGTTTAATACCAGGGTCTCTCCTAAGTGGAATGCAGCCATCATTAATGGTTTAATACCAGGGTCTCTCCTAAGTGGAATGCAGCCATCATTAATGGTTTAATACCAGGGTCTCTCCTAAGTGGAATGCAGCCATCATTAATGGTTTAATACAGGGTCTCTCCTAAGTGGAATGCAGCCATCATTAATGGTTTAATACCAGGACCTCTCCTAAGTGGAATGCAGCCATCATTAATGGTTTAATACCAGGGCCTCTCCTAAGTGGAATGCAGCCATCAGTAATGTTTTAATACCAGGGCCTTTCCTAAGTGGAATGCAGCCATCATTAATGGTTTTGAATAGACCTGTGCTTTTTCTACTATGACATGTCAACATGTCTGCCGTGAAAAAGGTCTATTGGGCATTTAGTTTGCGGTGCTTGCAGTGACATTTACATTTTTTTTAAAAACAATAAAAATGGATCTAAAAAAAAGTCTTGAGCGATGCTATCGGCTCTGTTAGGCTGTGGTAGGCATTATATTTTTAGCGTTGTTGGGCAACAATTCCATACAAATTTTTCAGCATATTGTAATTCAAGTGGTCTGTGAGAAAACTAGACTTCTGCAACTCATTTGCTCTGTTTGTAGTCTTTCGAAAAAATCTAGCCGTCAATCACAGGTCATTTCAGAGAGAGGAAGCATTCCTATTGGCTGTTCTGTGCAGGCACAGTTTCAGTCAGCTTCATGTTTAGGCTAGTCTACATTTCTGTAAGTTAAGCTAAAGCATTTTGACAGTATGTGACTTCTGTTATAGTGGAACGTGGCTGAATCAGAAAGCTATATAATTTGCAATAACAACTTTGAATGCAGAAAATTAAACAAATTATTTATTGCATTGACCCTTTAAAATGTTATAAATCAAACCTATTCCAGTTAAAAATAGATGGATCCTGGAGGTAACCGGCTCCATCTAGCCTACTGCTCCCAATAAGTGACAAAATAACGCCAACATTTTCCTATTTACATGTTGTGATTTGTATATACACAACATTGATGATGCTAAATATGTAAGGTAGCCACAATGGTAGCCATCCATAGATAACCTTAAGCTTAAGGATTCACTGGGCCTTCGACATGCATGTTTAACATTAAAACAGGATGTATAACTAATGTACAAACTCACTTTCTTTGCAGACTCAGGCTGTCTGGAGTTAGAACAGAGTGCATGCTAATGTTCTATAATGCCGTGCTAGGTAACATCATCAGATACGGCAACCTCTCAGTCCAGTCAAAAGCTAAAATAGCAAACGTGATCAAAACAGCAATTAAAGTAATAGGGGGGGAAAAAATCACACCCACCCCCTCAAATAATCTTTGAGTCAACCGTAATCACATATGCACACAGGATCCTGAAAGATCCTTCACACATTCTCTTCAAAGAATACGAACTCCTCCCATCTGGCAGACGCTATAGAGCAACCGCCTTAAGCTTTTATTTGTCCCCACATCGATAGCACTACTGAACAAACAACCAGTCCTTCTCATCACTGCAATAATGTGTGGTTCTTAACCAATGTAACCTGAGTATGTTTACTCACTATGTGCAATTCCTATATCTTAGCTTATATCCTGTATTATGCATAACTAACTTTATTATGGGGCAGTGCAATACTTCACTATATCAGGGCCGGTGCAATATGATCTTATTTATTCTTTGCTCGTCCTAGAGCACATTGTTGTCTTGTTATATGTTGTTATGTACTTACTTGATGTCTGGTGTATGTGTGTATGTAGCTGTTGCCAATTCAATTCAATTTTATTTATAGTATCAAATCATAACAAGAGTTATCTCAAGACACTTTACACATAGAGTAGGTCTAGACCACACTCTATAATTTACAAAGACCCAACAATTCCAGTAATTCTCTTTGCCCAAGACAAATTTCCTTCAGGACAATAAAGTTTATCTTATCTTATCTTATCTTATGAATATCTATCTATCCAACCAGTTTTATACAATATATGTAGTAGTAGAGCTGTAATCGGGCCTTAAAAGTACGGCCCGAAAAGGCCCGAGCCCGACAGAGTTCGGCCCGAGCCTGACCCGTACATTTTGATTGACAGCTTTTTAAAAGCCCGAACCCGTTTACAGCCCGACTGTAAAGGCCGTCTATCAGCATCATTAGAGTGTCGGACACGCGCTTCGCACCGCGAGCGGGCACACGCACCACTCGGCGGAAAAGGGAGAGAAAGAAAAAAAGAGACTGCGCCGCACGCTACACAGCTCCTTTGTCTTTCGTAAAAAATGAGTCATTTATACATGAATAACGGAGGCTATAGGCCACTTGGAAGTTGGAACATAGAAATGAATTAAGTCCTCCAGAGACCAGCCTCCGTTTCACCTCCTCAGGATCCATTTTCACGCTAATCGAAACGCATCACCTGACCGCTCATATACCATGCAGCCCGAAGCGCAAGCCCGAGCCCGGCCCGAGCCCGTGAAAAATAATAGAAATTAAGCCCGAACCCGACCCAACCCGTCGGGTCCCGTCGGGTCCCGTCGGGTCCCGTCGGGTCCCGTCGGGTCCTGTCGGGTTCGGGCAAAGATCTTCAGCTCTATGTAGTAGGGGGTCAGAACAGCGTCTCTCTTTCAGCTAAGGGGTCCTTGGCCTAAACAATGTAATGTTATAATGGAATAGCCAATCAGATTCCTCTCAGCGACAGCTCCGACGCTGAAAAAAAAAGGCAGACGAGGGCCGACGAGTAGCGCTGATCTCCTTTGTGTTTCAGGGCTTTAACATGAACATGGGTTTCTGTGAATTGGTTCATCAATTTGGGGTTTTTCTCAATTTTCATTACCAAATTTTTGAAGAGCGTCAAATGCAAAATGATTTTCATTTTGTGTTTCCACACATCCAAAACGTTTGTTTTCAGCTACAATATGAAAATGACAATAAGGAAGGTCCTATTGCTTTAGGGATTCAAAACTGGTTAGAAAAACTGGTAGAAAACACAAATGAACTGCCAATTACTGCATATTGAATTTAAATACAACAACTGCCATGGTCACATATTTATACAGGATGACATAGATTAAGTTATTTCCAATACATGGTTGCGCTCTTATTTGCATACTGGGGAAAGAATAGACCACTCCCCTATTTTCACAAGTCAAAAGCCAAAAACAGACAACACCTCTTGTGCATAATTGGTAGATATTGATGAAAAAGACAAACCAAGCACAGATTTTAACAATAAAAGAAACAGGCCACGCCCTGAATATTAATTAGTCCATTGCATATTGAAAACTAGGTTATACTCTTATTTGCATATTTGGGACAAACTATGCTGTATCTTATTTGCATATCATAATAAAAACTAATTAGGTCACACTCTTACTTGCAAACAAAAAAAATAGAAAATGGAACGGATGATCAATTTACCGTTGAGTTGACCTGTTGAGAAACATCTTTGGTGTACATTTTGTGTGTTTTCACCACGGGTAGTTGGGTAATAAGCAGTCGTGCTGAGGTTAAACTGACATACGTGGCTGTATAGCTCGTTGGTAGAGAGGGTCGGCCATTAGGACTGGATGTTAGTGTAGAGCATGTGTTGCTGCTCTCTTTGGGGATAAAAACAGACTTATTATTGGATTCTTACTGATAATGTGTACAGTAAACTGGACTAGTCTATATCGACGACGTTCCACTTCCGGGATTGTCGATGTTCCTCATTTTCAGCCGGATGTCCGTTACTTTCCGCTTTCTTTGTGTTGGTGTTCTAAACTCTGGTGGATTTATCAGGACTGTGGTTAACTGCTCCTTAGAGCTCCATCCGTCCATCTTCGTCCATCTTCATCTTTGGGTCGGGGTCGGGGGGGGCAGCAGCTCCAGCAGGGGACCCCAAACTTCCCTTTCACAAGCCACATTAACCAGCTCCGACTGAGGGATCCCGAGGCGTTCCCATGCCAGGGTGGAGATATAATCCCTCCACCTAGTCCTGGGTCTTCCCCTGAGGCCTCCTCCCAGCTGGACGTGCCTGGAACACCTCCCTAGGGAGGCGCCCAGGGGGCATCCTTACCAGATGACCAAACCACCTCAACTGGCTCCTTTCGACGCAAAGGAGCAGCGGCTCTACTCCGAGTTCCTTCAATCCAGGAATTCTTTGGTGTACATTTTGTGTGTTTTCACCACGTGTAGTTGGGTAATAAGCAGTCGTGCTGAGGTTAAACTGACATACGTGGCTGTATAGCTCGTTGGTAGAGAGGGTCGGCCATTAGGATTGGGATTGGGATTGGGCCCTCTCCAAAGGGTCACAAAATAAATCTGGGGAGTTGTATAGTAATATTTTCACTAATCTTTGCTTTTGTGAAGGATTGTGTAATTTGAGTAAATGTGTCTTTCAGCCTTGAATATTCCTTTAAATAAAACCAAGTAATTAAAAGTGGAAAATCATTCTTTGGTGGAACTGCAACTACTCAATGACGTCTGGAACATTTGACGTAGGGCACCAAGTAAGGGGTTAAAAGCCCAAAAGGTTGGGAACAGCTGGTTTTGGTATATAATAATGCATTGTATTTTGTAAGATGTTATGTTTAAGTAACTACAGCTATTTAGACAGTCAGGTAAACTTAGTGGAGTAAAAAGTACAATATTTATAAAGTAGCATTACATGGGAATACAGAAGTAAAGTAAGTAAACAGTTACTTTCAACAACTGCTTTCCACCATCTTAAGTCTGCAGCTGCCTCCCATTTCAGAATCTGCCTCCATAGAAGTCCATGTTTCAAGCCCAGACATGTCAGAACGTGTCGGCGCAGCTGTCCCATTCCAAACATTCCTCCAAATGAGAACAACAAATTCAGCCGTTTTTCCCCTCAGAGGTGTACCCTCGATCCATCGTGCACCTTCACTTGTGAATGAATTCAGGCAGTCATCATCAACTCATAAAGGTGATCATGTCCTTGTTCTTTGCTAAAACGTGAGCGGTAATAAAAATACTAGTTTTATTACGTATATCACTTAACATCATCAAGTCAATGGCAAACAATAATTAAAGGAGCAGTGTGTAGGATTTACCAGCATCTAGCAGCGAAGTTGCAGATTGCAACCAACTGAATACCCCTCCCCTCACCCCTCCTTTTCCAAACGTGAAGGAGAACCTATGGTGGTCTTCAGGTAACATGAAAACGCAAAAGGCTGGAACCTGATGTTTGGTTTGTCCGTTCTGGGCTATTAGTAGAAACGTGGCGGTGCAACATAACTGGCTCTGTGGAAGCGGACCCGCTACGTGAGTAGCTATAAACAGCTCATTCTAAGCATAGACATATCCAATGGTGGACGCAGCATCTGTGACGTCACCCATTGGTTTGTGGACTGCCTTTTTGAAGCTTCGATGTATGGCGATACGGGCGTCGCCAACAGTGTGTGACGATTTTTAGCGAGAGGGTAAGTTGGGGAGGATGAGACCAAGCCAGTGGTGTTTATGGCTGCAATGGAGCTGCGCTAAGCTAAACGCTAATGAGAGAAAGTTGCTGATTTTTTTAAATCCTTCTGAAGCGAGTCATCCAGCGGAGATTTACCGGCGGGTGAATGCGGATCTCTGCCTACTGCCGCCATTCATCTGCATTAGACGAGATAAGGTAAACGTTATTGTTCCACAATGTGGAAAATGGTGCGTGGGCCAACTCCCAAGCTGCTGCCATTATCATTTCAAACATACATACAGACATACAACATACACACATAGATGTTATTGAACAAACAACTCAGCAAGGTTCCTAAAACACTAATCCCTTAGTAAAAAAATAAGTAAACAATTTAATAGTAGTAAAACCGCATGCACGGAAGTACAGAAAATCTGCAAAGTTTCCCTTAAGTTACCAGCTAACACTAGCGCTAGCTAGCTAGCTTGGTTGGCAGAACGCTGAACAAGGCGACCGAATGCTCCAGTCAACTTTGATTAAGTGAAAACCCAGTGAGAAGGTAAGAGTTTGAGATGAAGACATGGAAATCAATTTCACGACTTTTTAATGTTCACAGGGCCAGGGTTAGCATTGCTAAGCTTATGTTTTGATTGACAGGTCGGCGTGTAGCCACGCCCCTAAACCATCCCCTGCTTTATCATACATTTTGAAACAAATGGGACCATAATTTACTAAATGAACATCATGCTGTGTTGAAGAAGTCTTGAAAGTATCGCTTTAGGCCATTGACTCTTTATGAAAATGTTTATTGAGATAAATCAAGTGAGAAGTAGGCTCATCTTCTCATAGACTTCTATAGAAACAGACTTATCTTTGCAACCAGTGGAGTCGCCCCCTGCTGGAAATGAAATACCTGCACCCTGCTTTTCGATGATGTTCACGTTGCGTAATTATGTCACTTCATAACGGTCCCATGGCAACAGGGGAAAGTGGCTGCTTGTGAAGTAAACACAACATTTTTCAACTTTAATAGATATATGTGACTTTTTTGCAACGAAAATGCAGGGATTATGAAATCATGCAAGCCCCGCATATTTTGCGCGGAAATCGGCAATTAATGTGGCGAAAGATCCTTTGGCTGATTATGCATTGAATTATGCGATCACATAATCACGTTTTTCTGGAGGGACTGGTTATACAGGCTATGATTCTAACCTACAAAAGCATAACGATTACCTTGATCAGGTGATTATACACTAATGAAATTCCCAATAGATTCCCCTAAATACACTTCTCCTTTAAAAACTGTCAATATAACTTCTATAAATGTCGTGTAGTGCTGAGCAACATGTTCAGGCTGTTGACAGGAACAAAAATCGCCTGGATTCCAGTTTTTAGATGATGGCTTTTATCAGTGCAGGACTTCTTGTAAGACATTTACTACAGAGTGAACAAAAAAACCTGATAAATACGACCTGATGATTGTCAGACTTTGTGAGGTGAAGAGGATTGGCTGAATGCCGATTTTTCTCGGTGAGTCAAGGAGCAGGAGCTCGTGATACTAAGTTGATATTATCTGTATCTCAGCTGATGACATTTCACTCCTCTGAAGGACACGCGTTCACGTACAACACAGGCTTGATCTGAAATGCGACACAGCAGCTAGTCTAGTTGAACAACATTTATTCAAAGTCCCTCAGTCGCCTCCTTTGGAATGCTGTGCTTTATTCCACCACTCTCTCCACTGCAGTCCAACATCCTGTACGTAATGGGGGAATTCCACCACATTCCTTATGAGGACTTGTAGTAAGTAGGGGGAAAAAAAGTGGTGTTGTTTTGGAATTGTAAATTTGACATGAATCGGAGTTCCCCTACTCCTGGTAACTACATGTTAAAAAATAAAAATAAAAATCATCCCTCACATGAAGTAGTGAGTAGTGTACAGTATCCTGACTCATGAAATATTCAACACTTTCTCCGCTCATCTCACAATCTATCTGCCTCACTGCTGGGTTCATCTCTGGGTCACAAGCAAGTCAAAGTCTGTTCCCAATAAAACAATGGGCCTCATGCAAGAACCACTCATACATAGGGTTGGAATTCTGATTCCAATTCAGATTTTTCCTTTTGATTATGGTTCTTATTGATTCTCGATTCCGATTCCTTGAGGAGTGGAAAAATAGAAAATGTAACCCACATAAAATAAAGCCACACTTTAGAGCGCCACTTACTGTGCTCCGTGGCTGCAACACAACAAGCGCCCGGAAGTACGGTGGTCTCTACAGAAACCAAAACTTGTGCGTGTTAAATTTGGAACTGATGACTGAATTTGAAACCAAATTTCCACGATTCCAATAAAGAACCGATTCCATTGGAATTGTACATTTTGAAACGATTCCAAATTGGAACCGGTTCTCGATGCCCAGTCCTACTCATACAAACAGATTGGTTCTTAAGGCATGTACGAGTTTTAACATTTTAAAAGAATTTATGGCATATACCAATGTTCTTGTACTCTGAATTCTCTCCAGTGTAAGAATAGAATTCATGAGCAGAAAAAACCCTAATTTGAGCTGAAATCATAATGACTTCATCTGAATTAATGGACAGTTTAAAAATGACACATTTAACTAAAATAAAATATATAAGACAAACTAAACAAAATCAATTATGTTCATCGTTTTCATCACCATCACAGCTGCCAATTTACTGAGATTCCTTTTAGATGTTAGGGTTTTTATTGACATATTTCAGGAACGGGTACATTTCAGTAGTTTCTCGGAAGATTCTCTCACTCTGACAGCAGCCTCAGAGTCTAAACCAGGTCCAGTATGACCCTCCGTTAACATCATCTACTGTAGGCATGGATTTAAAATCTTAGTAGGTCATAAGACATGAGCTCCCCTGAAAACATGAGTTTGTGAACATTTTTATTTGGGGGTGGGGGGCTCTAAAATATAGACAATATGCTATTTTTGCCATGCATTTCTATTTTCTCTATATCTTCATCATTATGGATCATGCGTAAAAAATGAGGCTATTAATGATGTGATGATTCATGCATAAGGGTGTTCATCACTAATTCACTTTAATAAAGATATCCAAAAAAAGATGTCAAAAACTTCACTCACTCAAAAGTTCAACTATTCCAACTTAGGTTGGCCGCACTTCACCGTGGACTCAAACGGCCGCAGCTCGGAGCTGCTCGAGGTTTTTTACGGACATTGCATGGCAGTCCGCTACAGGACGCATTTCGCTGTCGTGTTTTCTGCATTGTTATTTCTTTTTTTGCATTTCACTTCATTTCAAATCATTCCTTCTTTCTGTCAGATTACAGCAGCGCTCCAAAGACAGCTGTACTATTAAAACTTTATTTTGGGTCCTCTCACACCACCACTGACATGCCAATGCCCAGGGTTATCTGACAGTGTTGAGCCCTTCTTTTGTCGATTCAAACCAAGCCAGTCGACACGGGCTGATCCCTGGGCATGACAGTTCAGATACAACGTGGGTCACAACCAGGCGGCGATGCATGAAATGGGCGGGGCTCAGAACTGGTGTTTTGTACTTTAGTTCTGACGTTGCGCTGTAACAGAAACGAGCTGTGAGTGAAAGAACTAAAGCTTATTTTATGATTGTTTCACAGCGATAACATTCTAAAGCACAAATAATTAACCATCAAACAAACGCTCAACAGATACATATCTGGAGACAGACGCTCTTATAGTTTCATTCTCCCCCCTCTGCATTTTATTCATTGCAAGTGTGGCAGTAAAAAGGAAGTATAGGCTACTCTAGGATTGATTTATGACCATTTTGGCCTGTCTGGTTTTTGTAGCTTTTTCAATGTTTTGTCGTTTTGTCGCTTTTTCTGAAGTTTTTGGGGCCTTTTCTGTCGTTTTTTTTTTTTCTTCAATGTTTTTGTCACTTTTTTTCGACCTTTTTTGTTGCTTTTTTCTTTAATGGCTTTGCTTACTTTTTTGGGGCTTTAGGGCAAATTGTAAGTGAGAAGGCTATATGAGACATGCAATAATCCAGTAAAAAATCCTTTTTCGATTAAATGAAAGCATGTCTGTCTGGCCCTTGATGTGATTCTTATTTTCACGTGCGGCCCTTAGCAGAATTTGAGTTTGACACCCCTGGTCTAAAGTAACCTGCAGAGCTAGATGGTTTGTTACACAGAACCATTTGACGATGGAAGCCATCGTTGGAAACCGTTTGGGAGAGGGCAAGGCACTTTCAAAAAATACCTTGCAGGTGATAGGATGAACCTTTAGTCTGCAATTGTTGTTGTGAACAAACAGTTGCAGCCACCAAACACACCTAAACCACGCCTTTAGCTGCCAGTAGCTCCTCACCGGGCGCCGATTGGTTCGGTAAGCTGTTAGTTCAGACACCAACCAATTAGGAGTTTTGTCTGAGATTTAAACCCTTCGCGAGCACACCTGGTCATCAAATCAGCTGGTTTTAGAAGTCCCAAGGCCACGGCCCAAACCGTTACCCCGATATTCACACTATTACAGATGTAGCTCTTTTTAGATCCAAACTCAAAACTTATTTAAGAATGGCTTTGAATAGTAGTAGTGGTGTGATATTTCCCCTCTCCTCATCTTTTTAATTTAACCTTTTCTGATTTTACTGTATTTGATGTTTTATTCTTTTTATTATATGTTATGTTGTAAGCCTTCGGATACCTGCTGGATGCTGTAAAGCGCTATATAGGAGCCTGACAAGCCTGATTCTCGTGTGATCTCGTTAGAATCCGGCTGCCGTGCAAGGTAAGTTCTCAAGCAGTGAGACAAAATCTATGTTGTTAGGTTTTTTTTTCAAAGTGTGCGGCGACCTGTGCGCCCCTCTTTCCAACCAATGACATAATTTGTCCTGCCCCGATTGTTAGCAACCCTGATTGTGTGCAATTCACATAAAAAATTACCTGCGTCCGACCAGGGTCGCGATGCTGAGTTGGACAACGCGGGTTAACCCTTTCAAACACAAAGTCAAGCCTGGTTGAGCCCTCGGTGTGTATATGAGAGTTTAGTGAATTTAGCTTGGAACACCTGAACGTATGAACAAACGTCAATGAAAATAGACGTGGCGCGTATCTTTAGCAGAGCGCAGAGCCGTTTCACGCACGCTTCTGGTACTCGCCGTGACACGGCTGGTGGAATATCAAGCACTGACTTGAATGGTTGTGGTGTTGTGTTGGGGATATTGGGGAAGGGTGTCTTTTTAGTAAATTGATTGGATGGTCTCGCTGTTTCACTTCTTGCCAAATGCTGTCCAAAAGTCCCGCGTCTCGTGTGACCTGGTGCGTATCTTTACGGAGAGCCGCTTCACGGTGAGTGTCCATATACGCGTTGTTTTCACGGACAGGATCGCCCCGCTTCCCAGCACTGCACGCTACTGAGCTCGCCACCAGTTTCAACGGCGATGGCTGCAGCTGATTGGACTGCTTGGCTGCTCCCGAATTTCAAAACCAACCATAATGGCGGCTCGTTCGGAATACCATCTCTTATTTCACAAAAATAGTTCCTCGAAACATGTTTCTGAAAACGTTTTAAGCGAGAATGCAGTTGCTGAATCTGTCTTCGTTTCAGATCGACAAAGGTCCACTTTAAAAGATTTTTGTCAGCTTTTGAGAGCTGGCTGCTCCTCATTTGCATAAAGTTGGCTGGATTAAACTTTATGCAAATGAGGAACAGGCGACTTGACGCCCCTCTTCTCCAAAGTCCCCGCGATGCTACCAGAATGCATTGCACGGCTGCTCCCGTAGAAATGAATGGGAAGCAGGGAAATGACGCCGACAGTGGACACAGCGCCTCCAGAGCGCAGCACAGACGGGGGAAAAAAGTATTTTAGTATTATGATACAAAAATGTTCTTGCATGTTGGCAATTGAGTTTTTAAAGATTTTCAGGATTCAAATAAAAAAGGTTGTTCACCCTAAAATTAGGCCTGTTACAGGTGATGCAGCTGAATTAGGATGAAAAGACAAAACCCATTTCCGACTTAAAGCCACTATGTGCAGAATCGATTATAGCACAATTAAACAGCGAGCGTTGCTGTTATAACATTGTTGTAGTGACTTTAACATGGATACTGAGAACAACATTCGTGGTGGGGGCGACAGAATTTATTAAATCAGATTCGACAGATCAATGGAAACACACAAAAATAGCTTTTCTTTTATTAAATTAAAAATGCATGCCATGGTCATTAAAACGTGCCAATTGAAACACATGCAGGATTTAAAAATCACAACCTGGTGTAAAAAACTACATTATTGTACCTGGTTTGAGAACTTTGAGGAAAAAGCTGCACAGCACAACCACAAGAATGTGTTCAAGTATGGTTTGTCATTTTACAATGTTTACCATAACTGAACCTATACAAACTTAAGACTGGGGTGAGATGGACCCTAGATTATGTACAGGGACTGGTAAGGGACAGACTTTGAGGGAGAAATATGCAAGATATAAGACCTAAATTGACTTTTCATGAAATTATGGTAAATGAAAATGATGTACATTCCATTTTGGATGAGCTGTTATGGAAGCTTTAATAATCGAGTCCTTTACTTTTTCCCTTTGTGCGATACACATCTTGTTTAACAAGAAAAAAAAACACTCACACAAAGTTATTTCTTAGCAAATTATAATGTGGCTTACATGTTGGGATGAACTGGGCAATTCAAATATTGGTACATTTGTAACAAAATGGAAACATCCGATCTTAAAAGCAAAACCAAGAAAAAGAAAAATAAACTCGAAGATTTAGAGATTTAGAAGAAGTCACACAAACTCTTAATTGCATCACCTCACTCTGTGAATGAGCCTACTGCTCACGAGGAGCCACACTTTGAGGTAAATTCAAGCATCAATGAGCACACTTCTAAAAAGAAAAGAAAAAGGAAAAAGGAAAGAAATTCCTCAAAAAAAGGAGCCTGATTTAAACTCTATCCATAATATAAATAAAATGACCAAAATATAAAGATTCTCCAAAATCACTTAAGTCATCCACAACATGCTCTGCATTAAAGTTATGGAATCACTGCAAGCTTTCATGACCACACAAGTTCACATGTGGGAATGCGTGTGTGTCAAACTACATGTGGTTGATTTTTGCTACTGTTGTGTTTGCACGTGAAGGAAAGGGAAAACTGTTGGTTCCAACTGTTGGGATTTTGGTCTTTCCATTGTGTGCGTGGCCTGAGCGTTAAGGCTTCCCGGACTGGATGGACAGCATGCTACCAAATTTGAAGTGCTGGATCACAGGGAACTTCTCCAAACACTGGGGGGGGGGAAAGAGAAGGGCTGTTACCAACATTAGAAAGAAATATGTTTTAAACTAAGTACAGTACTCCAGGGCTCCAGACTAACTTTTGCCACCAGCGTCACAGAAACTTTAACTGTCCAGAACAAGAAAATAAACAGAATAGGAAATAAATGTGTGATGTATATGACACACAAGGATCGTGTACGTGTACGTAGATTACGTAGCTTGAAAAAAAAAATGAAAAAAACTGTGTCTGAAGTTTGTTGGCGTTAGCTGGGAATATAGCTGAATTTACCAATGTTTACAGCATCTCGTGTTATTTAAAATTTTAGCTATTTCAAGGTACAAATGTGGGAGTTATGTGGGGCTATATTTTCCAAATTAATACATGAGCAATGCTTGATTTTGAGTTGCCCTTCATTGAAATTCAGTCAGTCAGAATTTGTCTTTCCAGTAACCCAATTTAGTGAGATTTCTTAATTTAAAACTAAATCGCTGTAGACAAGGCAAGGCAGCTTTATTTCTATAGCACATTTCAGCAAGAAGGCAATACAAAGTGTTTTACATAAAACATTAAAAAGCAGTTAAAAACAGTTACAAATGTAAAAACAGCTAAAATAGCATAAGACAGATATGAAATACGAGAATAAAAAGTTATGGTGCAGTATATATACATATATATTTTTTTTTAAAAGGCAGCATCAAAAAGAAAAGTCTTCAGCTGTGATTTAAAAGAACAGCGTTGCAGCGGACCTGCAGTTTTCCGGGAGGTTGGTACCAGATATGTGGTGCAGAAATGTTCACAAGTTTGTGCGCCAACTTAAGTGAGTTTTCAAGTATATCAAGGGCATCAAAAATGCATACAAAGGATAAAAGTAATTAGGGGGCGCTACAGAGCCGATGTGCCACGCCCAAGCCCAAATGGAATATCAAATTTAAATAATTACTAGTTTGAACATGTGCAAGGTGCAAAAGTTGACCAGTGCTTCCACCAAAATTTCAGGAACATCCAAGGAACTTTATCCTAACCCTGGTCTGTGTTTGGAGGGGGGGGGGGGGGGGGGCCTTTGGAGCTTGCTGGCCACGCCCGACATGTGTGCCAATTATCGTGAGTTTGCGAGCATCCCAAGCCCCTCGAAAATGCGATTGCGCAGCAGAAAAATAATCTTTACAAAAACAATAGGTTCCTCGCACTTTCAGTGCCAGGGACAGTTGGGCAGCATCGGATTATGTACTGGACTGTCCACTGCTTGAGGTTTAGTGACAGGACACGTCCTTTTCTATAAAGCAAACATTCAGCCCAAACCCAAAAAGTTAACCTTGACCTACAGTGTTGCTAATAACTCTCCCCAGTGGCCTTTCACTTTGAACATGTTCAAAATGGCTGTGGATCAGCCCAGAGGAAAGCCCTTAGTGCATGCTGACATGGACCCAGTTTCGGGGAGCAGCAGCGGTGGGGGTGGTGGGTGTCTGCATTGGGGGTTGGGAGGCTGTGCTGGGGGAGAGCAGTGCAATTGAACTCTTGTGCTCGGTCTGCCTGTGCAGTGACACTATCAGTCACGATCATCTGGGCAGAACTGGGGTGGAAACGCATGCCTCGGAGAACTTTGGTCCAAACGCATATTTAATCAATGGAAATTTGAAAAATCATCAAAAGATCATTGATCACAGATAAACTAGACATTCAAATGCCATACTATACTGCCAGTTAACAGATAAGACGAGCCTATTCAGATGTAATAAAGATGAAATCAACATTTCTGGAAAAAGTTATGGCAATCCTATTGATGCCAGGCCTCCTAACTTGATCCACATTATGTATCCACGTTGTTGCTCTGGATGCAAAATGGCTTCACCAGTGTATTATACACTCTAGTCCTTGTTACCAACAAATCCCACATACTGCTGACAGTACACCAGTGTTGAAAGGCTAAATCTGATGAGATTTTTCTTATCGTCAACAAATCCCATGAACAGACCCAAACCAAAACTGAATGTATCGACTAACATGTATTGTGTGTGCGTATATATATATATATATATATATATATATATATATATATATATATATATATATATATATATATATATATATATATATATATATACACGCACACACACACACACACATATCTCATTCCTCTGTGCCATAGAGCTCCATTGTGGTCCAAAAACATCAAGGAGTCCCACTGTGACACTGGGTGACATCCTTCTTTTGGTCTTTTCAAAATGTTCAAAAATGAGAAAAATATAGAATAATAAGAATGTTTTTGAAGGAAGGTAAGTGTCTGGATTTCATTCATTTCTCTCCAGTATCTAAATTAACTTGTTGTGACTTACAACAATAAATCAGACATGATGTTCTCATCTATCTCTAGCAAGTCTGTGCAAGTAGATTTTGTATAGTATTTTGTATTTACTAAACCCAGTAGCTGCCTGGAGAAGGAGAATAAAAAAACCACTTATACATGATTGGTAGTAAATGAGCAAAATGTTTTTTAAAATGTAGAGCTGGGTGGCCGATCTTCTTTTCATGCATGGACAGAACATTTGATAACAGTCTGACCGCTATTGTTTCCCTGAGCATGTGTCATTTCACACAATCGAGTTTATGTTCCAAAACAGTGACAAGGCCCCCAGAATTGCCTCCTCTCTCTGACCGAAAATGGTGGATTCTGCTCTTTCTGGGTCTACTAGTACAACTCTCTGCCGAAAACCCTGTGTGGGGCCAGGGAAAGGGAGAGAGGAATGCAAGTCTGCTGATGGTTGCTCCAGGCTTGGAGGAAGGTCGGGACAGAGGGAGGGGAGGATTTAATGAAGGGAAGGAGGAGGAGGGGGAGGGAGAGGCAGACAGCTTGGCCCCTCAGCTCTTTGGGAAGACTCACAGGCTGCTCTGGAAAACACAGGATGTGGGCATGCAGGCGGGGAGAACGGGCTTAGACATCCCCCCCCCCCCCGCCCACACACACACACACACACACACACACACACACACACACACACGTCCATTCTCTCCATTCCTCTCTTAACCCTTTCCTGCCTCTCTCCTCTACTACCAAGCAGGTCTGTTCGGGTGTTATGCTCATAAGGATCCTGGTGACAGGGGGGCTTTCAGCAGTGATTTGATTTCTTAAATATCATGTAAATAAGAAAACAGTTTCTGTAATCAGGATGAAGGATTAAGAGACATATCCAGTGTACATTGCTATATTTCTGTTTCTAGTTTCTGGACCATGTATTGATTAATCGGGTTGGTTTTTGTTTGAATATGTGCAACGCCTCAAAGCTTTCCCTGTAACGGCAGTGCATGGAAAGGAAAGAAAAGACCATTACATGTACTGTAATCATGCCTTTTTGTATCCTAAATAATGACAATAAAACTGGAACTGAAAGTCTCAAGTCCAATTGGTCCAAAAGCTACAACTAATGCCGACCTTAACAACGTTTCAGGCGATTCCACAATCGCAGACTATTTTCAAAATCGTAATGAAACCCCAAGAGTCTTGCTAGAGTTGGGGCGCTCCCGTCGTCTCCATCGTTTGGAGACGACGGGAACGCTTAATTACCTCATAAACCAAGTATTGGAAATGTTTCACCTTGTAATGGGGCTAAAAGAAATGTAAGAACACCGGCAAACTTATTATCAGCCAATATTCATATTCATCTTCTGAGGACAATGAATGTCTGTACATAACACTGCTAGCATAGCTTAAATACAATTTTTTGTACAATAATTCATGGTTCCAAGAGGATGAATCCTAAGGACTTCGGTCAATCCTTTGGTTTACTGTTAACATGCAAATATCCTCCAACCATCAGCATGCTAGCATTTTCATTAGTAACAGTTAGTTAGTATGCTGACATAAGCATGTAGCTCAAAGCCCACTAAAGTACAGCCATGCAGTCCCGCTAGCGTGGCTGTAGACTCTTAGTAGAGCTAGGCAGTATATCGATATTATTTTGATATCCATATATGAGGCTAGATTAGATGAAATTTTGGATATCTTAATACCGTGATATAACCAGTGTTGTCTTTTCCTGGTTTTAAAGGCAGTATCATTTTCTGAACTTACCAGCCTTAGTTTTACCAGTTTTATTATTTGTCTTTACCCACTTAGTCATGTATCCACATTATTGGTGATTATTTATCAAAACTCTCATTGTGTGAATATTTTGTGAAAGCACCAATAGTCAACCATACTATATCGCCACAATATAGACATTAATGTATTTGGATTTTAAGTTATTTTCCATATTGCCCAACTTTAACTCTTAGTCTTGTTTTTAAACACTTGCTGAGGAAAATCTTCAAATAAAGGCTTGGTCACATCGAGCAACTGCAAACCACCTCCACGGTTCTGACCAAGAGAACTGGAACGTCAAAACTGTATGTGTGTGTGTGTGTGTGTGTGTGTGTGTGTGTGTGTGTGTGTGTGTGTGTGTGTGTGTGTGTATATGTGTATATATATATATATATATATATATATATATATATATATATATATATATATATCTATCTATCTATCTATCTATCTCTGTCTGTCACGCCATCCATTTTTATATAACCTTTCTCTGCTGGAGCATGAACTGCTCTACCAAAGAGATACAGCATAATCTCCAGTCAGTTAAGACAGGAGTCTCGCATCGTGGCTAACACTATTGTTACTTAGTTCATGACACATCCTTTCTAACATTATGCCATTGTGCTAACCGAGCACCGTTAGCCTTTACAACAGAGTCAATACAATTCAATACACTTGTTAGATAATGTTTCATTACAGAGTTCTAATATTCAAATATATAAAAAAAAAAAATTAAAATGGTATTATAGAGGAAGACTGAGAGCTCTAATCTCCTCCATTGACTGTGGTAAGGTACTGTCTCACTAGCAAAGGAGAGCACAAACTTTGAGAAAGATATCTTCCATGTCATTTGTATTTATGCAATAAAAATGTTCTCAAAAGTTGTAATTTATGTTTTTTTCACTTAGTGTTTTAGTTTGGGGTCAGCCTAGATCAGAGGTTCTCAAACTTTTTTCAATAATGTACCCCCTTTGAACAGTTTTTTAAGCCATGTACCCCCTGACCAGAGCGAATAAGTTTTGGCAGAAGAAAACCGACAAACTTGAAAAAAAAAAAAAAAGACAGTAGAAGTAACTACAGCCTTGTAACTGAAAAACATTTTGCAAAAAATCTTACGTACCCCCTGCAGTCCTCCAAAGTACCCCTAGGGGGTACACGTACCCCCATTTGAGAAACACTGGCATAGATGACACGCAGTGATACTAGGGTTAGGGATAATTAATGTTTTAAAACCTGCGTGGACTCTTTCTCCAACAAATTGTTTATCCGACTGATAAATCACTCAAGAACTGGACTCATCAGTTGACAATGAGAGAGAGAACGAAGCAAGCGTACCTCCGCCTTGTACATTCTGACCAGGCCCTGGTTGACTTTGGACCAGGAAGGAACAGCGCTGATGTTCCACAGCTGGTTGGAGTGTTCCGCAAACGGACCGGTCTTCATCTAAAGAACAGAGGAAGAGTGACATAGATGGGTGAATGTCTGGGGTAACTCAGCTACAGAAAGTACAGTGCAAAGGAAAACTCAAACTGATAATGGTATTTCACACATTGTTGATTACTAGTGCAGTGGCCGTTCAAAACATGCCTATTTGGAATGTGCCGATTGCTTAGCCTCCTGCACTGCTGCTTGCAGCTTTCTCGTGTTTTTCATGTAGCAGTCACACATCGTGGTAGTTCTAGGCGATGTGGAACGCGACTGAGCGGGCGCACAGAACGGCCCGGGGAAATGTGCGTTTTGGCAAGACACCTGTAGCCGGTGAACTGCAATCAATGAGTCCTGTACAGTAACTCCCCGCACCCGCTGCTGTACGAGATATCCCGATTTATAGAGAGGTGGTGGAGACTGACAAGGAAAGGACGCATGTTTATTATTGCATAAAAGCGAGCATAGTGTACGGTTTGTGTGCAGGATTGGTCACAAATTGATGCTTAATAACTATCTAACTTCCAACCTTTGATTAAAATCAATAATAGTATATAAATCATAGTTCATCTCTTTAGTTAATTTGAAGGATAGCTTTTAAAGCTTCCTTTTAGTGCTCTTAAAACCATCATTAGAGGGATACTTCCAAATTCAGTTTTCAGATTATCAAACACTCCCTCTGTAGGCTGGAAGTGGCTTTCAAAAGTTTTGTGTATCACTTTCGAGTTGACTCATTTATAATGGTTCCCAATGATGACCCATTTATATGGCAGAAAAAGACATATTTTGGAACGGTTTTGGAACGTAGTGAGCTTATTGATGGACAGTGGAAAAGTAGCTTATGTTGCAGGCGGGGTTTGAGACATTTTTATGGACAAATTCACTTTTTTTGTTTTTACACAAAAGAAAATAAGTCACCAGTGAAGCCATTGTAAATAACTCAATTCAAGCTGACTGATGCTGCTTTTCTCAATCAACAAACAAATGGCAAACTTTGTTTATCCAAGTCCGATTTCTGCAGTAGATTTTGTAGTTTTTCAAAAGGAACGACTGGTTCAGCTAGGGAATGTGAGCAACGCAGCGCTACTGATAATAAAGGACTATAAAGTTAATATGTCCTGTAAAGGAACAGATCGTACCGTCTATAAAGGAAGATCTTGAGCCTAAAGCAGTAAGCAATCCAAAGATAACTCCTGCTGTGGGATTAATCCAACATTCCAGCGTGTGTGACTAGAACAAGTTTCAAAGTTCTATGCAAATGATTAAAGATTCATTTTGATTTGTGGTCTAAGACTTGAGGCTATAATCAATATTTTTTAGGGCTGTCAATTGATTAAAAAAAATTTACTAATTAATTGCACATTTTGCTGTAATTAATCGCGATTAATCGCTTTTTTAAATTCAGACTGAAGCTTGTAATAATGGATATTTAAATGCTAAATCACTTAACTTTGCAAATATGACGAAAAAAACAAACAAGGAAAGGTTCTGCTAAGTTCAGAATGTTTAATATCTTTCAGAACAACAGCAGCAACAATTTGGCTTAGTCCTGCTGAAGGCTGCTGGAAAGGGCTAGAAACTGTCCGACTTGAGAGCAGATTTTTGTCACCGTCCCCAGCTGCTGTCGCCTGCGCTCGTCTACTTTACAGGCGAGGCGCAGTTCATCTCCAACGAGCCTATGTTCAGTCGGCGGCAGGGCAGTCGGGACTCACCCGGAAATGGCGAGCGGAATGAGGTGACTAGTATCTCAAAATCTGACGAAAATCTTCTAAACTGACCGTTGTTGATTTGAAATGAAGACAGATTCAGCAACTGCACGGCCTATTTCTCTCTTAAAATGTTCTCAGAAACATGTTTCAGTGAACTATTTTAGTAAAATATGAGATCGTATTCTGAACGGCCGCCATGACAGTCTGGCTCTCAATATCCGGAGAAAACAAACCCATGTGACGCGTTCGTCCAATCAGCTGCCAGTTTTCATTGCTTGGGCAACAATACAGAGTAGCGCCGCCTGCTGCTATGGAGACGTATTACGTTTCTCAGCCGCCACATGAAGTAAACAAACACAGCCGCGTTAACTTCGTTAAATTTTTTTAACGAGTTAAATATTAAAAAATTAACGCGTTAATTTTGACAGCCCTAATATTTTTATATTAATAGATGACATCTGTGGTCACTCGTGACAAACCCACAGAGAATTGTCACCAACTCTGCAGCTCTACAGAGCTTTACAGCATCGTTCAGCTTATTGTTTTTGGTTATCTGGCCCGCAACTTTGTTTTTTTTAACTTTTAACTTGAGCGTGATTTATGCTTAAGCATTAAATCTCCACCGTGGCTACGTACATAGGTACATAGAAACACGGACCCTACGCCGTAGCCTGACGTGCACCTTTCGAAAAATGTAACTACACATTGCGGTGACGTATGTCGCTCGGCCGTGGCTTGGTAGCGTTGCATTCCCCCCCCCCCGACTCATTTCTTGGTTCTCCTTCTCCATAAACGACATGAAATCAAGGAGAGGGTTAACTTTTCCTGCTCCAGATTTCCCACAGTGGTCAGAAAAGTCGGCACTCGCGCCGAAGATAATCGCCATCACTCTCTCACTCGCTCTACCACACACTCCCCAAGCACACACACACACATGCCGGCAATGCTATTGTCTTAAAGAGATTGACGCACCCACCAATGCACAAGTATAAACTTATGTAGGCTATGGCGAAACCTCTGCGTGGAGCCTCCGCAGAACCATAAATCACGCTTTACGCTACGCACATAACGAGGAACCGACTTTCGTGTGAGAAAGCAGAGAAGCTACTTTTCATGAAGAACCTGCTACTTTTCCTGTAGAAAAAGTAGGCGTATGTCTAAGACAATTATTCTTTTGTTGTGGGTGCATACACTTTTTTGCACTCTTTTCAATGCATTTTTTGTTGTTCGTTGACAGTAGGCGTACAGAGTATGTTAAGGTCTAATAGGCTCAAAGATGGCCAAACAAAAAATCCTAACCCATTATATTTGGCTTTGGCCAAATTTTTGGTGCATCCCAACTTGTCAGAAGTCTGTGCAGCACTTTGAACTATGCTAGCCTGTATGAGGAGCTATACAAATAAAGTTTGATTGATTGATTGATTAATCAGTTTCCTTAGATGTTTGCAACAGCAACTTAAATATAAATTATAATTTGGTCACAAGGAGGCAGCAGAAAAAACATTGTGGATGAGGTTGCAGACCTTAAAACCAAAACAATGAGCTGAAAGATGGTAAAGCACTCTGTAGAGTAGCAGACACAAGGTCATTTGACCCATTGTTAATTGATTGGAGCAGCTTTAAATATGTCTGTAAAAGAGTAATGCACATACATCCTTTTCCCACCGAAATTGTTGATGATGATGATGATGAATACTTTTATTTCGGTTAACATACATGAAAGAAACTATTATTTCCCACAATTTGCCACCGTAGCTAAATCGAAAAAGGAATACTTAATACTTGAGCACAACCCTGCATGTAGATATTGAAAGACAGATTTATGAAACGCTTTTGAATGGTAATATTAATGCCAGAAAAAAAAACTGGGAATTGTCACACAAACCCAAGGAAGTGAAGAATACATTAATAAATTATAAGAATATATACAGAATTTACACTGTATGTATATACTCTCATATCTAATTATGAAAATCTATTAATTGCATTGATCTTTGTCCTTGTGGAGTTTATTAATGTTGCTGTCTGGCTAGTCCATGACTGCTACTTTTAAACCGCACTCACTAGCACGCAACAGTGCACCCACTGCTGAAGTTTGGTAATGCAACTGTGAACTGTGGAAATGATCCTATAAGGGCATTGAACTTGGTGATGTGATGGTACTGCTGTCGTTTATGATTTTTTTTTTTTTTATTTTTTGTCTTTTTAAAAATCCTGTTCAGGTTTGTTCTCCTGAAGATGAAGTGTCTAAAACGAAGCTAAAAGAAAAATTCATTGCAAGAAGAATGAGTGTGACTGAGAACTACATGAAAAACAACAGGCTGACCGTTTTCCTCAATCATCCTTATAACTTGAAAAAATGCTAAAATAAAGCTACTGATTACACTGATTTCTTACTGCATTGATTACTCTGCTTTCTGTCGTAAAAAGGACATGCAGAATAAAAGGCTGATTGTTGGTCCAGCATTCACCTAAATAAAAAGATTCTGGAATCAGAATGTGTTAGCTTACAGACAGACAACAAATAATAAGAATATACAAAAGAACAATAGACAGACAGTCACAGTGACAGTAACAAAAAAAAAACAAATGTATTAATTCATAAATGTATGAATGTATGAAACTGTTTTCCCACCATTTTTCCCAAGAGGCTGGGGAACCCAAACCTAGACCCTGGGGCATCAATCTAACATCCCCCTCTTTTTTCCATCCCCCATCCACCCCCCCTCAGCCCCCACCCTCTCAAACTGCTCTAGACACTTTCCAGGGCCTCGCATGAGAACACATGGGGGAAGGGCATGGAAGAGGGAGGAAAGGGGGGGTTGTAGACAGCCCATATTCCCTGGAGGAAGGACTGATTCACAGCAGCATGTGGGGAAGGAAGTGACTCATGTTCAGTTCAGGACAACACACACACACACACACACACACACACACACACACACACACACACACACACACACACACACACACACACACACACACACACACACACACACACACACACACACACACACACACACACACACACACACACACACACACACACACACACACGAGCCTTGTGTGTGAATCAAAAAGAGAACACAAGGTTGAAGTATCCACGTGTGTGTGAATAGGAGGACAATACTTGGGTGTACATATGGAGTGTTGCATGCTTAAAGGCCTGGCTGAGCAGCAGTAAACAACTGCAGTCAAGACTGTAGAAGGCCAGTAATAGATTCAAGAGGAAAGAACGCCCAGAGTGTGTAATCATGTTTATTCGGTTTCACTTACCAAACTAAAAAAAACACATTTAACATGTTTTTGTAATCTGTTTATACCTCATGTCGAATTAAAGGTGAACTATTATGCTTTTCCGTATTTTCTGTATATCTATAATGTTATGTCGGATTTTCACGTTAAATGTGGCCAGAGCTTCAAATAATGAGGTAAACGTATTTCAGAAAAATCCCTGTGAACTAAAACGTTCAGATTTCCCACTGTTCTGAACGCTCTGGTTTTAACAGTTTTTTTTTTCTACTCTCGGCTCAGTGTCACATAACACCGACTCTGCCTTCTCATTGGTCATCTGCTCCAGATAGGCAGGACTGGATGGTTTGTTTTTTTAACACTACTGCGGTGTCAACATTGTCACATATAGCTACATGCTAACGGCAGTAAAAGATGTAATCTTGGCATGCAATTTTGTTAAATCTTCCCTAATTTCGGGTCACATTACTGTTAAAATATGTCCGTCTATGTAGTATTTGGTTCAGAAGCCTTTATCTGCGATTTTTGACAGTACAAAGTGCTGCTATATTCTATTCTTGTGCACTGCAAACCAATTTATAGTAGCTGCATTCTAACGCCAGGGAATTCTGTAATCTTGGCTGAAAACGTTGTTAATTTCTCCCCGGTTTCGGGTCACATTACTGTTGAAACATGTCCGGTTGGGTAGTATTTGGTTCAGAAGCCTTTATCTGGGATTTTTTTTTTTAACGATAGAAGTGCTGCTATATTCTATTACTGTGCACTGCTAACTATAGTAGCTGCATGCTAACGGCAGGTAAACCTGTAATCTTGGCTGCCAATGTTGTTAATTTCTCCACAGTTTCGGGTCACACTGCTGATGAAACGTGTCCGGTTGTGTCATATTTGGTTTATAAGCCTTTATTGGTGTTTTCACAGTACAAAGTGCTGCGCTGATACGGAATCTGATCAATTAGAGCAGACTGGCCATTTTCGGGAGGGGGGCTTAAAGAGACAGGCGCTCCAACAGAGCGTCTCATACAGAGGGTGAATACAGGTGCAGCAGCCATGGGCAGTATGAGAAAAATAACGTGTTTTTGGAACCTGAAAATGCAATATAATAAATCACCCTTAACTTAACTATTAAGCCTCAGTATTGTTGCTATGGTTTCCCACGGTTAAATAAACCTTGCACTTTGAGTTGGAATAGAGGTTATGGGTAGCGGTTGACTGGAAGCACATTTAAGGTGTCTCCATGTTTATCACCTACTAGCCAATCAGAAGATGGTATTGTCCCTTGTGCATGCTATAAAAATAGGGTTGGTACGGTTCATGAAAAAACATCCGAACCGTACGGTTCGCTTGTCTCGGTTCGGAACTTGTGTGCGTAGCGCGGTTCGTCAATACACTTCTAATGTCCACTTACTGCCGTTGTGCCCGCTTTCACCACCTATGTTAAAACACTTACCGGAAATGACGAGCGGGATGAGCGGGATGAGCGTGACAAACGCAACACTAAAAGGGCACATATGTTCGTGTAAATGGCAATACATTTTTTTTGCCAAATAAATGAAAAGCTTGTTGAAATCATCATTGTCTTCCCTCTTGCTGTATCAAAATCTCACCTCGCTTTCCTCAGAGATGGTCCCAATAATGTGCTTAAAGTCAAATTCCGTTTGTGCATGATTACAAGATAGAACTATGTTTTAATACTGTGTCCTACATTGTGGATAATTAAGCTATATATCATATGCTGAAGTATATTTCTGGAGTGTTAAAGATTAAAGAAAAAATAACAAGAACCGTTCAGAACCGAAAACAGTGACCCTAAAACCGTGATACAAACCGAACTGTGGGTTTTGTGAACCGTACCACTCCTATATATAAAAACATGCATTATAGTTACATTGCAGACAAAAAAGGATTGCAAAACATCCATTTAAAAGAATTGTACAAAAGCTCAGTCCTTGCTGCAGCGACCATGGGTTCGATTCCAATTTTTTTTTTACTCTCCGTTGGAGTATTAACTGCTCCACAAAATAGAAATGGTTATAAGACAGAGGTACAAATACGTCTTTTGAATAAACTCTGTGAACTTATTGTACCGTTAGCGACCCAAGCTATTAAGCTAACGAGTTTACAAACCCAGCATTAGCAATGGTGAACAAAATACGAAGGGGGGAGTAAACGGAAGACTAGAGAGAAAATTGAGGTAATCTCAGAGAACCTATTGTGACTGACTAGCACTAGAAAGCGGCCGGCCACAACAGTTCATGAACTTGCCCCGCGAGTATAGGCACAACCACAGACTGTATCAAATATAGACGTAGACTCCGTGACGTCACCCATGGGTTTCTGAAGAGCGAAAATTAAACTCAAAGTGGGCAGCTCCCAGTGGCTTCAGCTGTCGCATCTTTGCAGTGCCCAATGTCGGCTAATCCAAAGATGGGCAAAGAGGTGGAGCGTGGTAGAGCTGAGGCGGGCCAAATGAAGCCTACAGTCTCTGCTCGCCTCCAGTGACGGCACCAACCGGTCACTTAAAGTGGCACACCCTTAATTATGCAGGACTTTAAGCCTGAATATAACTTAATCTGATGAGTTATAAAACTAAAATCATGCCATCCCTCCCAGTTGTCATGAAGGGGAACCTAGCTACAGAGACCAAAACTGTTTTTTTTGTACCAGGCTGTAAACATCTTCAGTTTTACTGTAAAGTTGGGCATTTTAACATGGGGGTGTTTAGAATCAAACATTCATTTTGACCATTTTCTGCTTTTCAACTCTTCTCTTATAGCAAAATGAGCCATTTGGCTCAAAGACCAAAGCATACTCAGGTGACCAGCTGAACCTTTGACAAAGCAATACAGCACTGCCTGTTATTGTTTGACAAGGTTCTATCCATCGGACCCCATTTCCACCTGGGCCCTGTTCTTTATAAGTGGATAAGTGAGTTAGCTTGACTTGATTGTTTACAATTTGACACAAGACTGGAGACTTTTCACTTCTTCAATGCTGGCCCAAAGTTGATCAGGCTTATCATGACCAAGAGACCTCATGCATGATCTCATTTTGAAAAACTGTGAGTAACTGAGGAGGAGAACCAAGGAGGCACTTCTTCCCTTCTCGACACAACAGCAGTATCCTTTAGTGACCGCGAGGAGGAGGGAGAGGTCAAACAGCAGGAAGAGGAGGAAAAAGTGGGAAGGAGGGAGTGCCCCAGAGTGGGAAGGAGGAAAAGGATGTAGCTGCTCCAACAACGCCCTCTTCTACTTTCCTCCACTCCTTTTCCTTTCGAATCCAAAAACAAAGCGCATGGTTCCTGCTCTGGCACTCGAACTTCGCCATCCGTCTGCCTTTCCCCCGAAGCCCTTTTCCTGGACAAAGCTCAGGTGGACTCATTCATTTCCAACAGCTAAATCAGAACTAAATAAGTCCAATGTCTACTTAAAGTACACATAGTACTAGGGCTGCATGATATTAGGAAAATATGCCATAACTAGGACTGCAACTTACGATTATTTTATTATTTTCATAATCGATTAATCTGTTGATTTTTTTCTCCATTAATCAATAAGTGTTTGGTCTCTAAAATGTCAGAAAATGAAATTTTGGGCCAAGATACATGATAACCTATGTCGGATTGTAGGGACCCAGGTTCCATTCTGCCCAAGGTTATTTCTTCTGGGTGATGGGTCAATCCTAAGTGGGATAGATAAGCACATAAAGCTGGGTCCAGACTAGTTTGTTGATAGCCAGACAGATTATTTTAAGAGGATGGAGGAATGAAGGGGTGCCGTCAAATTTTTATTACGCCGCCCATTTTATTTCTTCTGCGAGCGTATGTGTCAAGCCAGGCAGGTAATCACATACAGGAAGGCCACAGTGCAGCTAGATACTTTACAAAATAAACCAATTTCAAAATAAAACACCCAGGTCTACGGTGATTTTAGCTGTCTTGACTTCTCAGCGAGCCACGTGATCAGGCACACAGAGAGAGACCGACGGACAGACAGAGAGAGTCGCACGCACACGCACACACACACACACACACACACACACACACACACACACACACACACACACACACACACACACACACACACACACACACTTTGTAGAGTGGAGAGGAGAAGGATCGCTCTGTGACCGGTGTGGAGAACTGCGTGTCTGGTTTGAACAGACAGGCGCGCGATCAGGCACGAATCTACGCTTCACGGCTATTTGCGGCGCTTCCGCATGCTGTGTTTTTCTTGACTTAGTGTGGTGGCGTTTTTTTTCTAGATTGGAGGTCTACAGTAGGAAATAGGGAAAGTACCTGAGCTTTCTGGAGGGCTCTTAAGAAGCTTTGTGCTGGGGCGAGACGTGTATGATGGGGCTTATGCTGTTGTCAATACACATGAGTTTATTCAGTTTACAGTTTGTCTATTTAGTTATTATTTTGTTGTATTGTCTTGTATATTGTGGATATTGTGTCATCCTTTTCTTGTTTTTTGTCTGGGTGGGTGGGTGGTGATGATGAGTGGGGTGGGGGGGTTGCGAATTGTATGTTTCTAAAATAATGAATAAAAAATGTTAATCACAAAAACTTATCCGTAGTACTGTATTATACATATTGAATACATATTATTTCATGTGATCAGACATATATCCCACAGGTAAGTAATCTACTATGGTATAGATCATTTTGTAACACACATACACACATCAGGTGTGATTTCCATTTGTTTAAAACGTGAAAGTTTGCGTGAATAAGTTTCATTTCCCACCTCATTTATGAACTTGATGCAGTCCAGAAACATGTACTCGTGCTGATGCTCGTTCACCACCCTCTCATCGAGGAAGTGCCGAGGCTCCAGCGTTGGGTGATCTGAAGGGAGAAGGAGCTGTAAGTGCACATGTTCACCACCAGGTGTCCCCATTTACCTTCCCATTAACTGCGGTCACTGTGGAGATGCACAGATGTGTACATGATTACATTCATTGCAGTAAGTGGAGATGTTCTAAACCTACCTTTTTTTGGTTTATAAATGATTTTAAATAGTTTTTTTTTCCCCTCACTGAAAACAGATTTGAATCAGATAAACCAGAAAAATGTGTAGTGACATACAGTACAGGCCAAAAGTTTGGACCCACCTTCTCATTCAATGCGTTTCCTTTTTATTTTCATGACTATTTACATTGTAGATTCTCACTGAAGGCATCAAAACTATGAATGAACACATATGGAATTATGAACTTAACAAAAAGTGTGAAATAACTGAAAACATGTCCTATATTTTAGATTCTTCAAAGTAGCCACCCTTTGCTTTTTTATTAATTAGGGAAAAATCCCACTAATTAACCCTGGCAAAGCACACCTGTGAAGTGAAAACCATTTCAGCTCATTGAGAGAACACCAAGGGTTTGCATAGTTATCAAAAAAAGCAAAGGGTGGCTACTTTGAAGAATCTAAAATATAAGACATGTTTTCAGTTATTTCACACATTTCTGTTAAGTACATAATTCCATATGTGTTCATTCATAGTTTTGATGCCTTCAGTGAGAATCTACAATGTAAACAATGTAGTCATGAGAATAAAGAAACACATTGAATGAGAAGGTGTGTCCAAACTTTTGGCCTGTACTGTATTTGGAGATTATTGTTTTTGATTAATATCCTAATTAATTCCCTTTCATGCTGCTCCTAAATGTTGATTTTTGTCTCCAGCCTTTTTACTTTTGACTTGGGATTTTTTTAAACTTATTCCCCTCTTTTTTGTTTCTGCAGGTTTCAACATGTCAAATTTAAGACTTTTTAAAAGACATTTATGAATGAAATTTAAGACCTGTGTCACAACATAAAAGTACAACAAAATGCAGAGTCACAAAATATTTGCAAAGTAAATGACTGTATTCACATTCTTAAAAAGCGACATGGCGTAATAATAATAATAATAATAATGATCTGTACATATACATACAGCGAATTATATTTGGAACAGCGAGAGAAACAACGCCACCAACACAGAATAAAAAAAAAATTTCACTGAGCATTACAGTGAAAACAGGTCACTGTTTTTTTCCCAATCCTGGAATGCTGTGTGGACTTAGCCAGACCCTCCTCCGCAGCGCTGTGGAGGAAGGTCTGGCAATGTGAGCCTGAGCTGATACAGACTCGCTTGTTTTCAATCATTTTGACTTAATGCTGTAGTGAGGCTCTTACCTACAAACTGGGAGCTTCCCCAAATGAAGGGCAGAAACTGAAAGTCATCCAGTCCCCACACACCTTGGCTCCCAGCTGGCTCCATTCTGTAGGTCTTCTGCAGCTTACGCATCACTGCAAGATACCTGCAAAAACACACAGTAAACACACACAGCATGTCAGAATAAAAAGTGATCAATATTAACAGTTGAGCTAACATTGCGCTAGCTACACAGAGATAAGTGATGATGTGGATGTAATCTACACTATCTTGTTTTGCAATGATGATATACTAAATGTACATTATCTAGAAATTCAATTGAGCAAGTGTTTATAGATAAAATAAGCAGACAAGCTAATGCACTAATGTCAGAGTGAGGGGGGCTGCAGCTGTCGATGAACAGGTGCCCCGAGCAGTTGGGGGTTCGGTGCCTTGCTCAAAGGAGGTGAACTGGCACCTCTCTAGCTACCAGTCCACCACCATAAGTTGGTCGGTATGGGGACTTGAACCGGTGACCCTCCCTACAGACTGAGCTACTGCCACCCCAAATTAATAACACAATATTACCAAACATTCTATGTTTACTTTCAGATAGACCCAGAGACAGGAAGTAGTCTTTTTTTGTGTGTGAACAGCGTTCATCAACAGCACACTTAAAAACCAAGAAGTTTGAAGCAGACCACAGCGGTACCAGCTCACTTGTTAAAAACCTGAAAAACGATAGCCAGCTGATCATCTACCCTGAGAGCTCCGACCTTGCAGAGGCAGCAGAGGAACGCAGCAAACGCAGCTTCATGACCTGAGAAGATAAATACACACACATTCAAGCTCTTCAAACATGAACAGGATCTGTGTGCAGTCCATTTTTGCTTCATTTGAATTCACCACCAAGTTCAACTTTTTTGATTTGACAGCGACAAACAAATGCTACCACGTCTTGCTTTTAGCCATTACTTTACATATTACTACTGATACTATGAAATATGTTTTGGTTTACTTTAAGTTTGTATTATACTTCTAATGATACCACCACCACTATCTTAACTTCTGCGTGTTTATTGTCCAAGCGTTCTCTTTGCTAAAGCTCCAAGGAATCCATTTTTCCTTGACTCTTTAAATGGCACTCCTGCTTTAAACATGGTTACAACCTAGTTTGCAATGGATTTACAGGAAAGGACATTTACAGTAAAGGAAATTTACACATATCGCAAAAGAAGAACTTTTAACATTTAAAAGACATGTAGTCTTTTAAGCTTAACTCAAAATCTGTTTCCCCGTGTTTCTTACAGCCTAATGTCTGCTGCCTTTATAAATCTCTGAGTTGCAGTGCATCATTGCACCGCCTGGTGGCCAAACACATATACAGTATCTGTGTTGCGTACTGTAAATAGTCTGATACACTTGGTATCATCTGCAGAAAGCGCCACACTTCTGAAATGTAACAAACAACACAGCAGCTACGTAATAACCTCTCAACATGACATGACAGATCCCGCCACAGTTATGGAAAGCGGAGCTGTGATAGGCTGGTTGGGATTGGGCAATCGATCAAAAATGGTTACATGTACACATAAATGAGGGAGTGAGTTTTAAGGTTTGAATGTGTCTGCCAAAATTACAAAACATTTTCTCCATTGTCTGAGAGATAATCTGGCCTTGCAGATTTGACTTTCTTGAGTTCACAGGGTTAAAACATATTTTAAAAGATCCAACAGCAATGTCTTTCCAGAACGTGTCCCTGATACTGCAGATAATCCACAGAACACAGCATCACAAAGTCAATTCCATTCACCTCTTCTTATTGGGGAGGAACCAGAAATCTCAGAGAAAGTTATTTCAAAACCTGAACAAATATACAGACGTGCCCAAATTTGTTGGTACCCTTACAGCTCATTGAAATAATGCTTAATTCCTCCTGAAAAGTGATGAAATTGAAAGCTATTTTATCATGTATACTTGCATGCCTTTGGTATGTCATAGAATAAAGCAAAGAAGCTGTAAAAAAAGAGATGAATTATTGCTTATTCCACAAAGATATTCTAAAATGGCCTGGACACATTTGTTGGTACCCCTTAGAAAAGATAATAAATAACTGGATTATAGGGATATTTCAAACTAATTAGTTTCTTTAATTAGTATCACACATGTATCAAGAGTTGTCTGAGGAGATCAGAAAGAAAATAATAGACAAGCATGGTAAAGGTAAAGGCTACAAGACCATCTCTAAGCAGCTTGATGTTCCTGTGACAACAGTTGCAAATATTATTAAGAAGTTTAAGGTCCATGGAACTGTAGCCAACCTCCCTGGGCGCGGCCGCAACAGGGAAATCGACCCCAGATTGAACAAAAGGATAGTGCGAATGATAGAAAAAGAACCAAGGATAACTGCCAAAGAGATGCAAGCTGAACTCCAAGGTGAAGGTACGTCAGTTTCTGATCGCACCATCCGTCGCTTTTTGAGCAAAAGTGGGCTCCATGTAAGAAGACCCAGGAAGACTCCACTTTTGAAAGAAAAACATAAAAAAAAACAGACTGGAATTTGCTAAAATGCATATTGACACGCCACAATCCTTCTGGGAGAATGTCCTTTGGACAGATGAGTCAAAACTGGAGCTTTTTGGCAAGTCACATCAGCTCTATGTTCACAGACGAAAAAATGAAGCTTTCAAAGAAAAGAACACCATACCTACAGTGAAACATGGAGGAGTCTCGGTTATGATAACAGGTGCACAAGTCTCTTGAGAGCTACAGAAAACGTTTGATTGCAGTGATTGCCTCTAAAGGTTGTGCAACAAAATATTAGGTTAGCGGTCCCATCATTTTTGTCCATGCCATTTTCATTTGTTTTCTTATTTACAATATTATGTTGAATAAAAAAAATCAAAAGCAAAGTCTGATTTCTATTAAATATGTAATAAACAATGGTGGATGCCAATTACTTTTGTCAGTTTCAAGTTATTTCAGAGAAAATTGTGCATTCTTCATTTTTTGTGGAGGGGTACCAACAACTTTGAGCACGTCTGTATACTCAAAGGTTTGGGGTGGGTTTAATACCCCATTTCCACATGGTATTAAAATCCGATATGAGCGATCGGATCAAGTGGACAGCTCTCAGTAGGGTTGGGTACCGAAACCTGGTACTAATATGGCAACGTGTGTCTGTATTTCCAGACTGATCTCATGAAATGGCGTATGTATGACACGCCAATTCGTATGCCATTATGGGCGTGTTATTAAGAGGCATACCCACTTTTTAGCGTGTTTATCAACGCCGATTGGCCTCCACTGACTTACGTTACCTTGCGATGGCGTGTGAATTTACGCCGTAGCAAGTAGTATGAAAGGTCGGGGTGGTGGACGGGTAAAATACGGGACTTTCACCCAGGAGACCGGGGATTGTGTCCCGTGTGTCACGTTTCCTTCGTGTCCCGCGTGTCCCGTTTCCCAAACTCAACCGTTGCTTTCTTCTTTTCCTAAACCCAACCCGCGTGTCATGTTTCCTAAACTCAACTGTTGCTTTCTTCTTTTACTAAATCCAACCCCGTTGTTCTTTTCCTAAACCCAACTGGTTCTTCTTTTCCTAAACCCGCGTGACGTTTCCTTAACTCAACTGTCACTTTCTTATCGCGATAAAACGCCAAGTGGCGATAACAAGCCAAGAGGCATGTATGTTTATGTTCGCTGTATACAGTGTAGTCATACACGGGATAGCTCAAAATGCGTACAGACAACATGCCACTTGGCTTAACAAAGTGGGTGTGTATGACGCATTGAGATCCGATCACTCAGACCACATTCGGAGGTGGTCTGGCCAACATATGACCACATTCTTATAGCAGTGTGTACATATACGCGTCATGGGCCACATTTAGCACAGCACTATTACCTGTTCCATAGTCTATCCTGGTGGCATTCCCCACAGACTCTTTCAGATAGACAGCTATCTCTGGAGCTGCAGCAATTTTGTCAGCAGGGAGCACTGTTGAAACCAAGGCCTCTGCTTCCTACACACAGAGAGATATTCAGGTTACAAAGGGTCCGTGAACTTCCAGGAAATTTTCCAAGGGGAGTTAAGCTTTGGCATTTTGGAAATGTTGGACAATTTGAATATAAGAATTGTACTTTTTTAACAGTGAACTAATTTGGGTGGAAGATACATACACAAAAGCAATACTAGGTCATGTGGCATGTTTTGGTTAAATGAATTGTAACCTGCACTGAATACACAGTGCATTCTCCAATCTCACGTGCAGCACACTACTTCACTGTCTGAGCCAAAGGACGACATTGAAGTAAATATATTTTTAATGATATTTCAGTTAACCAACAGATAGTAGCCTTAAGCTAAGTACACAATATATAACTTGTAAACACCTTCTGCTACTTTTTGCTATCTAGCTGTTGACCATATTGAAGAGGTAAAATTAATCTATTTCAATTCATTCTTTTCTAAAATGAGTTGTTCACTTTGAACCCTGAGTTTACATACAGCCCACATTGATGGCTCAAATTTCCATGTTTGTTAACTTACCAGCTAGCTAACTCACCACAAGACACATTTTACATTGTATGTATTTGGCAAATAAATGGATTGTCTGCTTATGATTTAGTAAAATGTTTCTATCTGCATATGACATAGTAACTGCAGCCTGAGCAAATAACACGTATATTTCTATTTAATTCGTGTTTTTTACTGTTAATGCCTATAATTCCTTTTTATTCCCATAAAAAAATTCCCAACTTGACTTTTCTCAAAATGAGAATAGTTACAGTCTCATTTAGGGATGCATTGGTGCAGATAACAACCTAATTAATAATCAGGTTCTGCTCTGTTCACTTAAAAGGTGCAGTAAGCGATGCTGTGCAAAGATTGTGGATATTTGAACTACAACTACCAAACAAATACAACCCCCCCAGTTCCAGTTTTAGGAACTGAAGTTATTAAACATGTGTGTGTGTGTGTGTGTGTGCGTGCGTGCGTGTTTGTGTGTGCGTGCGTGTACTAACCTGGTCTAGTTTGGCATACCACGTTCTGAAAGCCTTATTCCCAAAGCGTGATGGCTGGTCAACAGGAGGGGTCTCGTCTATCCACCGGTCCAGAGTCCCCAAAAGATCTAGTAACTTCTCCACTGTCTGTCGCACAAGACAACAGTGACTGAGGCAACACTAATACTTATCATTATCACACAATGGGTTTAAAGGGTATAAAAAGGAATAAAGAGCAAACGGTAAACAAGAATATTTAGGTCAGGGGTGGTTGGTGCAATCAGACAGACGCAGCCTGGTTCACTCTGCTGAGCCTTACTTGGCTAACCTTCTCTGATCGCTTTGTGTTTCAATGTAGCAGAATTTCAACTGAGTGGTTATCATCCACATAGGTTTCTGTTCTCAGACAAATGAAAAGTATGAAAATGTGATTAAAGATGCAGTAGGTAAGTCTTATAAAACTAACTTTCTGTCATATTTGCTGAAACTGACCCTATGATCCAGTAGAACTACATGAATTATGTAAAAAAAAAAAAAAAAAAAAGACAGCTCCTTTGGCACCTCCTACAGCCTGTAGTGCCATTGGCAAAATTCTACCGCTCCCGGTCGATTTTCTCCAATCAGGGCCACAAGGGTGGTCAATCTGCCTGTCAATCACTGCTCAGGCACACGCATATACAGCGTTCTCCCCTCCCCCCTCCCCGCGCACGAGCTGCAGAAAAGTTTTCCAAAACTCCGTGAATAATGGAGAGGCTTTTCAGAGGTGGCGTGGCTGCAGGATTTTAAAGATCTGGAGAACGATGCAGATGTAGCCACATTTCCTCTCAACAGGTAACATTATTACCATGAATGATTTATCTTTGACTTGGTTATTAGTAGTCAAAAGTCCACAAAGCTACGTTGGTGAGGATGATAGTAACGTTAGCACAGTGGTCGGTCTGATATGATGCTGTACGGTAGCCTGCTAGTTAGCATCGTTTTACTGTTGGTGAGTAAAGCGAACGTTGTGTTAGTGTTTAGTTATTGAACATGTTGTCTGTCTGACATGCCGGCCGGCAGTTCTGTCAACCTCCGTTGTGTGGGAGGGGCTTAGGAGACGGTTTGGGCTGCAGCAGAAAGGGAGGAGGGACTGAGAAGTTGTCGATGTTCAAATCTGTTGGCAAAGTCCTGGCTCTTCACAATCTTACCTACTGCAGCTTTAATTTGAGGCTCATGATTGCAGCTCGTAGATAAATGGAAATTCCAGATAAAAGTATTATAGCTATAGTGCGTAGTTTCTGTCGCCCCCATTAGGAATTCTAAGTAATGACAACAAAACTGTCGGCACGTCCACATGACACAAGCCTTCCGTGATCACGCAACGCCCCCACCTCTCCTCCATGCAGTTGCTAGTTGCCAAGCAGGACACGGAGGACCCAATCTTCTGAACATAGCCATACTGAGAAATCCAGAGAGAGTTGTGTTGAGCTGATAGTCTTAATAAGCTTTGTAGCAACTCATTTGGCAATGGCTTGAATGTAATGGACGTTCATTAACATCAAAAAGTTACGCACTAAAGCTTTAAGTGGGCATTGACAAAAGAAAAGTTAACTCCAACTACTATTACTAAAACTCAAGGATGGTTTTTCATGCTCATGTCGTACTTACTAAACTCTTGCTGAAGGTTTGAGTAGTGTCAGCTTCATCCATCATGTACTGTGTATACAACTCAAGTACTAATTAGACGAGCATCCAGGTAGCACAAGCAGAGACAGCAGGAGACAGATCTCAGGTCAGATCTTAGAGTGGCTAAGTGATCAATAAAGCCAGAAAAGACTTTGACCGAACAAAGGCCATTTAAAGCTTTAGCTGTTATATCCATCTCTGCTCTCTTCAAAGCCAAGACAAAAACAGTAATTTTACCTCGCAGAACACAGGAATTGCTGGTCTACAGCTGCCTCTTTCGGTTAGTTTGTTTGTGTTATTATGTGACTTTGTTGTTAAAGGGTTCATTTGAATTCACCAACAGGGATTCCCCCCCCTACGCCGGACCCTACGCCGTAGCCTAGTGTGCACCTCTCGAAAAGTGCAACTTCATGTCGCTCTGCCGTGGCTTGGTAGCGTTGCATTTCCTGGTTCTCCTTCTCCATGAACAACATGAAATCAAGGAGAGGGTTAACTTTTCCTGCTCCAGATTTCCCACCGTGGTCAGAAAGAACAGGGGAGACACTTTGGTTCTCTCACTATGACTCTAGAGTCACTACTCAGTCTGAAGCTAATCGCCATCACTCTCTCACTTTCTCCCTCGCTCCATCACCCACTACCCAAACACACGTTTGTATCTGGTAAATGACCCCACTAATAATGCCCGAAATGATACCAAACTTCTACAGTAGTACATATAGGTTATGCACTCATAAACCGATGGATTGTAAAGTTTGTAAGTACACCAGAAGTTTATGTAAATAACACTTGCCTGTTGGCTTCTGCTCTCTGCTGTTGTTGTTGCTGCTGTAAGACGAGTGCTTAGGGACGTCTACAAATTACAACACCGAAAAGAGATGCAACAAAAATATTTTTTTAATTTAACTTTTTTTTGTTTAAGTAAGTGCTGTAGTATAACTTGCAGGAGACAAGCAATAATTGAGGTAAGTTTGGAGACATTACCTTATTTAATCATTAAATTAATAAATATTTTTGTTGTATCTCTTTTGGGTGTAGTAATTTGTAGACTGCCCTAAGCACTCGTCTAGCTGCAGGTAGCAGCAGCAGCAGAGAGCAGAGGAGAGCAGGCAAGTTTTCATAAACTTCTGGTGTACTTACAAACTTTCCAATCCATCGTTTTATGAGTGCATAACCTATTTGTACTTGTGTAGAAATTTGGTATCATTTCGGGCATTATTAGTGGGGTCATTTACGAGATACAAACGTGGGTCCATTAGCCCCTGCGCTAAGCTATTCAGCTGATAACGCTACTCTACGCTAACTCTCCCAATGTTAGACCTAGCTGAAAAAAGCTTCTGGTGGGGTGTTTGGATCGAGGTCATGGTGCAAAGGACCCTAGGGTGAAATTACTCCGAACCATCACTTTAATGCTGCTATCAGTCTGTGACCGTCCCGATGCAGGCCTTTTTTTAAAGAAGATTTTTTTGGGCATTTTAGGCCTTTATTCATAGGACAGCTGAATACATAAAGGGGGGGGGGAGAGAGAGGGGGAATGACATGCAGCAAAGGGTAAGAGGTTGGAGTCAAACCCGCGACCACTGCGTCGAGGAGTAAACCTCTGTATATGGGCGCGCGCTCTACCAGGTGAGCTAACCAGGCGCCCTTCGGACCTTTAAAAAAAAAAAAAAAAAACACCTGTGTTTTGCGAGGTAAAATTACTACTCTTCAAAAGGAGTCTGGTGACTTTGAAGAGAGCAGAGATAGATATACAGTAACAGCAGTAAGCAGGACAATGCTTAGCTTCTGTATTGGTACTCGTGCCTGCTTTTCCAAACTGGGGGTGTGCCGACCGCCATCTACTGTAACTAATATGCTGACTACGGATATGTACACTACCGGTCAAAAGTTTGGGGTCACCTAGAAATTTCCATTCCGCTCCATTATAGACAGAATGCCAGCTGATCTGAGTGGGTGGCTGCTCTTTAATGCAATATCTACATTGCCCATTATCAGTAACCATTCATCCAATGTTCTAAAGGCACATTCTGTTTACTAATCTGATACCATTTTAAAAGGCTAACTGAGAAAACAATGGAGAACCCTTTTGCAGTTATATAAGCACATAATGTAATCTGAAAACTGCTGCCCTGGTTAAAAAAAACAATGCAACTGATCTCAGCTGGTATTCTGTCTGGAATGAAATGGAAATTTCTAAGTGACCCCCCTAAGTGAGGAAAATGTGCGATATGGGACAATGTTGTTGAATATTGCGATAACGATTACTTGCTATAAATAGATATTTATATGTACTCAGCTCCGTACTCAAATTGCTTGTTGAATTTAAAAACACACAAAAAGAAATCATCTCTTACATTTTTATTGAACAGATTGAACATTGAATTAAATATAAAAGGAACCTTTAAAAAAAAAGAAAAGAATGACAGTTGCGTTTTAAAGTGCAGTTTTTACTTTTGTTTTCTTTCAACTAACAAAAGAAATTTCGAAGTGTCTATCATGATATGTCGCAGCCTTTTGTGATATGTACTGTATATTGCGGCAGCTGTTGTTCGGAAGACGATAAGAAAACGATATATTGTGCAGCCCTAACGTACGCACTAACTACTGATGTGTTAGAAGAAATGTGTTAGGAGAAAACCCAAAAATGTACCGCAAACCAGGACGACCGACTGAAGGAAAATGAAAATTTAGCGGAAGTACGAAGGAGGGTGGAGCCAGGCTAGAAACGAATCAAACTGAAAAGTCAGAAAGTCCAGATGAAAGGAGGTGGGTGAGGTGAAAGCACCCTTAAGCGTGATTTACGCTTCTGCGTTAAATCTACGCCGTGGCTACATACGTAGGTATGTGGACACACTGACCCTACGACGTAGCCTGACCAGCATCTCTCGAAAAATGGCTTAGCAGTGTTGCATTTCTCCCTACTCGTTTCCTGGCACGCAATCCGAAGATAATCGCTGTCACTCGGCCAACGCATTTTTTGTCTCAGTGCAAGTAATTCGGTTGTTTTTTTTTGTCTTTTGCTGGCTCACTTTTACTCACAACATGCTAACCGGCAACATAGGATTCCATTCACTACACTAAGCTAACTAGCGGCAGCGCTGCGGGTGATGCACCGGACTAAAAAAATGCGTGCACAAAAAATGTGTTGGCCCACCTATGTACAGCTAGGGGAGAACGTGATAAGGCCTATTTCAACAAACGGTGGCGTATCCCTTTAAGGGATTGACGAACACACCAGCGCACAAGTATAAACTTCAGGCCACTTACACAGGCTACGGCGAAAGCTCTGCGTGGAGCCTCCGCAGAACCATAACTAATGCTTTAGAATCCACAGTTATAAAAGACAACATACCTCTGACACCTTATACTCAGATGTGAACTTCTTTCCCTTCACACCTTCATTCAGAGACAGAACAAATCCCATGTAGTCAGCATACGCCTGGAAGAGGGAGAGAGGTGTTGAAAACTGGAATGTATTAACCCTCATGCCGTCCTTAAAAAAAAACTTACTCTCGACACCTTCAAGGCAAAAATGTCCACGCACACAAAAACTGTTATTAAATCATCATATATCAATATTTTTTTCTGCTTTTTTTTAATAAATCACTTAAACAACTTCTTACCTAATCAAAACTACCAACCATTCAAACATTTTCAGGATTTTAACCCTTTAAATGCCAGTTTATATATTTGAAGTATTTCATTTTTTATTACAAAAAACACAAAAAATGATTTTTTTTCCATATAATGAATAATATCTAGATGGGGCTTTGGTGGGGACTAGAGGCTTGGATATGTCAAAGATAAGCAACAAAATTAATTTGATTGCATTAGTATTTTTTTACATAGTTCCAGATACTCCCTTTGGACACCTTCGAGGCAAAAAATGTACATGTCCAAAATACTGTTATTAAATCATCATATATCAATATTTTTTTCTGTTTTTTTTTCATAAATCACTTAAACAACTTCTAACCTAATCAAAACCACCAAACATTCAATCATTTTCAGGATTTTAACCCTTTAAATGCCAGTCTATGTATTTGAAGTATGTCATTATTTATAAAAAAAACCCCACAAAAAATGATTTTTTTTCCATATAATGAATAATATCTAGATGGGTCTTTGGTGGTGATAAGAGGCTTGGATATGTCAAAGATAAGCAACAAAACTGATTTGATTGCATTAGTATTTTTTATGTACTTCCAGATACTCCCTTTGGACACCTTCGAGGCAAAAATGGCCCCATTCACTTCCATTATAACCACATGTTTTGATCTCACTGCCTTCACAGTATAAAACCATGCATTCTGTAATGTCAGCATTTCATTTGGAAGAAAACTAGTCATATTTAACATTTTTACAGTATTTCACCAGATTCAACCATTTTGCCCTTGTAGGCCGATGCATGAAATTATAGTTATATTATGGAGCTCTGTGTGTGTGTTTGTTTGTTTGTGTGTGTGTAAACCTGTAAGCAAGCAATGATCATTTTAGGGCTGAAAAAAGGCATCTTTTGAAGGATGTATTTCATGTGTCTTTGAAGACGTGCTTGAATAAAAACCTGCATGTGCTGTAAACTGGTGCTTATCATTTCAAATGGTTTGTGGGACATGGTGGCCCTGAAGACTGGTCTCCCACTATGGACATCCCACAGGCTCCGGGTGGATTCCCCTTTGGACCGGTACACACCAGCCAAGTGTGAAGTCCCATGTATGTTCGACTCTCTTGAGCATCCATATCACTCCATCCTGAGATTGAACACCTCCCGTGTAGGTTTGTCATTTCCTGAATCAGCTGGATCAAGTCAAGAGTGAAGAAAAGGTCGAAAGAGGATGCCACATCATGGATTCTTGATATGGCATAACTCGTGGGCTCTGGCATCATGCCGGTCGGTGCTTGAATATTGCGCAGCGTCTCAGTATTAGATGGAGACCAGACTTGCCAATTCTTAACTGTCCATTCAAGGTTATGATGGACAGGATCTTCAGTGTCCTCTCCACTTTCAGAGGAAGGGTTAGAGGCACTCACAGAATTGGAGGACACCAGTGACCATTTTGTGTCAGACTCCAGAAACTTGTGTCATCTTCAGATGAGTCCTGCAGTTGGCTGGAAGATAAAGGCTCCTTCTCTTTGCTCCAGGTCTTTCTCCTTCTCTAGAGCCAGGTGCATCAACACACTAATAGTTGTTTCTGTTTACAACAAATGCAGGAGACAATGTTTTTATTCAAGCACGTCTTCAAAGACACATGAAATGCATCCTTCAAAAGAAGCCCTTTTTTCACCCAGATTTACACAAACTCTCTCTCACACACAGACACGCACACACAGACACGCACGCACACTCACACATACACACACACACACACACCTCCATAATATAACTGGCAAAAGTAAGGTGCGCTTTTTTCACCACTAAAATTGTCATTGTTTGTTTGTTTGTTTACAGATTTACACAAACTGTCTCTCACACACAGACATGCATACATGCATGCACACACACACACACGCATACACACACGCATACACACACACACACACACACACACACACACACACACACACACACACACACACACACACACACACATATACATACATATACACAGACACACACACACATACACACACACACGCACACACACACAGAGCTCCATAATATAACTATAATTTCATGCATCGGGCTACAAGGGCAAAATGGTTGAATCTGGTGAAATACTGTAAAAATGTTAAATATGACTAGTTTTCTTCCAAATGAAATGCTGACATTACAGAATGCATGGTTTTATACTGTAAAGACAGTGAGATCAAAACATGTGGTTATAATGGAAGTGAATGGGGCCATTTTTGCCTCGAAGGTGTCCAGAGGGAGTATCTGGAACTACATAAAAAATACTAATGCAATCAAATCAGTTTTGTTGCTTATCTTTGACATATCCAAGCCTCTTAACACCACCAAAGACCCATCTACATATTATTAATTATATGGGAATAAAATCATTTTTTGTGTTTTTTTTTTTTATAAATAATGACATACTTCAAATACATAAACTGGAATTTAAAGGGTTAAAATCCTGAAAATTATTGAATGTTTGGTGGTTTTGATTAGGTAAGAAGTTGTTTAAGTGATTCATGAAAAAAAAACAATATTGATTTATGATGATTTAATAAGAGTTTTTGTGTGCGTGGACATTTTTGCCTCGAAGGTGTCCAGAGGGTACAAAATGAATCATTTATAAGTATCATTTAAGTATAAAAGACATGTAAGACTAAAAAACACTGGATTTACAAAATTTGACTGAAAAGAAGGATTCCTACAAAATGTCATGCCATAAGAAGTAACACAGCAAAAATGATCACAAAATGAAAAAAAAAACTTGAGAAAAATGTACAAAAATGACCGAAGAGGGCATGAGGGTTAAGTTGTGTAGTCGGATGAACTGCTACAAAAACTAAAATCAATATGATGATACATTAATTTATAGGAATATTTTAACATCATTTATATTGATCACGTTGAGGCAATTGTTCAACAGTGATGGGCAAAATCAGACAAAAACTCTTCACACGTGCACTTCAGAAACTTTATAACTTCAATCACTTTCCGAGTTTTTAATATTAATCTACTTGGCATTCAGTGGTGGAACTAAGTATTTATTCAAGTACTGTACTTAAGTACAAATTTGAGGTACTTGTACTTAATTTGAGTCTTTTCTTTTCATGCCACTTTCTACTTCTACTCTGCTACATTTCAGAGAGAAATATTGTAATTTTTACTCCATCTGGCAGCTTAAGTTACTAGTAACTTAATAAGTTAAGATTTTTGCACATAAAACACGCTTTATTGAAAATAAACTCCTCAACAATATAACGGCCTACAAGTCCAGCTGAAATGATTAGCTGACTAAACACTTAGTTGATGACAGAACTATTTGGATCGATTCCAGTTTCTAAAATGTGTGAGGATTTTTCTGCATTCTGAGTACTTTTACTTTTAATACTATAAGTTAATTTTCCTGATGATACTTACATACTTTTACTTAATCATCATTTTCAATGCAGGACTTTTACTTGTAATAGAGTATTTTTTACAATGTGGTATTAGTACTTTTACATAAAGTGTCTATACAGTATGTAACTTTCAGTTTGTGTTGATTCTAGCGGCCGCTTTGGACTAAAGAGGTAGCGTTTTTTAGCGTTACCGGGAGGTCATGTAGTTGCAATGAATGTTTTGCTCGGACAGAAAATCATTCATTTACAATAAACGAATAAGTTAAGGATGCATCGTTGCATTTCCAGTGTAGCATACGTCTTAGTCTACTTTGTTGTCTCGTGAGCTAAACTGGATATCATTGTCACACGAGCCAAAGCATTAAGAGATTGTTGTAGCAACCAATGAAATAACTTAGATCAGTGGTTTTCAACCTTTTTTGAGCCACGGCACAGTTTTTACATTAAAAAAATCCCGCGGCACAGTACCAACCAAAAATGACACATTGTAGCCTAATAATCAGAATCTGGATTTTTCCTTTTTTAAAATGTATCCATCGCTTTTGCAGGCTTACATCGATGATCTCGGCCCTACTGCTTAGGCCTACATCCTGTCACTCTGGGATGCCCGCGAAAGGTGGCAGCAGGGCTCCAGACTAACTTTTTTCATTAGGAGCATAGTGGCCCCCAACTGAAAATTTTAGGGGCACAACCAAAAGGTGCTGTAGAAATAAAGTTGCCTTGCCTTACAACCTCAGCCTCAGACAGTCTCTCACCAGGGCACAGAAACACTGCTGTGCCTGCTCGGCTCCGAGGAAGTGTAACATCAACAGCACCGCGACCGCTTTCGGCTCGCCATTAATATCATATCGCAGCAAACGCTGTCTGTTTGAAATTATGAAAAACTGTAACCACACTTGAAACCACTTTATCGGCATTTCCGTCACTCACTGTGACTTCCACAAAACTGCAGAGCCGACGTAGTTCGCATCGTCTGCAGCTCTGCATGTGTGCGTCAGAGCTCTGCTCTCTGGTACCGAAATGTCAACATTTAATGTGTAAAAAAAGGGCGCAAATTTACTGGTCGCACATGTGCGACCGGATGTAAAATTCAGTCGCACACTCAAATTTTGGTCGCAAAATGACTGCCCTGCTGGCAGTAATTCTATTGTCTTAAATCAACAAGGTCATTATTGCGCTATACTGCCACCTACTGACACAGAATAGTATTTAATTTCTCTGCCAGTCATATTGAGGCACAGATGCGCAACAATGGAAAATGATTTGCAGTAACTCAATAAAAAAATTTGTTGGACCAATTAAGTAAAATCGGATAATTTCCCACGGCACACAGGACGATCTCTCACGGCACACTAGTGTGCCGCGGCACAGTGGTTGGAAATCACTGACTTAGATTAATATAGCGCATTTCATGAAACCCACGGATGCTTTACACAAGTACAGGGGGACAAGGGGAAAGAAAATAGGGTAACACTTTACTTGAATGTATCGACATAATCGTGACATGACATTCGGTTTTTGTCATGACAAGTTGACATTGTTTGGGTTGTCTCGATTATGACAACAGAATGAAGATGACACAGAAGTTGTCTTGGTCATGACAAGTTGACATTAAATTTGTTTGGGATGTCTTTGTAATGACAACTTGACATTAACCAGGATGTAATTACCAGAGGATGTCTTTGTCATGACAACTTGACATATTGTCATCCCGTTTAATGTCAAGTTGTCTTAATAAGGACACTCCAAAGAAATGTAATGTCAACTTGTCATGACAAAGACAACTTCTGGTAATGTCATTTTGATTAATGTCAACTTGTCATAATCAAGACAACCCAAACAATGTCCACTTGTCATGACAAAAAACGAATGACACTTAATGACAGAAGTCATAAACGTTTATGACTTGTTTATAACGTTTATGACACGTTCATGACAGTGTCATGTTATAGTTATGACAGTGTCATGTCACAATTATGTCGATACCTTCAAGTAAAGTGTTCCCGAAAATAGTAGGCTAACACAAACACGTACTAAAAGGGTCCACGCTAAATAGAAAGAGGACATAATTTAATGTAGGCTACTGGCATACAACCACATCGCGCATTTGTAAGTTATTTTATGCATGAAATAGACATATTACATACCTGAGGGCCATTTCAGGGTCGGTTTTGAATTATTTACAATCCCATAATTGTCTACATCTGTTGATAGCCCGATCGACTCGCGTTAGCGCCTTTTGTCTTTCGCTTTCCCTTTTTAGTTGTTCTTCGTTTAATTTCCTTCTTTTCTGTGATGGCGCTGCCCCAGTATCAGCCATAACTACAGCAGATAACTTCTAAAATAACATTAAAATACAATTAGGCCTATATAAAAGAAATCTCCTGCTTCCTTTTACCTGGCTCAAAAGGCTGGATACCGAACACAGGCTCTCCGGTGTAAGAAAGAAATCTGTGACCCATCAGAATGTGTTACTGTGGCGCCATCTACCTGCCGCAAATCATTCTGTGAGGCCTTACTAAAAACTACATAAAAACGCCATACTTTTCACTGTTAGTCTCGTATGCTTTTACAGATCATTTAAGATCATTGTATGAAAAATGACAGAGCTTCGGAAACATTAAAAACTTACATGCTGTCCTTTTAAGTAAAGGATATGAATACTTCTTCCACCACTGTTGGTATTTAAAAAATTAAATTATAAATCATAACAACCCCTTCATACAACTACAGAAACTAAACTACAAGTGTGAACAAAGCTGATAACCACGGATGATAACCATTTTTGGTGTAAAGACAATAATTTAATGCCAAATTTACTTTTAATCTGTAAGAAACCAGTGGGTATGGAGGCTGATTTGGGAAACATGTCTCAGTGTTATAATAAGTAGGATTGGGCATCGAGAACCGGTTCCAACTTGAACTCATTCACAAATTCACGATTCCAATGGAATCGTGGTTTTTATTGGAATTGTTTGGAAAAATTTGGGTTTGAATCCGATCATCGGCTCCGAATTTAAACGTACAATATGTAACTTTCTGCCGCTAGGGGTCTCTCAACCAAAACAATGGACGGTAAAACTGGACTTTTGATGACGTTGGGAAGTTGCGTGGAATTATGGGAGTTTTTAGTGTTAAACACCTTCGATGCCGGTTAGAATCATTGACATATATAAAAGGGTTAGAATGCATCAGTTCACGGACGAGTTTACCCATTCAAGTTTATTCACGTTACGTTTAGTAACGTTTATTCATGTTATTGTAATTCAATAGCTGCAGTTTCCCCAACATAATTAAGTTTTTCTTGATTAGATTTTTATTTGTAGCTGACCAGTTAGCTAGTGAGCCAGCAAGCTAACAGTAGTCAGCAGCTAAAACACAAAATATTTCACATATCAATGTCACCTTTTGGATGGTTTCAACATCGGGGGCGGACGGGGTTTGTTGTAACGCTAGCTAGCTACTAAACGAGGCTGAGAGACGGGTGTGGGTGGGGATTGTCGGGGAAATCTCTGCGATACCGACCCAGGACGTTCGATGCCTGTTGTCAGCAGTAGAACATTTCCCCGCTGCCCGGAATGATCTCCCCTTCACTTTTCAGTAATCTTAACTTTTCGTTTTGGTGCTTAACCCACCTTTTGTCGGTTTAATTTAGCTAACCGTAAAGACAGCTAAACGCGAAGGGGGGAGAAATTCGGCAGGGAGGAGTGGGGGAGTGAGGCAGACAGACCGGGGTGTGCTAGCTGGCTAAATTAGCATTAGATTAATCGTCTATCTATACAGCTAACGTTACTAGTGAAGTTATTCGTGGGTTAGCTCGGTCCTGTTGGCTGTGGCTGTTTAGTCATACTAAAAATAACTATTAGCGTGTTGAACGATGTTGTAACCTCATAATGTTACCAAAGAATTTCTAATAGTTATCCACAAAGCTTTAGCATCAACGTTAGCACATTGTAGTAACGTTAAGCTGGTACCGATATTGAACTTACAAAATAGATAAGGTTTCTGTTGTATTACTGTGATAAAAAGTAGGATGTAATTAATCACAAAATGATGCTGTATGGCAAAAAAAAAAAGCAGTATTACGGTTACAAGTATTTTTTTTCTGTGACATTGTATGATTTACAATTACTCCTGAACGTATCATCTTGGTGCCAGTGTTCTGACGGAAGTTAGAGTAACTGGAGGGTGAAAGGTTATATGACGCCACTGACTGGTGACTAAAGGAAACGTGCCGTGTCTGAAAATAAAATAACAGATTTCTCTGGGTTTGACATTTGGTGGAAACATTTGGGATAGTGTAAGAACACAACTCATAAAAATATATAACATAGGAATGGTCGTTTTTAGACATTTTAAAGCAGAAATGTTACATATTGTACCTTTAACATGCCCAAGATTTGATTTCCGTAGCGAACACAGTACTTTCAGGCGCTTGTTGCGTTGCAGCCACGGAGCACATGAAGCGGCGCTCTAAAGTGTAAACCTGTAAATACGATGTTCCTCTCATCTGTGAAATAAGCATGTGACCCGTTTCAACTCCACCACTAAAAGAATCAGAATCGAGAATGGATAAGAACCCTAATCGAAAGGAAGAATCGGAATTAGATTCAGGCCTACATGGTATGTCTAAACCCTGTTCTCTGTCTGGTTTGGTACTTGGAAAATCAGACAAAAGCAAAGAGTTTTGAAACATGTTCACACAGCCACAGGCAGCAACCTACTTGAGATCTCTTCCACTTGCCCATATCAGGCACCATGCTGATCTCTTTCTTGGGTACCATGTAGGTGACGCTGTCTGGGACTTGAGGTGCTTCATCCTCAGGGGTGGATCCTAAATAGTTTAGGAAGAGACGGACTTCAGAGATAATTCCAGTTCAGTTATGCAGCAGATATTTTTTATTTTTAGCAACTTTTCTCTTGATAAGTAAATTCTGTATTCACCCTATCTGAGATTTCTCATTTTTCACAGAGTTACAAAACTGGAGTAAACTTGAATGTTTACCAGGCAGAACAAGTATTATAAATGGATGCTATTGAGTTGCACTATAAGAAATTTAGAATCCAGTGTTTTCTGAAGTTGACACGACATATTTGGCTATGCTGCGTCATTTTTTGACAATTCATATTTTAATTGTTTCCTGTGACTGCTGGAGTAGACTTGGCTCCTGTCGTCGTATCAGTCTTTGTGCACGGTTGGTTTGCGTTTGTAAAGTGTAGAATAATTCAGTTCTACAACTTTTAAAAAACATTTTTGTCCTGATGTTGTACTTATTAATAAAGGAGTAAACGGCTGTGGTGCATACGTCACACTGCAAATTGTCTCCTGCGATTCACTCTACGTGCTAGCTAACACCTTCCAAAGTGAAGCACGCCACTGAGATATTTTGAGAGTTTGAAAACGATTGTCACAAAGCATTACAAAGCACGACTTCAAGTTGTACAAGTAGCTACATAACAACAGAGGCAACCCGCAAGCCCAAATAGAAACTTCAAAATGTGACGTTAACGTTATAGGGGTGGCTTTGCCTGAGGACAGCAGTGATAACTGTTATGCCTACTGGGCTTATCTAGCGCACGTAAAGTGAACTAGTTAAATGCCACATGCGGCAATGTAGCTAGTGGTGTATCTGCTAACATGGTTAGCGTTTACCAAAAAATAGCAAAAGCGACACAGAACTTGCTAATGCTGTGCAACAGCATTGAGCTGTGCTTTAACGTTACCTGACTGTTGTTGTGTTTCCGCCATGGTGAGGCCAACATTCAGTCTCCTTCGCGGGTTTCAGGGAGAATAAAAACAGCCATGGCTCATTACTGCCCTCAACTGTTCGAAAAATAAATGGCACCCCAGGTTCTGTTGGTTGTGTCGGTTGTGTCACGGTTGTGTAGCCTTCTAAAAATAAATACATGAATGAATGCCGTGCATTGTATATTTTACTTACTTACTTAAGCACAAAAGTATTATCAGCAAAAATGTACTGGAATTATCAGATATATAAGTAGTCAAATGCAGAATGAACCACATTTAGTCTTGTTTAGTAGTAGTAGCATTGACATATAATATATTAATGGACCAATAGACCCCGTTGCTCTGGACGGAGACCAGTGAAGGCTATTAGAAGCACTTTTCCGGTGATCTCTTCCCTTACTGCGCAGCCTCCAACTGACAGAGACAACGTAAATGTGACGTGAGCAACGTGTCTGAAAGTTGTAAGTGTTCTGGTAGCTGTGCCAAGAGAAGTCTCAATCATTCCCAATCTTACATAGACGGAGAGTGTAGGTATATGTAAGGAGATAACCTAAGCACAGGATAATTATTGCTAACTAACATGCTAGCTAACATTCGTAATTAAACCTAAACAGCTCATGTAAGTCGAAACTGCCTGCTAGCTTCTCCTGTACTATACGGTAATTCCTCTACTGTGCGACAGTAAGTCCCTTGGTTATGACACAATCGTTAGCGTATTTTTACAAAAGCGTCTGCTACGGAGCCATAACGTGAGGTACAAGATAATGGAGCCTTTTATACATTGCCGTGTTTCTTTAGAACTAAACAACGGACAAATAGAGTCTTTAAACGCTTCAGATGTAAAGTTATTCGCGGTCAAGTGACGTAAAAATAAAATGGCGGTCAGCGGAATGCTAACAAGAGGTGATACCTTTGTAGCAACAAAATGGCGCCATCGAAGGTTCGCGTTCTGAAGCGAAGCTTACCCCCTTGAGTAGTAGTTTAAATGAAGTCGGAACTCAAATGCATTTTTCCCAAGTGGCCCTAATCATCTTCCGTACATTTACAAGTCTACCCTGTCTTAAGAGAACCTCACCCTGACCTTATTGTGTTTAGCAGCTGACGACCTGTGCGGTTGTGAGGTCAGTGTGCTTCCAGCTTGTCTCCAGTGGGTCCGACGACGGGTCTGCCGTGTAACGCCAATAAAATACCTAGCGTTAGTCAAAAGCTTTTGCTTTTAGGCTGGACTTCGAGCCCTGCTCTGACCTGAGTCTGTGGTCTGTGGGCGTTTCTTTGAATGCAGAATGTGGGGCATTTGCAGCAGAACTATGGTAAGTAACGCACCTGACTATGCTTGTTTACACTGGCCAAAAGTCAAATAGAGCGTAAGTTATTGACACGTATTTATACAATTGACTTGATAACTATTTTATCAACGTAATATATGATTGTGGTGACTTAGTTAACGCTTAGCAAAACTAACTACCGCTCGGTGGTAAATGAGTGTTTGCTATCTGTTAGCAAAGTTTGCTAGCTTAGCTCGTAATGAGCTGAAGTAGCGGTAACGTTAGTGAACAGTTAGCTAAGCTAGCTGGGTCAAAGGTTTATTTTGGGGTTCGCTAAGATTCAATATAGATAAGACCCTAAAGGGCAAGCTTGACAGAGACTCAGTTTTACTGAAGTTAATATGTATTCTTCAGCTTCGCTACTTTATAAGATAGCGGAAACATTCTGCAGGAGACTTGCTTAAAATTCTGCTTTTTTGCTACACCTGATCGTCAGATTCTTTAAAATAGAACATTTAACAGTTACATGGGAACATATATATCTATGGCATTCACTTCTTGGTGCTTTTGTTGACATATTTTTCCGTAAATGAAAATGAGTGCGCTCTACCGGCGACATTTCGTCACATATTCTGAGAAGTGATTGCGCAGTGGACAAAGTACTGCCACCGAGTTTGGTGTAAAACCAACACATTCCAGAAGCAGTTCGGTTCCTATATGATTTGATTAGTTTTCTCATTATTGTGTCATGCTTAAATAATATGTCCAGCCCAAAACAGGCTCACAAGACACCATTATTTAGAAAGAAGAGACAAGAAACCAGAGTAGCATCTCAACTTCCAAATAACCCATCCTGACTTTTTTTCCCCGAAGCTTAAGAAACTGCATTCAAATTAACCAAAACGTTTCTGGATTTTGAACAGACATTTCATTGTAATATTTATTTTTTACCCATCATAATGAGGACAATACAGAAGGAAATGTGATTCATTCTACACCTGTCCTAATTCCCACATGTTTTTAAATCTGCCAACCTGAAGGGCCAGAGGATGGATTCCTGTTCTCAAATGTGCAGCTAAAGACCTTTTGACTCATTGATTAGTTTGCTTAGATAAGATTAGATCACATAAGTCATGGCCGACGGGTGCATTACAGCCACCAAGTGGACTGGATTCCCTACACTCTGTCTCACTCGGAGTGGCTGAGTCAAGTGTGAGTGGTAAACTAGTGGGAAAATGTGGTATACTGTAGCAGTCTGGTCCAGTGTTTGGCTTAATATCAAATCGGTTTGGAAATGTATACACTGGCCCAAGCCTAGACTACTTAATAATTATGTTATTACTTTTGACTAACAGAAGGAGTCATTTTAGGTGCAGGTGATGAAATATTTGACAACAGCTTCCCTCTTTGACAACAAAATAACTTGGATAATTTGGAAAAATAGTGGTATCAAAGAGCAGCCTCTCCCAGAAAGTCAGTTAGTGTTATTTTTCACAGTTGACTGGGGAAATTTATTTATATAGCACAGTTCATACACAAAGGCAATTTAAAGTGCTTTACATAAGCAGACACATACAGAGCAAATACATCAAATTCAACAATCATAAAAACAAACCGTACATTTTAAAGACTTAAAAAGCATAGAAGTAGAGCTGTAACAATTCCAAATGTTGCTGTACAATTCATTGTTCTCAGAAATAATTGCAGTTAACAATATGATTGTCTCTTTCGGTCAAAATAGTCAGAAATAGTGATTTATTTATTACTTAAATGAATCCCAGGAAACATATGTTACAATATCTAGGTCACATGACAGGGATATAAGCAAAAGATATCTTTTGCTTATATCCCTGTCATGTGACCTAGATAATGTAATAACACAAGGAAACAGCCTATGACGTAAACCATGCCTTTTTATAAAAAAAAAGGTGTACAGGGTCTAGTGCCAACAACTAACTTGAAATAATAATAATAATAATATTTAGTCCAACCAAAAATCACTTTATATAATTACAATATCAATACAAAATCAACAATTACCAGCCATACGCCCATAAGACCTTAGCTAATGTTAGCAATTAATTGCCATTAAACAAAGAAACAGCGACTATGTAAAAATAACTTAACAGTTGAACAATGATGTAATAATCACAGGCCTACATAGAAGTGTAGGAATTGGTTGCCGTAGATACTGTATATATGGGGCACCGCTGATCCAAGCCGGCATCGGTGCTCCAGAGCCCGGGCGCAGCACCGCTGACCCTCGGTAATACAGCCTCCGGTAAAAGTGAAAATGAAAACGTTTGTTTTTTTATTATTCCCGTTTTTAAATCAAAGTTGCCATCTATTTCTCTCCACAGCGTCGTTTACTCCTCCGCCAGGCTGTGTAAGACGCGTTCATATCTTATTTATTTGGTTGGATTCACATCTCCCCATTTGCGCTGCTTCACACACTTTATTTGCTTACTTGCATGGTTAAAGAAAATGAAATACACCCATGAATAAAACCAACCGCATTCCGATTCTAACATATTTCCGTTTCATGGTTAGGATAGGAACTTTTCTTAAAAGCCAGGCCTTGTTTGTGGTTGTGGACACCTTCTACTTTTACTAAAGTAAATATGTCTCTGGTTATTTGTACTTTTATTTAAGTACTGAGATTCAGTACTTCCTCCACCACGGCTCCGACAAGCTCCGACAACCTGTCTCCCAGGAGGTGCACAGGAAGTGTCATGTCCTTATATGGGCATTTTTGGGGCGTTTTCTTATGCTAATTAGGAACAACTGGCACGCGCTTTCAGTTACGAAGACGTGGGATTCATCAATCCTAAGAACACAGGTGCGAACAAATCTGCTGTTTAAGAACACGTCATGACTCCGGCGTAAACTTTTCTTAGAAACCTTCTTAAGAACATGTTTAAGAGAAAACTTAGGAAGATATTGATGAATGAGGCCCAATATTTTGAAATCAATTCTCTGACTCATAGGAAACCAGTGCCAGGCTCTAAGAACAGGAGTGATGTGTCCAAATTTCCTAGTTTTAGTGAGGACTCGGGCAGCAGTGTTCTGAATACGCTGCAGTTGGCTGATGGACTTTTATTTTATTTATTTACAGAGACCTGTAAAGACACTGTTAACAGTAATCAAGTCTGCTTAAAACAAATGCATGAACACATTTCTCTAAATCCTGTCTAGACATGAGTCTTTTTGCTATGTTTTTTTTTAGACGGTAGTAGGCAAATTTTGTAATTCTGTTGATGTGGGTTTTGAAATTTAAGTCCAGAACTACACTAAGATTCCGGACATGGTTTGAGCTCCTAAACGTTAGGGCTTCAAGATGAGCACTAACTTGGGATTGTTAATTTTTGGCGCCAAAAATAATTCTCTCAGTTTTGTCCCTTTTTATATAATTATGGGACATCCAATCATCATTGTTTTTTTTTTTCATTACACTTATTCAGTCACTGGAGCAATTCACTCTTTCAACTTAACAACTTCAAGTGACACCACAAACATGTATTTAACGTACACTTCTCTTGTCTGTCATGTAAAGGTGGGGATGGCGAAACCCTGTGGCTTAATGAAGCCCTATCACTTGGTGAAGCCCGTATCAGCGGCTCGGGTCTCTGGCAGATACCTGACCCACCAAAAGGGACTGCCCAGTCTGCCTGTCCCCCCTCTGCAGCAGACCTGTGAGCGCTACGTCCGTGCCCTGGAGCCCATCTTGGAGGTGGATGAGCTGAGGCAAACTCGAGAGCTGGTGGACGAGTTTCAGAAAACAGGAGGCGTTGGAGAGAAACTTCAGAGGAGCCTGGAAAAGAGAGCACAGAACACGGAGAACTGGGTATTCACAAGTATTGTGATCAGGGAAACATATAACTTACTTCCCTAACACAACTTGTTTGCTTTCGTTCTCTACACAATTTCATTGCAAACCCACTAACATTTGACTTGTTCCCTTTTGGATAAACGGTATTATTCTCCTCCTATTCTGATCTGTTATTGACTTGTGTCTGTATCTGTTTGTCTTGGGGTCTCTGTAGTTGTCAGAGTGGTGGGTGCTGGTTGCTTACCTCGATTACCGGTTGCCTGTGGTGGTTCATTCAAGTCCTGGGTTGGTCTTGCCCCGCATGAACTTCAGTGATAAGCAGGGACAAATAAGGTGATCACACATACAGACAAACAAACAAAGCATGTTATGACAACTTTTAAGATGTCAGGAATATCAGCCACAGTCCAGGTTTTTACTAAGCTCTGGATGGTGTAAAAAACGCTTTGATATTAACATATAACGGCGGACTGGACCGGTATCCCGGATTTTAAAACTAGGTGTCAAACTTGACTCCACTTTACTTCCCAGCATTGGGCGTATTGTTGGCTTGCCTCTAGCAGTAATCAAGAGGCTCACTCGAGATGAACTAGACCTCGCCTGTGAAGTGGACAAGAGCAGGTGGCGGCAGCAGTGGGCGGTGATAAAAAGTCAGCTTGGACAGTTTTCCAGCTGTTTCCAGCAGCCTTCAGGCTGAACAGGAAGTCACAGAAACAGTCCCATCCTATTAGGATCGGTTACAATTTAATAAAATGTTATCGGACCCATATATCAGCTTGTACACAGCCTCCAGTTGTTTTTATTATGACATAGAAGCTGTCAAAATACTCTACATGCGATCTGTTGCAGATGTTATTAAACAGACTGTAGATGATCTGTAATCTGAACAGATTTAGTCTCTCTGACTTCTAAACCTATCAGCCACACAACATGTGTTCTGTCCAGAATGAGTCTTTAAATCAGACAAATAGCAGTTAAAATCCCTCCAATTCAAAAACAATAGAGTTTATACAAAACGTCATCATGTTGAGTCGATTCTGAACCAATCCGCTGTTAGATCAGATGAGAGGCAGGCGTTTTCCCAGCATGCCCTGGGTCCGCCTGGGTCTTGCAGTCGGTGAAAAGCAACTGCGGCGCCTGCCTCTTAAAAACTGGGGCCACCTTGATCTCGCGAGGTTATCGTTGCCCACGTGTGCATGAGGTTAGAGCGCCAAGTCGGATACAAATCTAACCAGCGTGCATTGGGCGGCGATCGCCACTGACCGTTTCTGCGCAGACCTGGCTCATCTCGAAGGAGCCTGTTTTCTCTTCAATGACCACCGACGAGCAAGGAAAACAGGCCACGCACTCCTACAACCGCGATGGCTGCACCTGACTGGACGAACGCTTGACTCATGGGCTGTCTGCTCCCGCATTTCAAAACAGACCAACAAAGCGGCTCGATTGGAAATTTTCTCATTTTTTACGAAAATGGTTAACCGAAATGTGTTTCTGAAAATATTTTATGTCTATGTTTATATATGTCTTCATTTTAAATTGACATCGGTGAGTTTAAAAGATTTTCGGGTAACACTTTACTTGAAAGTATCTACATAAGAGTGACATGACACTGTCATGAACCCATGACACAGTCATGACACATGAACCGTTTTCATGCCTGGACACTATTGAGAAGTAGTCAAACTAGTAATGCTACTGCCCAACACTGCTCGCAATACAAGTTGGATTTAGTGCCGTGATGCCCTCGATACTGGTTGCTTATGTAGGCTGCTTTTTAATTTGCCAGAAGTCAGTGACAAATGCTGGCTTAACCGGTTTGCATACAATCAAACCGGTTTAGCCTTATACACTGGCCTGGACCGGTGGTTCAGAAATCAACCCAACTCTAGTTTTTACAAATGTGAGTCACCGTAAAGACAACTGCACTTGTACCACCAGTATACCCCATTTACAACTGTTTGATAAGCCTCCTTTAGAAGAAAATGTGTGTTGATCAGATTTAGATGTTGAAGTAGCCTGGCTCCGCCCTCCTACGTACTAACACTCAATTTTCATTTTCCTTCAGTACTCCATCTGGGTTTGCGGTATATTAACGGGTTTTCGCCGGCCATTCGGTCCGTTGTGGCAACGCTGCCGAATATCCAGAAGTTAAAGCCCGAGCAAGAACAATCTTTGCTGAGTTGTGTTGGTGGCCATGATGTCGTGGCCCCCCTCCCCACGGGGTTAGGGAACAGTTAGATTTTTCCAGCTCGCTCTGTTAGTGGTGAAAGAGTTGCCTAAGGCGAACGCTAGCGATGCTAAGCCGGCGTCACGACCAAACGTTAGCGATTGGTTGTGGCAGATCCAGAGTGGCTCTGGGCAGATCCAATAGTTTTAAACTTCAACAGAGTACCCGCCTTCAAGGAAGTTAACGCTTGTCAATGGAGAGTGGCCAGACTCTCTGGACAAATGAAATGGACCAGAGTCTGGTAGGACCAGGCTAATTTTGAAGTAGATGCATATATATGAATGGTTTGGCCCCTCCAATTCAATTATCACTTCTCTACATAAAACAACTCAACTCTAATACAGTATGTCTCACTATCGTTTTGCTACATAATACCACCACATACTGTATTTTCCAAGTCATGCTGCTCCACTGTGCTTTGATTCATTCTGTTTTTAACTGTGATGTATTCAGAAAGTTCCCTGTAAAAGTTTTAGACACTAACTGTATTTCCATCATTTTACCAACATCAGAATAGAAGTTAACGGATCCTGTTTTCTCTGTTTAGGTTTGCTGCCAAACTAACCGCAGGTGTCTTGGACTTTAAGACTATGATTGACAAGTGAGTACTGCGCTAATATTCTCCTTATTGACCTATGCAGACCACTAATTCTTTTCTTTCTCCTATTTTTATAGTTTTCTCTTTCAGCTACTGGTGGCTATTAATGCCTATAGTAAATACAAGCAAAATGTTGCGGTCCTGATTGGTTCAGACAACCTCCTTTTACATTTCGTAAAGATGCCTGCGTGTGTGTACATATGTGTATATTTGTTTACACCTTCTACCTTCCCTAAGCCGTATGAGAATGTGAACGTGTGACAATGGGATGGGTGGGACTGTTACAATATCACGAACGTATCCGTATGATGATGCAGGTCATAAAGGGTTTTAACATTTTTTCTGCATTCAATCACTAAATCACCTGATTTTCACTTTGAGGTTCTAAAATCTAAATTTATCAACCTGAATTAAAACGAGTCATTTTACTCAACTGTGTAATATACTATATATTTTATTGATAATATCATTTGGAATAATAAGCTGTAATAAACCCATGTCTTTTAAATATTTGACTGTGTTTAATAGTGTAACTAACCAGCTGAGTCTTCCCTGTGTGCCAACAATGGAAGCAGCACTACATCACTCAATGAAATCATGCAATACACAGTGCAGATAGTCACTTCAGGGTAAAGCTTTGATCGGGCCCTAAGAATCAAGCCCGACCTTACCCGAGCCCGTGAACGTTGTGCCCGGCCCGGCACGGCCCGGCCCGGCCCGGCACATTAACTGGAATTATGAGCCCGAGCCCGATTTTAACCGACAATTTTTTAATACGTGTGCCATTATAACTGACATTCTCAACTACAATTCTGAGTTGTTTGAACTAGAGAAATCTGTTAGAATTATCTTAATGAATAATGCAACAAGGACGAAGCATGTAAACTGCGCTGTTTGTTTATTCAGACTGGATCGGAATGAAGAAACATTAAAAAAAAAACAACTTGACCCTAGCTCCCTCAGCCGAATAGTGTGGGTTACCGATCAAGGCAGCAACATAATCAACGCCCTGGAACCACATAGGAGACTTTCTTGTTTCGATCACCTAATTAATACTGTCCTTCGCCACAGTCTGCATGCTGAAACACACCGGGTATAGGAGAGACCATATCTGCCGCTAAAGGACTCGTGAGAATCAGAATCACAATCAGAATCAGAATCAGAAAGGGTTTTATTGCCAAGTACGTTTTTTGACACATACAAGGAATTTGTTTTGGTGTTGCTGATGCACATCACACATTCTCTAAATGTAATATTAAACAATATAAGTATAGGTAAACAATATAAGTATATGTACACAGTATGTATTAAATTAAAAATAAAGATAATAAAGAGCAAAGAGCATTAGAGCAGAGAGAACAGTGGCATGAAGAGCCAGGTGGAGAGTCACGGTGGTTTCCGGGCCTTGTTAATAAGGCTAGTGGCGGAGGGGAAAAAGCTGTTCATGTGGCGTGAGGTTTTGGTCCTGATGGACCTCAGCCTCCTGCCAGATGGGAGAGGCTCAAAGAGATATCTGAAATATCTGAAACATCTGGCCTGGTTGCGCAATTATCAAATTAATTATTATTAGCTACAGATGGGGAAGACACGATTTATCACAGTTTACCTTACACTCAAGTCAGTGCAGGATATCTACCCAGAGCTACAGGAAAAGCTGGAGAGGCATAGCTTTCTTCCACCCAATTAGGCTAATAAAGTAATGATTAAAAAAAAACACAAATGCTTGATGAAGGGCCCGGCCCGAGGATAGTGGCGGGAAATATTGGCCCAGGTCAAGTTTGGGCTTGGGCAGAGAATCTAAACTCTACTTCAGGGACATTGAGTAAATGGCAAAATGTTGCAAATGCTATTGTGGTTAAGTTGGTGTTTAATGGCTGATATTGAATGTCTTGCAGTGAGACACTACCAGTTGAATATCTGGGAGGGAAGCCCCTGTGTATGAACCAGTACTACGAAGTGCTGTCCTCCTGCCGTATCCCTGGTCTGAAGAGAGACTCGGTGGTGAACCACGCCAAGACCTCCAAACACATTACTGTGGTACACAACTTTCAGGTGAGGAGCGCTGGGAAAAGTCCCATATGTGTGTCTGACCTAGGGATGGGCATTCAATTAAAGTTCTTAGTCGATCGTCGGGTGAATTAACGATCGACTATCCATTAATCATTAATATTTTTATATTAAAATTCATTATTTATTTAGCTTTTTATGAATTAAAAATGCAATGAAAATACAACTTGTGGCAGTTAAACTGGAGGTTATAGATTATAGATGTATGCGCTGCGGTGCTCTGAAGCAGCAGAACCTGCAGCCGCGAGCCGGCGTTCTTAAACAGCGAACCTTGTTTGTTCCAAAATAATAAATAAAAAAAGAATCTTGTTAAATAATAACTTAACCAAAAACACAATAATACTTAGATCTGACAGGTTTTGTCAAAATGTAAGCCTAATAACAAAATAACCAGTAGGCTAACTCACATACAACTTCTGCACCAGTCTACAGATTTTTGTTGAGAAAGATAAGCATGTTGACGTGATCTGGGGTCAGACGCGACCGCTACCTGGTGACCGTCAGTCCAGCCGCCGAAAACACCCGCGTTGCTGGGATGGACAGGTCGCCTACCTCCGCAAATATTGCCCCCAAGGGGTAAAATGTTTAATTGCTGCCACACTGTGAAATTCATTTCATTGCTTCAAGACTCACACTATGCAACGCAACCAGCATTCGTTTAATCGATAACAAATTAACGTGATCGACGAAATTCTTAATAATCAATTATCGATCGTCGAGTAATCATGCCCATCCCTAGTCTGAGCTCTTCTGGGACCAGCGGCCTGTATCACAAAGCAAGTTCAACTTTGGCTTACTTGGCTTCACTGGGCCTGGCAGTAGTGCTACGTGACAACTGGTATCAACAAGCACCGTTGACTCAGATTTCAGTAGTTCAGTAGTCTAGATTCTATATTGAGTAGTATAATAATGACTATTATTATTTTGCTTCTGTGCTGTGTTTTGTGCTAAGTTCTGCTTTGCTTGTGTTGTCGAAACGGAACGAATCAGAGAAGCGAAAGAAGAGTTGTGTCCTGTTCTTTTTATATATTTTATACTGTCCAACCAGTAAAACATGTCCTGTTCTGTAGACATGGTCCTTATTTATTTATTCCTGTCGGACCAGTCCAATATGACTGTCAGTTGAAATAAACCTTGTGTTGTAAGAAAACTTGTTTAATTTGTTATTAATCTATTTTGATGCGTTTTCCCGTAACTTTTGTAATTTAACATATGTTTAAGAATATCTAAATTAATATCCATCGCAATATTCATAATCAATATTGCAATATCACATTTTGTCAATATCGTGCAACCCTAGTTTTGACTAATTCTGTCATTTTTAACCCATGTAAAATCATGCATTTTATAAATTTGCACTGTCCCCTTTTTGAATAAACTGAATTGAATTGGGTGCTTAGTCTCATGAAGAACAAACTAATTTGGAATAAGTGTAGTAAATATAATCGCAGTAAAGCAAAGAGCAAAACCTACATAGCCTACATTATGATCACCATTACAGCTGGGCAATATATCGATATTATATTGATATCGTGTTATGAGACTAGATATTGTCTTGGATTTTGGATATCGTAATATGGCATAAGTGTTGTCTTTTCCTGGTTTTAAGGGCTGCATTACAGTAAAGTGATGTCATTTTCTGTAACTGTTCTATTATTTGCCTTTTAAAAAAGCGAGATGCCTGACTGAGCCTTCTTTTCTTCTTTCCTCCACTTGGAATCAGTTCTTTGCGTTGGAGGTGTACAACAGTGATGGGACTCCGCTGACAGCCGATCAGCTCTGTATTCAGCTGGAGAGGATCTGCAGCGCCTCGCTGCAGACCAACGTGGAGCCTGTCGGCATCCTCACCACCCAGCATCGCGATTCCTGGGGCAAGGCCTACGTCAACCTCAGCAAGGGTGAGCCAGAAGACCACTAACGTTGGTCTAAAGGACGCTGGCGTCTTGTCAGATAGCTGAAAAGCAGTGTGTAATGGGGCACCGCTGAGATTCAGCAGTATTTGTTTTTGCACTTACAGCCGAATGCTTCCCAACCCTCGGAGATGTAACAGTTTGTCCTTTAATTCAGTGCTACTCAACCTTTTAGAGTGGCGACCCCTCAGATTAATGAGGTTGGTGTTCGCAACCCCCCCCACCCCTCTCGACAACGAGAAAGAGAGCTGCAAAGAACAAAACACATCATGCTGGCGTACAGAAGTACACATGTAGGCCACTGTGTACTATTAGTCGTTGTGGCTTTCAGGGAGAAAACAGATGTTCACAAAAGTAAAACAAGCCAAGTTAGCTCTCCGCGCTAATGCATGCTAACTACTGTTGCCGAGGAGGGTAATAAAACTAGAAATAGGAGGCTCCATAATCTGAAGCAGCGTGAGCTAGGGCGGGGCAATATATTGATATTGATATATGACCGGGCTCAACACTAACTTTTTAAAGTGGTTGCCGGCTTGGCAACTAGGCATCAGCTTTTGGTTGCCGAAATTGACAATACGGTTGCCATGTTTTAAACTGCCTATATTTGGAGCAATTAATTTCTTATGTAACTAGTAGTACCATGCATCATTAGTCCCGGTGTGCCAGTTTAGCTGGTGCATATTTGCATGAAATCGGTGAATATTCAACAAGGCCCTGCCCTGCGTTCTGCTCTGCCTCCGCCCCTCGATTGCCAGTGGTTCACCTTTTCACAAAGTGTTTGCAAGTGAGACAAAATAATGGATATCACTGAAAACATCACCAGTTGATGTGTAATACATGTCCGTTTAAGCATTATCCACACAAATACGACACATACTGTACGAACGGAAAAAACGCTGGGATCTAGCTGGGATTCGAACCTTGGATGTCATGGACAAAAAAATTAACGGACTATCTTCCACATCATCTATACCACTACACTACACACCGCTGAAATGGTTTTGTGATTTCTATCCATATATTGGACTTTTAGTCTAAATTAACACAGGTTAACATATGAGAGAAATATACGCCCGTGATAACTGGTGATATCACAATTTAACATGGGCAAATGCAAGCTTCGAAACAGTGAAGTAGGTTCATCTTTGCCTCGCATACCGAAACCTAACTGATGTACAACAAACAGGCATGACCCCACTTAACATTTTATTCCTTTTTGGGGGTAAAAATGAAACCCGTCAGTCATGCGCAAACGTGATCATTTATCATTGTTATTAATGTGTAGGCCTATCTCATCTCTTTCAACCTGCACCACAAGTCAACTGATTACAGTTGTGTTATGTGTGAATATTTTGTAAAAGCACCAATAGTCAACCCGACAATATTGCCGCAATATCGATATTGAGATATTTGGTAAAAAATATCTTTATCTTTGATTTTCTCCAACCAAGATGGCCAACACACATCTATTAACGCCTGTATTGACAACCTTAGATAAATATATGTACAGTTTATGTATCTATGATTGAAAAAAAGCCGCACCCAACGCTAGCTTCACTTCTTCCGTGTCTACCCTTCACAATAAAAGCCCAACTTAAATTCGCTCAGAGCATTTTGCCAAGAGAAAACTCACACTACGCTAATGAACTTTTCAGACACCAAATAGTTAAAGACAGGCATTGTCAGCACAATGTACTTAAACATACTTAACCTCTGTTCAAGGTGGAGCTTTCAGCTCTGATATAATGCTGGATAGTTTCATGAATAATAATGCATTGTATTTTAATATTGATATTTTGTGAGTAGAATCTGAATCTGCAACGTAACCAGTAACTTTTCTCTGTCAGGTAAATGAAGTAGTAACAGGAATGCAACCTCAATATGAAAGTTATAAATAAATACATCATGTAGCAATATGGATATCTAGATTAGTTCAACTGTTACATTCTGATTACATAAGAACATCATGTTAGCTTTGTGTGTGTACTTGATGTGTCAGATAAGACCAACAGAGAGTCAGTGTCGGCTATCCAAAGGAGCATCTTCACTTTGTGTTTGGATGGATCGATGCCTCAGGTGTCTGATGAGATGCTCCGCAGCTGTGCTGCCGTCCAGATGCTGCATGGAGGAGGCAGCCAGTGGAACAGTGGCAACCGCTGGTTTGACAAGACACTGCAGGTGACCCACCGAAGCGGGATTTCTAAGTGATCCTAAAAAACTACGCACTATAGCTTTAAAATAGCTCTGTTATTTAAATGCAAATACCAATGTAAAATTGCTTATGTAATAATTTGACCTTGTCTACAAATTTCTCAGGCTGGATATCCTGCCAATTCTTGTTTTATGCTTTAAGAAAGTTTCTGATCTCTCTTTCAGTTTATTATTGGAGAAGACGGGGTATGTGGTGCGAACTACGAGCATGCCCCAGCTGAGGGCCCCCCCATAGTGGCCTTGATCGACCATGCTGTAGAATACACGTAAGTAGGTGAAAGACCATTTGGACTCTGTAGGTGTCTATTTGGTTGTCTAGTTGTTATAACATCATTGAAAGTTCAGCAACAAGACAGAGAGTACACAGAGACTTTCTGCCACTGGCATGGACAGGTTTAATCACAGACAGAAAATCACATTTAGAAATCCACGGTTTCATTAAAGGGTAACTACTGTTTTTTTTTCAACCCTATTTTCCTATGTTTTGTGTGACTGATGGAAACAACAATCTGTGACATTGGTCCAGAATTAAGCAAGATCGCTGCAGTCGGCAGCAGCCAAACAAGCTACAATGTAAGTTAATAGGGCAATTGTCCAGCTTGTATTTACCTTCACAAAAGTGCTCGTTTTGCGGCTGACAGGCTCAGATTATTATTCTAAGGATTTTTAAGGAGGTCGACCTTTCTCTTTTTTTTTTTTTAAACCTAAAAACATCACTAAACCCACCAGACTCCATGTAAATAAACAGTAATTTTAGCATCGTAAAATACACTTCATTCAAAATAAAACTATAAAAAGCTGTTTTGGTCATCTTTCCACTTTTCCAACCGTCACAACTCTAGTTTTGGTTGAAATAAACACATAGATTACTGATTTACATGTGAAAATATGTTGGCTCTATACACGCTAAAAGTATTGCTTTTTTAAATGGAGTCTGGTGGGTTTAGCGCAAGCAACTTCAGAGCTGTTTCTGGTTAAACGGAAAGGTCTCAAAGAGGTTTTAAAGGTCTATCTCTGAAGGGAACCTTTCCATAATGTTGTCAGACACTGAGGGCCTGATTTACTAACACAGGTGCAGTTTGCGCTGCGTCTGTTTATGCGTGTTCGGTAATAGCGCACGCTATGCTTCCACATTTTGCGTAGTATTTATCAACCCTGACACCCATCAGGCAATCAGCGTCTTTCTCCGCCCACTATACCGTAAATTGCGCTGTAGCAAAGCGCTACTGGTGCTATGATATGGCTGGGTGCAGACTGCGATATTCCCACTGCTGATGCTATGACTGTTTGAAATGATCCTGATGCCAATATTTGTAATGTAGCGAGGAGTTTAACAACTGCTGGAATGGGATGTGAACGCTGAGCGGGAGACTCAATTTCATCTTTGATTTCTTCCAGTAACTCTAATATTGCATGGCTGCTTGATCTGTAATGCTAAATGATGTTGTGTTCACTGACAAAGTGGGATTCTCGTGTTAACGATATTTTCAGCCTCGCCTATATATGTCTTCGTCTTGCTCAGATTACTGTTGCCATTTCACCAGCGGCATAAAGGTCTACGAGGAAACTCGCTGCGGCTGGTTCAGACCTGCTTTAAAGAGGCGGAGAATTTCCCCCGCAGAATAGAGACGCGCTCCTACTGACAGTCTTTGTAAATACCACAGAATATGTAATTAGGCGCACTTTCAGCTTATCCTCCCACCTTTTTGGGTGGAACTCCCACTTTCCCCATGACCCTCCCACGAACGCATATTGAAAGCGCAACTTGTCTCTTCTCACTCATGTGGCAGGCAATCTGCGATTTTACCCAAGTGCGCCCCGTTTGTAAATAGCCCGCATCGGTTACGTCCGTCTTTGCGACCAATTAGCGCCTGGAAACAGGCGCAAACGGCTTGATAAATCTAGCCCTTAGAATTTTAATCTGAGCCTGTCAGTGGCAAACAAAAATAAAAAAAAATAAAATAAAATAAAAATAAAATGGATAGAAAGGCCATTGAACTGTTTCCCGTGGTCATTTGATTGGTACACAACAAAATAATGGGCCTCATTCACCAATATCTTCCTAAGTTTTCTCTTAAATATGTTCTTAAGAAGGTTTCTAAGAAAAGTTTACGCCGGATTCATGACGTGTTCTTAAACAGCCGATTTGTTCGCACCTGTGTTCTTAGGATTGATGAATCCCACGTCTTTGTAACTGAAAGCGCGTGCCAGTTGTTCCTAATTAGCATAAGAAAACGCCCCAAAAATGGCCATATAAGGACATGACACTTCCTGTGCACCTCCTGGGAGACAGGTTGTCGGAGCTTGTCGGAGCCGTGGTGGAGGAAGTACTGAATCTCAGTACTTAAATAAAAGTACAAATAACCAGAGACATATTTACTTTAGTAAAAGTAGAAGGTGTCCACAACCACAAACAAGGCCTGGCTTTTAAGAAAAGTTCCTATCCTAACCATGAAATGGAAATATGTTGTTAGAATCGGAATGCGGTTGGTTTTATTCATGGATGTATTTCATTTTCTTTAACCATGCAAGTAAGCAAATAAAGTGTGTGAAGCAGCGCAAATGGGGAGATGTGAACAGGTCCAGCCAAATAAATAAGATATGAACACGTCTTACACAGCCTGGCAGAGGAGTAAATGACGCTGTGGAGAGAAATAGATGGCAACTTTGATTTAAAAACGGGAATAATAAAAACAAACGTTTTCATTTTCACTTTTACCGGAGGCTGTATTACCGAGGGTCAGCGGCGCTGCGCCCGGGCTCTGGAGCACCGGAGCCGGCTTGGATCAGCGGTGCCCCATATATACAGTGTCTATGGCAACCCATATATACAGTATCTACGGCAACCAATATATACAGTATCTACGGCAACAAAACTTCACTGGTGAGACAAAAGGAAGACGTTTTGGCAGAGGGAAACTGATCAGAAAATGTAACGGAACATTGTAGAAATGTAGTGGAGTAGAAAGTATAGATAATTGCTGCAAAATGTAACAAAGTAAAAGTCAAAAGTAGGCTATGCACTATTGAGTCTACTTAAGTAAAGTACAGATACGTGAAAAATGTACTTACGTACAGTTACGAAGAATTTGTACTTTGTTACATTCTACCACTGCATTTTGGCCCTATAAATAGCGATCAATCACCAAATAACGCAGGATTTAATCAGTTCAATTGCTGATGTAAATTGCAGTGTTTGTGTCTTTTTTGAATAATATGATTTTTTTATCAACAAATGATCAGAAATACATTACATTACAATACTATCATTGTAAACGACCGTAGAATTAAATAAAATGCAATAAGCAATCATTTGGAGCAAATTGTCATCACTCAAATGTGCGCAAGAGTGCTTTTCAGTGTTCGTAGATTTTGTTCTTAGCTAAGAACAAATCCAAGTTAAGAAAACATTAGTGAATGCCAGAATCTCCGTAAAAAAGTGCGTAAGAAGGGTTTAAGAACACATTTCGTCGTAAGAACTGTTGGTGAATGAGGCCCATTGATTGCAATAGTTGTCATAGTGACAATACGCGTCCGTGGGGCCGTAAACTGTCGCAGCTCGCTGGGAGGAGAGCCACCCGACGCAGCTCGGGAGTCTCTCTCTCCAACTCGGAGTTGCAAGGAGTGAGGAGGAGGGACAGTTGGATCCAGCGGCAGTGGGTCAATGGACCGCTAATGTTAGACCCAGCCCGCTGTTCAGCTCATTCTCTGTAACTGATGCATCATGATAGTTGAGGCACGGTGGAACCAGCAAGCCAGCCAGCCGATGTTAGTTGGCTAACATTAGCTTGCTAACTCTGCATAATGTCGCCACATCGTTCACAGAAAACGAGCCGAATAAAGCTGTCACTCGTGGCTATAGCAATGTTGTTTGTGTGGATGAAGCATGAAGTTAAGTTGACTCATTTAGCGGCTGGCTCTCTGCCTCGTAACGTTAATACGCCGCTGCTCGTTTGCCCGTCAGTTATTGTAAAGCCCCAGCTCCGCTGCTCGGCTGCTGCTCTGACCATTCTGCTATGTTGATTTGAATGGAAATGGCCTTTCTATCTATTCTATTTCTAAATTTTATTTCTATAGTGGCAAAATAAAGCAAATTGACGCTGAACATTTGCCCCATAGGGTTACATTGCAGCCCGGTCAGTGGCTGCCGGTTACAGAGTTCACGATTAATACTGGACCAATGTTAAAGTTCCTATCAGTCAGTCACTCATATACCAAAACAGGAAAATAGGGTCCAGGTTGAAAAAGTTACCCTTTAAGTATGTATTTTGGTTTTTAACTATGTGTTTTCCTTCCATCTCATGTGTTGTTTCTTTTCGTTGTTGTTTGTGGGAACAGGAGGAAGCCAGAGATGGCGCAGACTCCCATGGTGCCTTTGCCTATGCCCCAGAAACTGCACTTTAACATCACGCCCGAGATCAAGAAGGACATTGAGGAGGCCAAGCACGCCATGAACATGTGAGGAAGGATTTTATAACGACACTCAGTGACCAATAGTGTGTGTAGGCTATGTATACATTTTTATGTCATGTCATTAGGCATAGAGATAGATTGTTCTTACATTTCTCCCACCACAGACTGGCCCAAGACTTGGATATGATGGTCACGGTGTTTGGCCACTTTGGGAAAAATGTGCCAAAGGCCCACAAGATGAGCCCAGATGCTTTCATACAGATGGCACTACAACTGGCTTACTACAGGTGAGATACTGAAAAGCTTAGTATGCAGTCCTTTTACTCTTTACATTCTAAACCAAGGCTAACTAGAGCACTGCATGTAACAAACCTTTATCACAGAGTTACAGTAGGCTGCTACAGAGATTCTTGGATCCGTTCACTGAGATGAAATGGAGTTTTCAGGTACTTATAATTTAGGGATGTGTGATGTATCGGCAGTCATCATCTTATACATCGGAATCGGTCCAATGGGCAAAACTTCTTGTGTGTGTGTGTTGTTATGTTGTTAAGTTTACGGTCGGGGTTGTCCACCAAATGACATTGTGTGTATTTTCTTGTTGCCATTTTGGGCGTTTTTATTTGATAGGACAGCCCAGACGTCACACTGTTTGTCCTCATTTTCTCGACAGGATGTACCAGCGCTGCTGTGCCACATATGAAAGTGCCTCCCTGCGTATGTTCAGACTGGGCCGCACAGATACAATCCGATCCGCCTCGAGTGCCTCCGCTGCCTTTGTCAGAGCCTTTGATGACCCCAGCAAACAGGTCTGATGAGAATGAATGGGATGTATTCGTATTTACAGCAACCGTTTGGGTTGTGATATGAGTTAGTTTACTGCCAAAACTATCTCACATGGTAATGTTGGGCTTTATCAATCAGCCTAAACATTGTGTGTGTGTGTGTGTGTGTGTGTGTGTGTGTGTGTGTGTGTGTGTGTGTGTGTGTGTGTGTGTGTGTGTGTGTGTGTGTGTGTGTGTGTGTGTGTGTGTGTGTGTGTGTGTGTGTGTGTGTGTGTGTGTGTGTGTGTGTGTGTGTGTGTGTGTGTGTGAGATGGAGCAGCACATGACTCATTGAGCCTGTATCCATGCAATGGAAACATCACTGGAAACTAGTGATGCAGTGGTGCACAGACAGCAAAAGTGTGCATGGGAGGAAGAACTACATTGCGTTGAATGGCATTGTGTTGACTGGCAATGCATTGTAATAGGGATGAATCTGATTACACCTGTACTTGCTGCATCTAAATCTGTTGTGTATCAGATTGTTGGCAACGCATGGTGATGGAGATGCATCGACCTCAGACCGGAGATGCACATCCATACTAGAAACATCACTAGAAAAAGATGATGCCAGATTAGGAGACTAAGTGATGGTGTTCTTCAGTATTTATTCTTCTAATGTTGAGGGATTTCAGTGTTACACAAAGGTTTTCAAATATATTTGAACACTGTAAAACAATAACCTACTATAAGATGTGCTGTAACGTTCCTATCTTCTGGTTTTATCACAGAACACCGAGAAGGTTGATCTAATGGAGAAAGCTGTAAATGCACACAGGTCATATACTAACATGGTGAGTATTCACAGCAATGGGAGTTAAAGGTACAATATGTAACATCTCTGCATTAAAATGCCTAAAAACAACTATACCTATGTTATATATTTTGTTGAGTTGTGTACTTACACTATCCCAAATGTTCCAACAACATTCAAACCCAGAGAAATCTGTTCTTTTATTTTAATGACACGGAATGTTCCATTTAGTCACCTGTCAGTGGCGTCATAAAATCTTTGACCCCTCAAGTTACCCTTAACTTCTGTCAAAACACGGCACCCAGATAATACGTTCAAGAGTTATCGTAAATCATACATTGTCACAGAAACAATACTCAGTAACCGTAATACAGCGTGCTTTCTGCCACACAGCATCATTTTGTCATTGATTACATGCCACTTACACAGTAATACAGCAGAGATCTTATCTATTGATACTTATTTAAATATTGATTGATCCAGGTTAACGTGCTACGTTGACTAGCAACGTTAGCGTTAGCTCATGCTAATGCTCAGTGGGGAACGTTAAAGGCGTGATAGAATGCAAAACCGATTTTACTCTGTCATAGTTGAATAACGACAGTTCGGTGGGTAAATAGGACATACATAGAAGCTCAAAATCCCATTGACACCCCTTTACTATGAAAATCTCATATCTTGAAACTGCCGCTGAAAACGGGCGAATCCCAACAAAGCTGGAAGTTGACGTCAACCTCCCAAAAACTGGAACCTTTGTCAGCCCATGGGTGTATTAAGAGAACGGTCACGCCCCAACATTTACATCGGCTACACAACTGACCTGAGATCAGGTAGTCTTCCGAATCTAGGTCGCGCAGATCTCTGCTATTCCATTACAAAATTCACTTGTGAAACTTTTTTATGCGAGAAATCAACTATGTAAAGCTCAAATATGGGCCGTTTTACGAAAATGGATGGCTAATTGCAAATTTTGTCCGACTGTGTGTCGGAGTTCAGCGCCGGTGCTGCCTGTGTTGCTGCCTCGCCGCCCAGCCTGCTTTCCTCCACACACCCCAGCCTGCTCTGAGGTACTTGGAGCTCCGTCACGACTGGCATACCCGTCGCTATGGGCGGGCCATAGGGGGCCGGGTCCGCCCCCAAAAATGCTTGTGCCCCCCCCCACTTGAGGCACAGATCTCTTAAAAAAATTACTTTAATTTTATATTATCATAGTTGCTAATTTTGTGTTGGGCCACAACTAACTGTTGAATCAGGGGGTGTGACGGACAAACCCAAACAGGTTGTGTTGAGGAAATATCCAGTCCAAATGTTTGGTTAAAAAAAAAACTTAGCTGTAGATGGCATTTGAACACAGACTGGCTTGCGTAGGCTACTCGGTGGAAAAGGACTCCGCATTTTGTTATGCCTGCAGGAAATTCACATCTGTATCATCGGACGCGACCTTCTTCATTAAGGGGTTTAAGATTAACAGACAAGGGCTTAAATAAGCATGCAGCTTCAAATGACAGGAGGGACTGGAGAGAGGACAAGCTGCCTCCACTCAAAGTACCGGTAGGTTCGAAGTCTCTGTGCCTGTGTGTGTGTGTGTGTGTGTGTGTGCGTGCGTGCGTGTGTGTCTCATGGCACATGCATAGCAATGCATATCCTTGTGTTGACTGCTTTAAAATGCAATGTTTGAGAGATGCTTCTGGTGTTACATCTAATATGTTGTATAGTCAAGTGTTTTATGGATATTCATAACATTGCTTCTATGTAATGTGTTGTAGGCTATATAGGCTACCTGGTCATATTGCTGTTGGTTATGTTTAACGTGATGATTATGTGCGAATAGTATAACAAGAGTATATAATTATTATACATATACGTACTCTACGCCAATAATAATTGTGCCCCCCCATGTATTTCACGTGCCCCCCCTTAAGACTGAGGTCTAGCGACGGGTCTGACGACTGGCAGTCCACAGCACTCAAAGTCACCGTTTTTTGGCAAATGGACTACTAAACGCTGGTGCTCTGACAGAGCTCCAGGGCCTGCAGCTCCCCTCTTCCTAATGCCAGGTGTGTGTGAGTGAGAGCGCGGTCAGAGCTTGTTACGCCAGCAATCTCTTACCACAGGTTCCATTTAATCTTATAATGTGTGTAATTATAATGTGTTGAGTTATTTAAACAAACGATCAGTGAAATACACGCCTCTTGTCCGCGAGTCTCATTGATAGAGCCTGCGGCTGGATGGAGCTATAGCTAGAGGAGGCTAGCTATAGCTATAGTTACCTTGTTAGCTTTATAAGACATTTAGTTAGCTGTTGTATAACTGGCGTGACGAAATTCAAACTGTAAATATACTCGGAATTACGCCGAAAATGAAGCTAACGATCCGTGATTTGTAGCTACACACAGCTAGGATTGAAGGGACAGTCGCAGCTAACGAAACCCTTACAGCTCACAAATATTCATTAACTTGAAATCGGACACCGTTGTTAGCTTTATAAAACATTTAGTTAGATGTGTAAGTGGCGTGACGAAATTCAAACTGTAAATATACTCGAATTACGACCAAAAATGAAGCTAGCTTACTAGCCGCAATCTTGTACACATAGGATTGTAGGGACTGTCGCAGCTAACGAAACCCTTACAGTTCACAAATATTCATTAACTTGAAATCGGACACCGTTGTTAGCTTTATAAGACATTTAGTTAGATGTGTAAGTGGCGTGACGAAATTCAAACTGTAAATATACTCGAATTACGACCAAAAATGAAGCTAACTATCAGTGATTTGTAGCTACACATAGATAGGATTGAAGGGACAGTCGCAGCTAACGAAACTCCTAGCTAAACTTCACAAATATTAATTAACTTGAAATCGGACACCATTGTAAGCTTTATAAGACATTAAGGTATATGTTGTATAGCTAAGTGGCGTGACATTGTGTGTAACATGTGGTAAGATATTGCTGGTGTAACAAGCTCGCTGACCACGCTCTCACTCTCACACAACGGGCCATTTAGCTAGCAGGAAGAGGGGAGTTACAGGCACTGGAGCTCTGTCAGGGCTGCCAGCCTAACGGAGCTCACAGCAGGCCGGGGTCTGTGAAGGAAGGCAGGCCCGGGCGGCGAGGCAGCAGTCTAGTCAAGTCAAGTCTACTGAAGATAAAAACATGGACAAGTTTTTCCAGATCCTGCTGAGACATAAGTCCTTTAACCCTTGATATATTTTTAAGGTGATAATAGGCTGATTTTTTTATTTATGTTAATGTGGCTTTTAAAATTCAAGTCTGAGTCCCTGACTACACCTAGATTTCTGGCTTTGTCTGTTGTTTTTAACATTGTCGTTTGAAGCTGAGCGCTGACTTTCAGTCGTTCCTCTTTTGCTCCAAAAACAACCACCTCCGTTTTTTTTTTCATTTAATTTAAGAAAGTTCTGGCACATCCAATCATTAATCTGTTCAATGCACATATTAAATTGTTGTATTGGGCTATAGTTCCCTGGCGATAACGTTATGTAAATTTATGTGTCATCCGCATAACTATGGTAACTTATTTTTGTTGTTTTCCATAATCTGAGCCAGTGGAAGCATGTAGATGTTGAAGAGAAGAGGCCCCAGAACTGAGCCTTGGGGAACTCCGCACGTCATATTTGTATGCTCAGATGTATAATTACCTATAGACACAAAGTAGTCCCTATTCTTTAAATAGGATTCAAACCACTTTAGTACTGAGCCAGAAAGACCAACCCAGTTTTCCAATCTATTTTTCTAATAAGAAAAATGCTGAATAATGCAAGCCTTATCTTTTTAGAAGTGAACATCTGGTGACAAACATTACAAATAAATGAATTCTCTCCATCCCCACAGGCAATCACTGGCCAGGCCATAGACAGACACCTCCTAGGCCTTAAGATGGTGGCTGTTGAAGAAAAACTCTCCATACCTGATATCTACACAGACACTGCCTACGCCAAAGCCTTACACTACAAGCTATCTACAAGCCAGGTATGAGCATAACGTCAAAGCTGTCTTGTCCTTAGGCCTGTAAGAATGATGACATCATTGTCTAATTGCAATTTTTTTTTACATAATCGCCGTTTCTTTGTTTAGCCGCAATTAATTAACATTAGCTTAGGTCCTAAGAGGTATGACTGTTGATGGTAGTTGTCAGTTTTATGTTTAAAGTGTCTATATGTAAATTTCAGTTTGTGTTGATTCTAGCGACCCCTTTGGACAAAAGCGGTAGTGTTTCTACCACACCTGCTGTTGTAAAGATCTAGGAGTTGCAGATGCATTGTTCCATGTCTAGTGTAGCATACGGTAACTTAGTCTACTTTCGATGTCTCGAGCCAGAACATTAAGAGATTGTTGTAGCAACCAATGTAAAATAGGGTTAGATTCATATAGTGCATTTCATGAAACCCATGGACTATTTTACAGAAAACTTACACAAAAACAAACAAAACAAAAATATTCCTTTCTTCAGTCGAAAGTCACAAAATGAAAACTGAGCACTGAAAGGTTTTGCCACAAATTCAAATGACTGGCTTCTCTCCTTCATAACTAGCATCTACACAGTTACTTATTCCATATGTACGGTGGAGAGAGAGAGTCTCTTCACTCAAAGAACCACATTGATTACGTTCTAAAGCACAAATAAATGACCATCAAACACTCAACAGAGTGCATTTTATTAATTGCAGCAGTAAACAAGTAGGCTACTCTAGTATCTAATTATGACCATTATAGGACGAAGGGAGAACAGTTCTCTTTGTTTAATATCATTAAAAGTAAAGATAGCTTTTGCTCTCCGCTTCCCAACTCATTTTAAGAGAGAGAGAGAGAGTCTCTACAATTTTCTGATAACACCAATAATGCTTTACGGAAGCGAAGTTTGGGGCCCGATTTCGAAACCAGAATTTAAAAACTGGGATAAAACTCCCACTGAAAAATTACAATTGGAATTCTGTAAAATGATTCTAAAAGTTCGCCCAAACACCCCAAACAATGCATGCAGAGCAGAACTCTGTATATTCCCTCTGAAAATTCAAATCCAAGAAAGGTCAATTAAATTTTGGCAGCATTTAAATCAAGCTGATAAAAATTCCATTGCATACAAAGCTCTCCTGAGCAACCAGCAGGGTTCAGATGTCCACCCCCTCGACCAGCCGGCTCGGAGGTACACTGAGCTAAACACAGTCAGTAATAAACAGACAGGTAGAGAGAGAGACAGGTACACTGAGCCTCAGAGCCGCCACAGACACAATCCTCAGTCTTCAATCAGAAGATTTGAAACTAAATTAAAAGACGAGTATACAGAACAATGGCAAAATGAAAATAAAATGCAACACAAACTCCTGTGTTATCAATCCCTGAACCGAGATATCAAATCGGCTGAATATCTCAAAACAAAAAATCCAAAAGAAATACGAATTTTAACAAAATACAGAGTCAGTGACCATGAGCTTGAAATTGAAAGAGGTCGACATTTAAAAGTGTGGAGACCAAGAGAGGAACGAGTCTGTACACACTGCCACCAGGATATCGAAACAGAATTACATTTCCTATGTACATGTCCCAAATATGAAGGCTTAAGAACCAAATATTTCCAAAAATTCAAAAAACATATACCAGGCTTCACTACCTATACTGAGAACAAAAAGCTTCCTTTTTTATTAGGGGAAGATAAAAACACGGCATGGCTAGCAGCTAAATATGTCTTCTCTTGCCACAATACAAGGAACAATAAATAGAGAACTGTATAGATTATCATTTCTTTTCTAATTTATTAATTTAGTTATTTGTATTCTTTTTTTATATACTGTTTCAATGTACCCTGTGAGGGAACGGCACAGAAGTTGTTTAGTATCTGTATCATAATTATAATATGTTTACTTGTATTATTATTATTACATCAGTCAGGGCCGGTTCTAGCCCTTTGGTTGCCCTAGGCGAGATTGAGTTTTGCGCCGGAAGAAACGGAAACATAGATTACAATCCAAATATAAAAACATAATGGAATATTTTGCAGTAAGGCTCTCAGGCATTCTGTATTGCTTTTAACTATTTATTCTCCTGTAGATCGACTTTTCTAAATATATGAGTCACAACACATGTAGCCTAGGCATCATTTACTCTTCCCACTTTTGCTTCTTTTGTTGAGGAAGTAACCTCCTTAAATGTGCATATTAAAATTATTCACCTGAATGATACATTAATTCATTTTAATGAATTAATAAACCTCTGGACTGTAATATTTCAGATGTGTTTGAGCAAGATTTCTGCTCATGTTCAAAACTTTGTGCACATTCAAAATACAGTATATCTCATCCGTGTTCTCTGAGGTTTGGAGGAGTCGTGATATTTTGAGAAAAATAAAGTGATAATACAATAAGCTATTACAAGAATAAAGTCACTATTTCAGAAAATAATCCACCTGCACTATAGTCTGCTGTGCAGTACGTGATATCTCTGCTGAGACGTAGATCTCACACCTCCTGACAGACTCAGAGCCCTGTTTGGGTCGCTGATCTCTGAATGAGACAGTTTAGGGAAGTGGCTGTAGGCTACGCGGCTCTACATCGGAGGTGGAAACACAAAACTACAGCAGAGCGCGTCCATAGTCCTGGATCCTCTGGCAAAAACTGGTCTGCACTGCTCTGCCTACTTTCCAGTTCCTCATCTCTCATTTCCACCCTGTGCTCAGAGCTCCCTGCTGTCTTCACTCCCATCATCCTCAATCACATCTTCTCTATCATCTTTCTCTATGAAGGATACATCTGATATTAACCTCTTATCCTAATTGTAACCTAATATAATAAAACACACTAACATGTTAGTGTTACTTAACACATTTCAGTCAAAATGGCTAAACATGGTTTGCTTTAATTTTGATATAAGCTCACCTTGTCAAATCCAAAGAGGAGGCTGAGGGGTCTGTTGCTACTCCACTCCCTGCTGGGACAGTTTCTGAAACTGAGGGCCATGTGTTCCACAATGTTAACATCTGTTTCTACTAAATCTGACATAACTATAATATTGACATGATATGTATCTACCGATGAGCTACCAAGCTACCTATGACACTGATTAGCCTATTACCGCTAATTATACACATTATAGCCTATTAACTTAAAATTAAACATGTTTTAAATGAGGCTGTTATAATGGTGTGTTATATGCAAACAGCATTGTTAGTGTTTATTTAGTCTTTACCTCAGATTACATGTATAACCAAATGATCAAGTGCATGTTCTGCTCTTTATATGGGTTGTCTCAGTCCGTTTTAAGCACACAGTCACGGAGATATTCAGGCAGTTTAGCACCATGGATTTGGTTTTCTAGTTTGTGCTCACCTTTCTAAGAAAAGAAGTCAGTTAGCAATTGTTTCCCCTCCTTTCGTTTCTCTCCTCCTCCTCCTGTCTTTCTTTTTGGTAGCCTGAGTTGGCTTTCTTTGAGAAAGACATTTCTACAGCAGAAGTTTGCGCTCCACCAGACGCTCTCAACTGATCTAGCTAACGTAATGCGTGCAGGTGGACTAAACCATTTGGCACATTAGCAAGGGGGCGGGGGGCCCTTTTTGTATACAAAATATAGTCAGTCAATCAACCAAGTTATTCAGCCAATACACTAACTTTACATTTCATCTGATATGCATTATGAAATGTTATTAGGAAATAAAAATATCCAGGTAAAATAAAATATATTCCAGACTTTTCAAGGGCCCTCTCTCCCCTTGGGCCCTGGTAATCAGTATTGGTTTTACCCCCGGTCCGATGCCCCTGGTGTCTGTGCCGCTGTTCGTCTTTATTTCTCCAGAGAGAGTGAACACTAGCGACGCACAGGTCTGCTTCAGAGCTCCGTGTGTTTGAGTCTGACCTGAGACGGGAAACGTCGCGTAATGAAAGGTTGACCAGTAAACGTGTGGCTGATGGGGCGCCCTAGGATGATCATGTTTAATAAACACGTTTTATTTCGCTTGTCGTTCTAATTCTATTATTAATGAAAAGTAGACCTAAGGGCGACACGGCGCCCCCAACACTTTTGACGCCCTAGGCAATCGCCTAGTTCGCCTATAGCAATCGCCGGCCCTGACATCAGTTGTATTTACTCCTTGTCATTTTGTATGTATGTTTGTTCTTATGCTTTGGCAACACAGATGTAAGAGAGAGAGAGAGAGAGCTCTGCGCTTGTGTACTGATATCACAAAACACTTTTTACCTCGACGAGAAATCTCGTTCCGTTTTAATTTTGCGAGATCTCACGGGAGAAGGTCACGTCGCACCTCTACCAATGACTGTAGAAGTCAGCATTGGGACAGGCACATCCTGCAGCCTGCTCCTTAAAGATGAATCTGAGCATTGGCCAGTGGTAGATTAATTCTTACTATGGTGTGATGAGGCCTTCATAACATTTTTGTTTCAATTGACACAAAATCTCCAGACTGTCCTCCACAAATTCACATTCAAATTTAAAATTTATCAAAAACTAAGCCCACAATGCATTACGTTTTACTGCATACAGTAGTGTAAACAAATACTGCAATGTCCTCCAAACTAAATCTTTGATGTTCATGGGATAAAGTCACAACATTCGAAGATCACGTTTGGTGTGCAAAATCTCAGAAGTTTGTTGTTATTTATAATCAAAAAGTGAATTTAAATTTTTTGGTTTTTTGAATTGTGTCCTCCTCTACGCATTGCAGTCAATGTAAAATAGAGCATCTTTAAACATAAAGTTGGCATGTATTGATCTTTGTGAAAATAAATTATGGGCATCTCTGTTGTCTTAAAGCAACACTAGAGAACTTTTCCCACAATTCCGCTTCCAACCTGTAGGGGGACCGAAAAGTTCTCTAGTGTTGCTTTAACCAAGTTAACAAATTCTCAGAATTGAATACTTTTTTTTTTTTCTTTCTTGCATTTTCATGCGAACCTGCTCCTTGTCTACTAGGTGTTATACTATAATTTGTATTTGTTTAGTTTTTTTTATCTTGCACTGACTCCTGACTAAAGATCAAGTTTCCCATCTGAGATAATAAAGTGACTAAACTGAACTAAGATGGAAACTATTCCTCAAGTATTTGACCCTGGCTAACTAAACACCATATTCTCATTTCTTCACAAGGTGCCGTCCAAGACTGACTGCGTCATGTGTTTCGGCCCGGTGGCATCCGACGGATACGGCGTGTGCTACAATCCTATGAACGATCACATCAACTTTGCAGTGTCGTCTTTCAACACCTGTAAAGAAACCAACGCAGCACATCTGGCCCAGGCCGTGGAGGGCGCCCTGTTGGACATGAGGACACTGCTGGAACAAACTCCAAAAGCCAAACTGTGAAGAGCCTCCACACTTCACTGACCTCTTCGTAACGGAAATAGACTAGGATAGGCTAGGATAGGATAGGCTTGATAGGAAGACCGCTCTTAGTGTGATTGAGTGACATTTGGGTGACTGATGTTGCGTGTTCTTTGAGTTTTTAATAATGAAATGACATGACCGAACAGGATTTTACGCTGCATCGGGCTGATAAAGCTGTCTCTCCTAACGGGTCCACATCTATTCAGTCCCAAACATTTCTCACTTTCAACAAATACATTCTCTTGAAGTTGTGGGCGGTTCCTTGGATGAAAACTTTTTCCGTTGGTCCGTCGTCGCCCAAAAGAAGGCGTTATTTCCAAATCCATGTGTTTTGAGTTTACTTCCGGTCACAGGGGTTGGCTCCAAGATGGATAGACAAAAGGTTGCTTCCTGCCGTGTGACAAAGAACATTCTGAATACATCAAAATATCAGTGTTGTTTTAACCTCCACACTGAACCCCACACCTGGTGCAAGCTACAGTTGGTAGTCTGTACCAGCGTTCTCACCATGTTATTGATCATCATTAATCATGCACTTTAAATGTTTGCCGTGATAGCTGCTGTGTAATGGCTGGGCACTGCTGCTCCTCCGTTGGTACAGTGCACACAAATTAAATTATACGACATTCAAAGTCTGGGCGGGAATTGCCTGCAAACGGCGGTCACCTTTTATTCTTTTACTTTAACTGCTCAGGACTAGGGCTGGGCATCATTCATAATCTTTCAATCCGGTGCCAATTTCGATTCCTCAGTTTCCATGCCGGTTCCTTAACGATACTTTTTTCGATACCATATGTTTTAAAATCCATTACAACATCAAAATAAATCCATTAAACACAAAACTTTTATTTTCCACCTTTTAATTGTGACTCAAAACCGTTATCAAAATAAAAAAAATTCTTGTAACACTGCTCACTCGGAGTAACATTAATAAAACTGGTTGTGCTTTTGGATAGGGGTGCACCCGTCAGATACTCAGGATTGGTATCAGTCCGAACTTTAAAAATTAACAAAAAAGAGAAACCTTTTTGCCACAATATGAACATATTATAAATAAATAAACAAATGACATTGTGTACAGGCTAATATTGAACTAACTAAAATGCAAAGGAATGAAAACAACAAAGACTTTTTAGTGCATACCTTTAACAAGAAACTTGGTGACTGCCCTGTTGTCAACATTGGGCAGTGGTGGCTTGTGACCAGGAGGTCGCCGATTCAATCCCCAGACCGGCAGGATAAAATCTGGGTGGGGGAAAGTGAAAGAACAGCGCTTGTCCCTCCCTAATTACCACCACTGAGGTGCCCTTGAGCAAGGCCCTTAACCTCCTACCGCTCCAGTGGAGCTGCCCAGTGGCCAGCAGATCAGACTGTGGTTGTACTGGGCAGCTTCCAGGTATGAATGTGGAACTGTGTGAATGTGACAGGTTGTTCTCAATCGACTTACCTGGATAATAAATATATAAATAAATAAATAAAGTAAAAAAAATATTGAACTAATGGAGAACTAACTTCAGTGCAAAGGAATGTAATTGAATTGCCTTGTTCCTGAAAGGTGCTGTAGAAATAAAGTTGCCTTGCCTTACAACCTCAGCCTGTCAGTCAGTCACCAGGGCATAGAGAACACTGTTGTGCCTGCTTGTCTAAGACGAAGTGTAACGCCGACTGCACGCGATCGCTGTCGGCTCCCCATTAATATCACATCGCAGCGAACGGTGTCTGTGTGAAGTTTTGAAAAACTGTAACCACACTTGAAACCACTTTATCGGCATTGCCATGACTCACTGGGACTTCAACAAAACTACAAAGCCCACGTAGTTTGCTCGAGTTGGTGCGTGCTTGTGTGTGTCGGCGCTCCGCTCTCTGTCAATATGCAGAGAGGACAGATAAGCTTGCGCTTACGAGGTCAGACACTTTTGGAACAAAAATTTGGCACCAAGAGAGAATTGTTTGATACTCGTAGGATCTGAGTATTTTCGGTTGGTTTCATAAAAGTATCGACGTTCAGTGCCCAGCCCCACTCAGGACGCCATTACTCCACTTTATCTTTACTTAAAATGTTGTTTGCCGCTATAGACCCAATCACAATGTTCGTTACATGTTACAATGACTTCCAGGTAGAAAACTCTGGCCTCTCTTACATACAGTTTAACGGCGCTGAGCAAATAGGGACAAGGAACAACTGGAAATACTCCTCTTATTTATCTAAAATGCATGTTTGATGCTTTCATATGTCATCACTTTCCCCAACATTAGGTTGGAGACCTGATTTAGCTGTTGGACCACAGACAAAAGAAAATGACACCACCCAAACTAGTGGTCAGTCCGACCGGCGGTGAGATGTTGCTGTTCCTAACACTAGATTTGGTTTATCAAAGACGCTAGCAAAGCAACCCCGTACACCGCCGTGTCTAACTAGATATCTTTTAAACGTCGCAGTCACGCTTTTAAAATGACATCGGACATAAACAAGTTTGCCGACCTCCCATTTCTCCACAATTCAAATCAACCGCCAGTTCTCTACCCGGAAGTGATTTTTGTGTTAGCGCAACATCACAGTGATTTTTGTTCTGAATGTCTCATATAATGACACACAGTTTTACAGCGGTTTCTGTTTCAAAGTGGAACATGAACAAATAATTAACAGAACAGATCTTGTTGATGGATATGGGTGGATATTTCATGATTTTTATTATCAAGTCACCAGATGCGACCACACCTAACGAATTGAATCCAATAATGAGAATTTTATAGCCACAACCTGGTTCATGCCTCTGTGCCTTAGACCAAACCCAAGAGCCACACTGCTGCATCAGGTGGCATTTTGCTCCATTGCACCGTGGGTTATTCCTTTGCAATGGCATTTGTTAATTGTGTCATTTCTGCATTGTACGGCGCCCGCCAGAGGTCACATGGTTGAATAATACAGGTAACATTCACAAAGAAAATTGGTGTCCTTAAAGGTTGGATTTTTCCTTTTTTTTTTTTTTTTTAAATTAAGGCATTAAGATCAATTTCCAAAAGATGATTTTTTTTATTTTTTTATTCCTCTTTTTATTCAACTTTAGCATGGGTTCATAAACTTATGAGCGCCACGGTATTAAAATGTTCTACCATATGACAGCCAATGGGTGGCAGTATTGCATTCTGGACTGCTGTCTTTCACAGCGTGTGTTTTTTTTTTTTGTTGTTTTCTTCGAACGACCGAGAGACCCGAAAGTATTTTTTTTTATTTTATTGCCATGGTTGAAATTGGCTAATATTGCCTTGCCTTGTGACGTGCCAAGCCACATATTTCTTTCTGAATTTAAAATGTGTTTTAAAAAACATTTGTAAACTGCAAAATCAATGAGTCCTCCTTAGATAGACGTCCGATTTGATATCTCTATCTCTGGAAGAGCCTCCACTCGATTGGCTTTTGTCCAGTCAGGAAGAAGTGTAATTATTGTGAATTTAGAAATTAAGCTAATGATTTTGGGAGTGTAGTCAAGCAGGAAAATTGCATAATTACACAGATGGAGGGGAGGTCAGTGATGTTTTGTTCAAATTAATTTCTTCCTAAATTAAATGCATGTTTTTCAAAACACTTGCTGTGTCGTATTGCTGGTTCTGTCCTTAAAGCCGTATTTGTCCTAAGTTTTAGTGTAGCACCATTTGCTTTTCAGCACCATCTCAATGCACTATTGACGTGTTTGATGCCAGCAGAAACTAGTCGGTCTTTATTAAACCAGTGACTTATTGTGTGTGTGTGTGTGTATATATATGTATATGTG